>JAGPOW010003447.1:30206225-30244322 GCA_030014935.1 Caiman crocodilus | reverse complement strand
TTTGTTGTTCCAGCTGCCCCTCGTTTTTTCCAGGACTGCTCTCCAAAGGTTACAGTTTCCATGTGGACTATAATGTGGATGAGAGTAACTGTGCTTCCTGGGGTGATGGTACAGTATCATCTGACAAGGCTGATTAATTGAAGCTGTGAGATTATTCATGAAAGCATTTCTTCACTGATCTACTCCCCAGGATCCCCTGCTACAATGACCAAGAAAGTAGGTAATAAAACCTTCACTTGCTGGGAGGTTTTTTTCGTGTTGTCAAACTACTTAAAAGTAAATCCACTCAGAGATTCAAGGAGAATCATTTGGATCTATGGATTGTGCCTCTCCTCTGCCACTTGGAGCAGCATGGAAAATTCTGGGTTTGGAACAATTGTGAATACAACTGATGTGGGACCTGAAAAAAGGAATGGTTTTGGGAAAGATGCAGATCGCTTTCCACTCCCATTGAAGGCAAAGAGGTCGCAGTGCACTCAGTGTCTTCACTAAAGTTCCTGAGACACTGAGCACATTTACACATTTATTTATTCTAGAGTAAGCTGACCTGGGCAGGCATCTACACATGCAGGGTCTTGGGAGCAGATTTGCTGCTCATGGAAGCAATCTGCTCCTGGCCCTGCACTGGCCCCCTGCAGCAGCCAGGGGGAGCTTTAGCTTTCCCATGGGTGCTAGCCCAGGGGCTGGCAGGGAGCACTGGACCAGGAGACAGTTGTCTTCTGGCGGGGGCTAAGACATTGCTTCCTGCCCCAGGGAGCTGCTGGGGTGGACTCTACTACTGGAGTCCCTGTGGGGACAACGTTCCCTTGTCCTGGCAGAAGGAAGGTCCTGGTGCTGGCTCCCTGACTGGGGGCAGGGGACTTGGAAATTGCTGCAGGCGAGTGGCAGGCCTCCCCCCGCCCCCCAATCCGCCAGTGAGGCAGCCAGCAGTGGCTGCAGGGCTGGTACTAGGAGGTAAGGATTTCCCAGCCTGGGTCCTGCCGCTGTGGGGCTTGGGCTGGGAGATAAAGGCCTCCCAGTGCTGGCCCTGTGATTATAGACCTGGTGCTGGCTGATAATGAGTGGAGGCTGGGAGCTCCCTGGTGCTGGGACATTGGGATGTTGTCCCTGCACCCCAGCAACAGGCAGCTCCTGGCAACAGGGAGCAATCTCTTGCCTGCTGCTGCTCAGCTGACCGGGAGCACATTTACTCCTGGTCAGGGATCTACACGTGCACTACTGTGCAGTTACTAATCACAAGTAAATCTGCTACTTGCATTTGCAGGTAGCAAATGTACTCGTGATTAGAACCACTTACTGCGCAGTACATATCTATACGTGTAGATGTGGACACTTACTGAACAGTAATTAGCTCTACTGAGCAGTAAACGATCTCATGTAGGCACACCCACTCTTCCGTAAGAGTGAGAGCTGTGTCTAGCGTGCTGGTTAAAATTGCTTCTCACTACAGAGCTGTGCAGGATTATTGTTGTGCTCCTAGCTACTGCCTGCTCATCCTGGAGAAAGCTACATTTACATAATGTATCTATACCATTTTTGCTTCTTTTCAAGGAAAAGAAGTCCTTTGGATTCACACCAGCACAACTGAGATTTGGCCTAATCTCCATGATAGATTTTGCTAATCCATCAAGGAAGCATGGATAAGCAAGAATAATCTGGGAGCAGATTGGTGAGCAAATGGTAAGAAACTAAAAGAATGTGAAGTGATGGAAGAGAAACTTGTAGAGACTTATTTTCCATTTAATCCTTTTTCTTTGCATTTCCCTATTTCCAATTATTGCTCCCCCGACAAGTTTAACAAAATAAAGGCTGATGATCTGGGGGGCAGGAATCATTGCAAAAAACCACTGGAATTCCCCAAATGAAAGTTTTTCTCGCTGTTCTGGCAACCAGCTTTGTGATACCGCTACTTCATCATTCCAGTCCTTACCTCTTATTTAGGTCATGCCCACAATGAAAAGACAACTGTTTTAAAATTGGTTTTGGTTTCAAATCAGTTATTAACTATAGCATACTTATTTTTTAAACTGATGCAATAACATGGACTTCATCTAGTTTTCACATCTTATTCAAATGAGGTTTGAATGGGTTGGAGATCAATGTTGCTTCCAGTTGGGAGGCAGCATCAAGTCAGGCAAATTACTTTTAAATAATACTTAAAAAAAATAGTTAAGATCTGTGGGTAGCTTTCATAAGATATTTAGAAGATTTCAGTCTTCTAAATCTTTAAAAAAACTTTCCCTCAGGATGATACTTTTTTATGCTTGATTTCTTCCAGGAAGCGACTTATTTGGAAGGGTTCAGACATTGTGTGCATGTGTGTGAAGCTCATCTGAATCTCTCTACCTTTTCTATTATTAATAAAACATTACCTTTTTAACAGCTTCAAGGCTAAAATCTAGCAGGGGAGAGCTGTGAGGAGGGCCTTTGAAACTGAAAAGCATAGGTTATAATTTGACTAATGACTGATTCTATATTTGGCGTGCATTGTGGATTTTTTTTCTAGGATTATAGACAGCTGTGGAGAGGCTTGGTGCATACATGTGCAGAACGAATTTGACTTCTCACTGAAAAAAGGTATCCCAGCATTTCTGTCAATCAGTTTGTGCTGTGGGCAGAGGAGAGGCTCTGTACACTTGGAAAGGTGGAAAAAGGATTTTTTTCACCTTCCTCAGAAGCACTGGGTGCTAGTTGCAGCCAGGGCTGGGGTTTTGACTGTCGTGTGCCTGTGTTCCTGCTGGCACTAAAATCCAGAGGTACCTGGCTAGAGAGTCTTTCTTCTCTGCTCAGGGGCTGATTGCGACATTTGGGGTAGGGTGGCCATTGGTCCTGTTTTATACTGGACTGTCCTATTTTTAAACCCTTTGTCCCTGTCCATTTCTGAATGAGGAGTCCTGCTTTTCAGTTCATTGGTGGAAATACATGTCAATCATTTGTCCTTGTGATTCTGTTAGCTGTGTCTAGAGGTAGGGCAGTGCATAGCCAGGGAGGGAGGTGGCCTTTTTGTTGTGGCCTCACCGTCACTGCTGATTGGCTGAGGGGAGCAGTGGTCCCACCCCTCACCAAAAGGATGCCCTGTATTCTAGGGATGGGTCAGTGGCCACCCTAATTTGGGGTCAAGAAAGAAATGTACTCCATGGTCAGGTTGGTACAGACCAGGGGGTGGGGGAGTTGCCTTTCTCTGTAGCAGGAGCTGTATGGTCTTCTTTGCTTGGGAGATCCAAGGTATTGTAACAGTCCCTGCAGCTGCAGGACACTGGGTGCCACTGCCCCCCGATTTACCCATGGTATGTTAGGGGATTATACTGTATGCCTGTGCGTCAAGGTTGACTATGTAGTTTTACTGAAAGGTTAGACAAGGATTTGTATAGGATGGTTTGAATAGGAAGGATCGTCCCTCAGGCAGCAGGGAGCGGGAAGGAGTAGTTACATGAGGTGACCTCCAAATGTCCCTTCCAGCCCTACTTTTCTATGATTCTCTGAAAAGGATTGAGGAGAACTATTGTGTTCTTTGCAAGATGCCTGGGAAAGAGCCTGGGTCTGATGCATCTGCGGTTCTCAGGAGAGGGGCTGGCTCTTGCAAGGCCCACCCTCTCGTCACGTGGAGTAATATCTATTCGGTGCAAGGTAACAGTGAGGATGTTAGGTGATCGTGTGTATCACCTCAGTCTGCCACCTACTTAATTTCATTGTTGTCTGTTCAATGCGAAAGGTTTAAATCTGCATCCAAAAATGGTACCCTGGACTAATTTCCAAGTACACTGACTAGGACTCGCTCTAGTTATTCTACAGGGACTAATTTATTTCTAACTTATTTCTATATTATTGTTGACAATCATTCTTTAATGAATGTCATTAATATAGTCAGAATGCTTTACAGCCATGGGGATAAATTCACCCAGCAAGAGAGCAGGGCACAGTTTGCTCTCTTTTCTGCCTGATGCTAGATGCCTGATGCAAGAATTGACTCCAAGGTAAGCAACCTTACATTTCCGTTGAGACTTATGTGATTTGTAATGGAAGACAATGTCAAGGCAATATATGCTGAGTTAATACATCTCCCAATAAACCTTCCTCTTAGCCTCTTCTGCCTGTTCTCCCCACTTTTAGAACTACCCCTGGTACCTCTCCACCACTACTGCAAGGACCAACAGTGAGGAGTCTGCTGGCTTCCTGCAGTGGAAGTGAATTGATTTTTAAGAGCCAAATAATGCAGTCCTTATTCAGTCAAAATTCCTCTGAATGCAAGAGGAGTTTTGCCTGAGTGTCAGGGCTGATTAAGGACAATTTAATGGCCAAAAAATATTTTCCTCTCCTGTTAACTGCAATCTCTCTTCCATTTTTCTGTATGTTTCAGAAAGATAACAATTTTGGCTTTCCCGATCAAGATGTGAATCCTAAGTTGATATTTTGTGCATAGAAAGCTTAGTGTTGATATGGCTTCTATTTAAAAAAATTTGAACACAGAAATGATGGTTTTTACAACTAATTCTAGACTTGCACATAAGAACTTTATAGAGTTAGCCCTCCTGCTGTTTTCAAATAAAGCTAAATGTCAGTCATGTAAAAGCAAGACAAAAATATGCCCTCCAGAGCTTCTGCAGAACGTGAAATAGATGGGGTTTTGGACTAACTGGAAAAAAAGCAACAGCATTGTACAGAACAGCAAGACACTTTTAATGTAACTGGAAAATACGTAAAAAGAGACTTTCCGCTGAGAAACAACTACCGCTGCCACTGGGGCCTGGAGCTCTGCCTCCCAGGAAACTCACAGCCTGGCCTTACTGCTCCCAGGGCCAGAGTACTCCCAGCTGGAGCAAAAGGGCAAAGCATCCTCCTCCATCTGTGGGGGCTAATAAAACCCCAGTTGAGAAGCTTTTTCTCATATTTTTTTCTGCCTTAATTTTTATCTTAACTTCATCCAGTTACCTTCCCTCCTCCTTCCCCGAGTTATAATCTAGGGCTTGTAGCAAACCCTTAGAAAAGAGACAGGAAAGCAGGACCTAGGGAAGAGGAAAGAAAACAGAAAATGAACCACTGGGGAAGAGGAAAGAAAGAAAAAGAGCCTCTAGGAAGAAGTGGATGTTTTTGGATGTTTATCTTGCTGGGATCCTATGACTCCAGCTGACTTCCTGCCCCTGGGGAACTCAATGATTTTCCAAGGTCCCTTCCAGCCCTAGTGTCTATGAAATCTATGAAAGTGGAAATGGGGTGGACCACACAAGGGAGAAAGTGAAAAGGGAAAAGGAAAAAGCCACCAACAGAAAAGAAGGAAATCAGATACTAGCCATAGTCCATGATGTTTTCCAACTTGGACTTGTGCTACACAGACATGTTCTTCTGTTTCTTTGCCAGCATATTGTCCTTATAAAACACCTAGGAACATAATAGGGTGCCTGTACACATACTTGGGGGTGGGCATTTTACTTAGACTGGCTCTCCAGGAACCACTCTAATTAAAATGCTGCAGCATCACATGTATTAAGCCCCTGTGTATTTAAAAATGGCAGCAGGACACTTTAAGTCAAGCTCATTCAACAAACTTTAGTTAAAGCACCCCAATAGCCATTTTTAAACCCACAGGGGCCTATACACATGACGCTGTGGGAATGATAGAGTATCCTAATTAGAACGCAGAGCAGACTCGATTAATCAAGTCTGCTCCGACACATTCTCAGAACATGCCAGAGTACATGTATTAGGCACCCATTCAGTTTGCTCAATTAGTTGAACATCCTTCTTATTTGGAAAAGAGTTCATCACATTCAATTACAAAAAGTAAATTGCTTTTTGCTACAACCCCGTGTCCCTCAAAAAACCCCCAACCCAAAACAAAACAAGAAAGTGGGTACCTTATGATGCAGCCATATTTCCTAATCATAGACTTTTACGTGTCCTCTGTCCTCGTAAGAAAATACTTGTTCAGTGTCCTCTTATGTGCACTTTCTTTCATTGTGGTCTTAAATAACCTCATTGCAACCAGTGGTAATTTATGCTGTTGTCTGCAGTTTTAACAGAGAGGTCAAGGCTTTGGTGGTCATGAAGCATATTGAAAGGCAGCCTAAGAACAAGAAAAGGTAAATACTATGCTGAAAAACAAGAGCTGTTTCAAGGACAGCTGGCACGTACTTCTTAGTGCATTCCTTCCCCTCAGAATTGAAGGCCCAGATTGAGAAGTTTGCATTGCTGTGATGACCTCCTTCTGCCCATAAATAATGTCTGTCAATTGTGAAATCGCTGTCTGACGAGTGTTAATTTGTTTGGAGTAAAGTTTCTGAGCACATTGATACGAAGAGGTCTCTTTTGTCTCCTGGTCCAGGTGTGCCTCTAACATGACTGGATTAGCAGTTCCTGGCTAAATTACAATTAAGTGGTCATCCCCTTATTTGTGTTGTGGCCCCTCCATTTCTGAAGGGCTCAGCACCCAGACTTGGTCCCAACCAAAATGCTGTTTGGAAAAGTCTCCAAAGGGACCCTGAGCTCTGAGGGAGACAGGTGTTTGCTCCTGTGTAAATTTGGAAAATTCTGACTTCAGCCCATGTTTCATTTTCCCTTTCTGATCATTGTGGAAAGAGTACCTCATGCCTGGAAAGCACAAGGAACTCTCAGGTGGGCTGTAAATAGATATTAGATACAGTATACAGTATACATATAGATATGTATACATTATTGTATGTGAAGTATTACAATAATGTTGTTATAGTGCTATAGTCTTCAAAGGGCAAAGTATCCATATGGGGTTGAATCTACAAAGCTATCTCACACAAATCTTATGGGACCTTGTAGTTTTCTGCCTGCTAACGGGAACACTTGGTCTGTACAGAGGACTACTTTGGTTTAGTTAAATCGATATTAAGAGCCATTTAGTGAAATTCTTGCCAGCTCCTGTGCAGACACTTTTATATCATTTTAAAACCAGAAACAGTTGACACAGTGCTTGCCAGTTTAATGAGGCAAGCTGTTCTGATTTAAACTGGGTACAAATGAAATTAAGGATTACCCAGATGTTTGCACTAGCTTCTCTAAATCTCTTTAAAATCACACTTGTAATTAAAGAGATATCACTTTGAGTGTGGACAGGGCTTACAAAGGTCCAACTATTGCAGGTATTTACTTCATTGTCCCTAAACATAACAGGCAGCTATTTTTCACCTGTAAGAGCTGTTTGCAAATGCTGAAAGTCCTTCCATCACTTTTGCTGATCTTTCCCAATATTTCAATGTTCTTGTCATGATTCATACATTTCTCTGATGCACCATACTGATGGCTGAAACTTTTTTTTTTTTTATGACAGGAACTTATATAACCGTTTCTTTTCAAAGATGCTTTTGGTATAAGCTGTTATGAAAGAAATGCTAGTTCCTGGAGTCTTGTGTTGGGAAAGGAACGTACAGAGTCTTCTATTCGTCTTTACAAATCCAAAATGATCTCTTACACTGTGATGCCCTCCTGTGGTCTCAAAGTAGTACTTTTTAGTAGAATCAACAGGGACAAGTAAGCAAAATATACTTGATTTTATATAATCTTGAAAATTTTATAAACTGTAACAAATCCTTTAAAGGTATATTTAAAATGTTGCAAAATGACAGCCAAGCGCCTGTTTATTTGAGGTATTAGGATAACATTTTTTTTAGGTAGGGCTAATGGCCTAGATATTCCCTGTATTGGGAAGTTAAGCTGTTTCTGAAAACGGTTTTCAGCAATTCATTGAGCTGCTTCTAGCACTGAAATAATGTAATGTAGTATCTATCAAAAAAACATTGAACCTGTGTGAGAACCCCTGGGAACTGTTTTAAAGAAAAGACTACAATATTGATCCCTGTTTTTACCAATGTGTTACCTAAAGCAACTGAAAAGTAAATCTAATCAAAATGGCATGCAAATTGTCCTAGCATGTAAACATTCCTGCTGGTTTTTAATGTTGGTCTAAATGAGCAGATAGAGACGGACATTATCAAAGTTTTCTTTGAAATCTAGGAGCAAATAATTTTCTTTTGAGTCTTGTATTTTGCACTCTTGGTTACTTGGACCTTGGGATGTCAGTCCATTTCTTAGGGTACCCTGTTACAGTGCATCCGCTCTTCTCAAACTGGGCACCTATACACATGCAGGGAGGCTGCTCCGACACGCTGAAATTAGTCTGCTGGAGTGTGGTAACATCGTACTCCAGCAGACCCCAGTGTCATGTGTATCACTGTCCCCACACTGAAAAATGGTGATCGGGGTGCTTTAACTAAAGCTCGTTTGATGAGCTTTAAGGCATCCTGCTACCATTTTTCAGCGCAGGGATGCTGATACATGTGATGCTCCAGGTACTTTAATTGGAGCGGCTCTCAGACATACTCTAATTAAAGCACCTCCGCACTCCTGGAACTTGTCCCTGTTCTCTCAGAACACGTGGCTAAAGGCAAAAATATGAACTTTACAGCTTACTGCCTTTTACAGAAAGGGCAGCAGAAAGGAGAAACAGGATTAGGGAGGTCTGATGTGGGTCTTTCCATAAGAATGAGGAAAAACGAACAGTAGCAAGAGCTTTGTGTGTGTGTGTGTAATACACTTGCACAGTTCAGTTTTTGCATCTGTTTGTTATCACGAGCCAAGAAAAAGAATGGAAAAATAAGCTTGAACATTTGAATTTTTGCCAAAATGTGCCAGCTGGTTGATTTGCCCACTGGCTTTGATCCTTCCTCTTAAGGGGCTCCATCTCCTTCTCCTGTACTGTTCTCTTTCTCTAGTCTCTTCAGCTTGACTTCTTTCCATCATCTTTTACTGTCTCACCAAGGATTCTGGTGACTTATGGAAGCTGTACCTTTGCTTATATTTTCTTTCTCTCTTGCTGTAAATTTTTAAGAGCCTTTGAAAAGCTAAGCTGCATTTTCACAGCTTGCTTGACAGACTGGGATCTTTAGGCAAGGTATATCTTTTAGACATTTTTCTCTAGTTGTATGGACCTGTCCACAGCAGGGGTGGGGGAAAGGATGGTGGGGAGATGTGTGTGTGTGTTTGGGGATTATTAGTTCATTTTCTAAATTGATTAGATGACTATGTCTGGAGTATATATGTCCAGTCATGTAGGATGAATCTGAACAAATGTATTGTCATGTTTTTCCACTAATGGTGGTCAAATGTGGAAACATATTCTGTTGTCATAGTTAGTGGTTAATTACTTTTTTAGATCTGGGGTGTTTGCTGTACATGTTATAGAAAATAACTGGGATGTGATACCTATGAAGTTTTGGCAGTTGAGTTGAAATGGGTAAAATTCACAGCATGAGATTTTTTCATTGAGTTCTATGAGCTGTGAGTTTTACTCATTTCAACTCAATTGCCAACATGTCATAAGAATCACATTCCAGTTATTTTCTATAACATGTATAGCAAATACTTAAGATCTAAAAAAAAAGTAATTAACAACTATGACAACAGGTTATTTACCCACATTTGACCACCATTAGTGGGAAAACTTGATAAAGTTTTACAATTAAGCTGTGACGTTAACTTAAGAAGCTAAATAGGACAAATTCACACTAACACTACTTTGCTTTCTGCTAGTACTTCAATTATTCTTTCTAGTGACTGCTCCAGCTACTGCTCTCAGAAGTAGGCCCATTTAAGGTGTCTTGGTTATGGCAGCTAAAGCACAAGTACAGTGATTTGCAACCAGGATTCTGCGACAGTCTTTGAAGGGTGTTGCTTGGAGAGGAAATAAGTGTAGGCTCGTCTCTGTTTGGCTGCTCCTCCTCCTTCCCAGCTTCTCTTCAAGCGGGTAAGCACTATAAAAAATAAATTATGTCTTTGAAACGGGGTGCTGATCAAGCCACAAATGTTATGAAGGAATGGCTCTGGTCTAAAAGGTTTGATAGCTGCTGCCCTAGAAACTTCTGAATATCTTGGCTTTAATTTCTAAATTTGCTTAGGGTAACCTTTTATGGTGTAATGATTAAAAAAAATAACAGCAGCTGCTGTTTTGCCTAAACTAGCATTCCCACCAGAGCTACCCCATTAGGATGCAAATGCAGCACACATTAAAACTCATAAAAGAGAGAATTAACAAAAGTAAAGTAATTAGCTGAATTACTTGATAACAAAGATAAGCAGTTCAAAACAGTAAAATTATTTAAAAAAAATGTATTTTCTTCTGAAACGACATCTGCGAGGAGCAAAGTTCTAATACAGTTGTCTTCTAAACAGGGAAATGTTCTCTTCTAGGCCAGCTTACAGATGAATTGCCAGGGGACAAGTCCTTTCTTTTCTAAAGACTTTTGTTTAGCTTCTGGGAAATTTCTGAACAAAGTGCAGTAGGATAAGGATGCAGAGAATAAATAGCCCACTTGAACTGTGGCCTCCTTATTTTTGCCATTAGCTTACTGTAATTCAACAATTTGTAACATTTCTTTGGCCTGTAGGTGTGCACCTTTTACAAGTTTAGCAATTCTGGGAAGGACCAGATGAAAGCTCCCTACAGCTAACCCTTGCAACCTGCAGCCAGCTAGACTCTGTTCTTTTGACTTGACCAAAAGGCTGAAATCTGTCCGGCTGATTTATCTGTGTTGGGGTTGTGGTCCATAGCCCACCACATTTACTTAGTAGCCCCCTCTAACTGGGGACTAGTGGGGACACAGACAATTGAATGCAGGGAACAAAAAATAACTAAAGGATGTGCAGGTGATCAAAGGGTTAAAAAAAAGGTGCACTTTCAGGGGACATTAAGCAGAGCACCCCCAACAGCACCCACCGACTCTCAAAGGCAGCCACTGAAATCTGTTAGGGGAGAATGGGAAGTTGTGTTTGAATCACTGGAGATAAAAAGAGTATCATGAGGTAACTGGCTGAATTTCTGACATCTTATACATGCCAGGAGTTTGGGGCAAACTGCTGAAAGCTCAAAATCTTAGAACACAACCAAAACTCCAGCTTAACTGGGATCACAGAGATTTGGTGGGATACATTTCAGGACTGGAATAGTGGCATGGAGAGGTATATAGTGGATAGCCTTAGGACCAGAATCAGGTAATGGGACTTACCAATAGACACCAATGAGTGTCGCTTACACTGAGTTGGAGTAAATGATAGCTAGCCCTGAACTCTTCAGGCCTCTTAAGGCTTACTCCCTTATTTCTCAGAGTACCTTATGCTTCTTATCACAGCATTGATATTGACAGCATCTTAAGTCAATTCAGAGCTGCAGTTAGAAGCTTTAAACTTGATGGCTGCCAGTCAATTTTACAAGTGACCCAGTTACACAGAGTACAATTGCTTTACTTTCCAGAGGTCTTAAGTGTCAGGCTCTTAACTGATAAGCAGATAACTAGCATCTGTAAGTGCAGCAGTAGAGAAAAATGGAGACTATTGTGTTACTTCATGAAGCAAATAATACAACTTTGCAAGTAGGCACACAAGTGGAGTGCGTTAACTGGACCCAGCCCTGCTGCCTGGGAGCCCTTCACCTACTGCTGGGGTAGGGTGGGCAGCGTGCTGACATGGGGTTGGGGCAACGCTGGGATCTTGGGGTGGTGACGGCGCAGGGCCGAGCTGTGATCTGCCACCTGCTCGCCCCTGCGATGGGTGTGGGTTGTGGGCAGGGAGCGGATCACAGCGCTGTCACTACCCAAAACTGCTCCCTGCCCAGCTGCGCAGGCTTGCATGGCTCCTGGCTGAGACAAGCGTGGGACGCGCAGGCAGCAGATCACAGCCGTGCCCTGGCACCAGCCCTGCGCTGTCACCGCCCAAGGTCCTGGGGTCTCTCTGGTCCCACCAGGCTGCGCACCCTGCCTGTACAGGTCCTGCCCCTGGGGGTACAGGCAGCTGGGCTGGGTTTGGCAGCAGTCACCAAATGAACCAGGGCCATGGGAGCTGCTGGAAAATGGAGTGTATGGCTGACGGCGCCAGCGGGTGGTTGCCGCCTGCCACTTGCTGCTGCACCCCCAACCCCACTGGGAGCTGCCTGCTGCCGCCTGCAGACAGTCCCCGCGCCCCCTGGTCTCCATCCTGCACGTGGCATTCACGACGTGGACCCGTCTCAGCCCCCTGGAGGGGGGACGGCAGGAGGTTCAGCCGTTGCTGAAGATGGCTTTCAGTCATCAAGTGCACCTCTGCTCGCGCCGAAAGAACATCAGGTGATAAATCACGGAGCACCTATCACAACAACTTTCTCCCCCCACCAAAAAACCCAAACCAATACTGAACCCGCGTTGGAGCCCCAGGGCACTGTTTTAAAGAAAAGACACCCCCTTTCTCCTCCCTCCTCCTCCATCTGCAACAAAAGCGGCATCTGCCCTGCCCCGGCCATGTTTGCCCCGTGCCCCCGAAGGGCCGCAAGCAGCGCGCGCGCTCCCCTCACGGGCGGGGGCGGGGCTGGTCCTAACGGTCACTTTTCAAACGCTCCCGCGCACGCGCACGCGCGCGGGCGGGTGAGGGAGGGGAGAGGGGCGTGGAGGAAGCGCGCGGCGCCCGGACCTACTGGCTCCCGCCCGCTCGGCTGACGCATTGGCGTAGGCCCGCCCCCCCAGTGCCGCAAGCTCTCATTGGCCCAGCGCGGGTGTGCCGCCGCGCGCTTCCTATTGGCGAGCGAGGGCGCTCGTCACCCGGCTCGTCTCGCCATTCGCCCTCCATGCCTGTCAGTCACCAGTCCCTCCGCGTGACTCGTCGCTCATTGGTCGCTGCGGTGCCGGGGGCGGGCGTTCCCAGCGGCCCCTTTGTGTGGGCACCAGTCGCCGGCCGAGCCGCCGAGGAGGAGCAGCCGCCATTTTGTGCGTGTCCGTGTGCGCACGGCCCCCCCCCACCCCCTCCTTCCCGCTCCGCGCTGGGACTAGGCTCGGCTCGGGCCTGAGGCCGCGGTGGCTGCGGAGGCCTCGGAGCTGCCCCCCGGCCGGAGGAAGACGCCCGGGCGCGGCCCCGGCATGGAGAACTCGCAGCTCTGCAAGCTGTTCATCGGCGGCCTCAACGTGCAGACCACGGAGGCCGGGCTGCGGGAGCACTTCGCGGCCTACGGCACCCTCACCGACTGCGTGGTGGTGCTCAACCCGCAGACCAAGCGCTCGCGCTGCTTCGGCTTCGTCACTTACTCGGCCGTGGAAGAGGCCGACGCCGCCATGGCCGCCTCCCCCCACGCCGTGGACGGCAACGCGGTGGAGCTGAAGCGCGCCGTGTCGCGGGAGGACTCGGCCAAGCCCGGCGCCCACGCCAAGGTGAAGAAGCTCTTCGTGGGTGGCCTCAAGGGGGACGTGGGCGAGGGGGATCTGGTGCAGCACTTCAGCCAGTTCGGCCCGGTGGAGAAGGCCGAGATCATCGCCGACAAGCAGAGCGGCAAGAAGCGCGGCTTCGGCTTCGTCTACTTCCAGAACCACGATGCGGCTGACAAGGCGGCCGTGGTCAAGTTCCACCCCATCCAGGGCCACCGCGTGGAGGTCAAGAAGGCCGTGCCCAAGGAGGACATTCAGGCGGGCGGCGGTGGCGGCGGGGGCTCGTCCCGGCCGTCGCGGGGTGGCCGGGGCGGCCGGGGCCGGGGCGGCGGTGGCGGCTCGGGCAACCGGGACCACAACGGGCTCTCCAAGGGCGGCGGCGGCGGCTATAACAGCTACGGAGGCTACGGCGGGGGAGGCGGTGGCGGCTACGGCTCCTACGGTGGTGGCGGCTCCTATGGGGGCGGCGGCGACTACGGCAACGGGTACGGCGGGTTCGGCAGCTACAGCCAGCACCAGTCCTCCTACGGTCCCATGAAGAGCGGTGGCGGCGGCGGCGGGGGTGGCAGCTGGGGGGGCCGCAGTAACAGTGGACCGTACAGAGGAGGCTACGGCGGGGGTGGCTATGGGGGCGGCTCCTTCTGAAGGGGGAGCGCCCGGCCCCGCCGTGGGGGCGGCCCAGGAGAGCCCTCCCTTTGTTACGGGGCAGCTTGGGAACGGCTTCTCCCCTCGCTCCTTGCCGGAGGGCAGCTCCTGCACCCCTCCCCTGCCGGGGGAGCAGCTCCTGAATGCCCCCCAGGGGCCGCCTCCGCTGCCCGCGCCACTTCGCTCTCTCTGAAGATGGACTGGGCCCCACACACACATACTTTGTGTTACAGTCATTGATGGACTCTATTTTTTTATTATTACTTGGACCTTGGTCGTTTTTATACTAGCAACAAAAATGGTTTTGTTTCTGTTCTTTTTTTTTTGTTTTTTTTCTTCTTTTTGTTGTTTTGTTTCGTTTTTGTTTTGTTTTTTTTCCTTTCAGGGGTGGGCAGCGGGGTGGGGAAGTGTCTTGCTGATCCGGAGTAACAACCGGGGGAGGGGTCTGGGGTGGGGGGGGAGCTTTCTTTGTTGTTAAGGACTCGATACCTGGCGACATTTTTTTTCTACAAAAATCGACTCAGATCCCATGACTGAAATTTAACATTTCTGTAAAGGAGGAGAAAAAAAAAAAGAAAATCGTTTTTACGTTTTTTATTTTTTAAATAAATCATTGTGTTCATTGACCTTTACATGTCTAATTTTTTTTCCTAGGAACTATTCCGTACGGTTTAGGGCTTTTCTGGGTTTGGAGAAAAAAAGGAAAAAAAAATGAAAAAAAACAACAAGTGTTCCTCTACTTTATAATCTCTGTGTATCTCGAGTAAATTTTATTGCCAGTAAAGGTCCTGATTTGACTTTTTTTGCTGTCCCAGTAGTGGATTTATTGGTTTTCAGACATTCGACAGATTTTTTTTGAAGTACTAACTGGTGGACGTGGTCTGTTTTTTAAATATTCATTCTCACTTATGCAGTTTGTGTGCATCCACCATCTTGTACTAGGCATTTTGACGTGCTGACATGGTTGGTCAATTTTTTCTATAGGACTTTTCCATCAACGTATGTACTGTGTAGTTTTGAAGAAATAGTTTGTGTTTAAGCATGTGCTTCATTCATATAAATTGTTCTCAATTTCAGATTGCTTAGTTTCAAGTCCTCTTATTGGCTTGTCTGTAAATGATTCCTTACAGGAAAGGGTCGACATCTGTCCCTTCTATTAAATGCCTCCTTGTTTTCATAGTACCCAGTTAAAACAGACTTCTCACTCTCTGAACTATTGTCCTTCATTAAAGTTCCCGGAGAATCCTTTGCAGCACCACCTTCTGGTAGGATGGCAGAACCGTTTCTGTAGGCCTCATTACAACAGAAGCAAAATTTGCTAACTGTACTAGATCTTTTTTTCTTTTTCTTTTTTCTTTTTTTTTTAAAGCTGTTTTATGCCATTAGATGATTGGTGTAGACTGAAATAAAAATCAAATCTGCATGTGACTACAGATGGGCTCCCTGAGTATTGACTGAAACAAATAGGTTTGAAATACCTGCCTCAGCACATTTGTAGAATAATTACAGTTGCCCATCTTTCAAAAGAAGTGATAATCTAAATTGTTTGGGCAAAGTGCTATGATAAATGAGCCAGCTAAGTGTACCAGTAACATAGGTGCCAGTTGTAAAGCAAAATATTTGTGTAGTCTGCTTGATTAACAAATGTATATTTGTAGCCCTTTTACGCAATAGAATTAAAGTTTGTTGTTAATTAAAAACAGAAAAGCATAATGTTTTAGAGGAAGCTGCCTTCCTGGATAGAACTATAGAATAGCAACGTTTATGGGTTTATGGATATCACAAATAAAGAATTGAATTCCTTACATGCTTGAGTGAGAGTATGTATGACATGGGGCATGGATTAAAATTTTTATGTAAAGTTGCTTTGAGTCCATGTTTCTAAGCATTTTAATGTTTTAAAAATCCGTGCTTTTTTGTGACTGTCAGGCCATTGAAGTCAGTGGCTAAAAAAGTGGGAGTTGCATTGGGGTTTAAAAAAAGAGGCCCTGATTTACAAAGGAGCTTGGGGTCTAATAGGCACAGAAGTAATGGGGAGTTAAGTGTCTAAAATACCTCCTGTGGATCCGGGCCCAGACCTTCTCTGCATGAGTGTTTAAACTAGATTGCATTGTGTTGGATTAAGGTCTTACAGAGGACTGGGTGTATATATAGCCTTATAGAAGACCTGAAACCAAATTTACTTCGATTTGATTCCTAATAGGAGTAAGTTTGGCTCCGAGTGAAATGAGCATAGTTTACTTGAGTCCCCTGTATCCTTTTAATCCAACACTTTAAACTGGTGCACCTTTTTTGAGTAGGTCAGACTTATTCTTAGAGTGTCTAGAGAGCTAAGTTGGCCTCTCAAACAAGTATTTTCCACCTCTTTTTGTCAGCAATTATAACTTAAAGGGCATTGCATGGAGAAACTTTTGGGCTTTTGTTTTGTAAATAGGCACTAAGTAATTTGATAAGACTTGCAATTATATTACAATTTTTCTGCCTACTGCAAGTTGAGCATCTATTGTGAAATCGGATCAGAATAATGGAAAACTCGTTCTGTGTAGTAAGCATTCATAATTCTCTTAAATTATGAAAGGCCGTGGATATTTTCTTATGGCTGGCATGATCTTTAAATATGACAAGCTGTGTGAATTAGGTAAAGATTACAGAAGTCCAACCGAACAAATCCATGTTTAATAAGCATTGGCAAAACATTACATCTTAGTAAATTTTATCAACTGTCTTTTTTTTTTTTTGTTTTTCCTTATGCCCATCTGAGTTTGAAGATGCCTGATAACTTTTGCACTGTAGAAACATGTTGAGGTTGGGGGATGGACCAGCTACCTAGAGCACAACTGTCTGTGCTGCAGTTCAACAAAACTCCAGGATCACTTGGTTGAAGGTCAAAGTAAAATCAGGTTCAGTCCCTTGCAAACTAAATTGCCTTAATCATGTTATAGGACAGCTTTGTATGGGTGGGGGAAGGGGGGATACATTTCAAGGCACTTCCAGCGTAAAGTGGTCCTTAGATATAGCTAGGCAAATGCTGCACAAGTGGCACCAGAGATTAAGAAACTTTCTGATGGAGAATCCTAGCCATGAGACAAGCCAGCAACTTTTTTTTTTTTTCACTTTCTGTGCAAAATCCAAAATGTTGGCCAATGGTTAACCTGTTGATCACGAGAATAGCTGTCTTGGGTTGTCTAATGCCCATTAACATTTATGTAATATTTATCTGTTGAGTCCCAGAAATTGCATCTATACTCAGACGGGTAATCATTTTCTTGATCTTGCATGTGTGCTGTGCATGCCCTAAAAATTAGCAGTCCTTGCTACTTTTTATTAACAGTTCAGAGTTGCCCCTAAAATATTCAGTGGTGAATATTTCACATATTTGGCAGTTGCTCTACTATGATTATGTGCCTTACTTTCCTTAGAGATCAAGAGTACCAGTGTTGTAAATGAACCTACTTTCAGCAGTTCAGCTAAGCAAGCTTAGGGTAAACTTGTGGAGAGGTGGTGTTATGGGGTTGTATTAAAGAAGCAGCAAATGTACTTCATGTCTGCTTGAAAATATTTACCCAAATATCGGATTGATGATTACTTTTTATTTTTGTTTACTTTTTATTTGATAGCCCTATCTTTATTGGTAAGTTATTGGCAAATGAACAAGTGCATCGTTTGACAGTGGTGGAGACGCTGCAAAATACCTGAAGCATGGCAATGGTGCCTGCTCTTACCTTTGGTAGGTTCAAATAGTAAACTGGAACGGTTTATTCTCAATGAAATGGGGCGATGCTCTATGTCCAAGGTCAGTCACTGCAGGGAAAGAGCAGTGGGACAGGTAATGCACAGTAAATCCCCTACCCTGTTAAGTCTGAGAGGTTTGTCTACACTTGTCTTTGCTTCCCCTTGCAGAAGTCCTGGGCAGATGAGTAAGGGCATGGGGTAGGCCAGCCAGGGATAAATCTGAACCTGTGCTTATCTACTTATCTCAGACCTCTGGGCACTCTTCAAAAGATCTGGTGGTATTCTGGTTGCCAGTCACTGGCCTAAGGACATGGGAAAGTTGAGGTGAGTGAACTAAAATTGTAGCAAGCCCTCCATGGATGTTCTCATTCAGAAGTGGCCTTGGTTTTAATAGTTTGCAGTTCAAATCCGAGAGGAATGTTGGACTATAAAAGTACCCATTAAATTAAAAGAAAGAAACCAATCTGCAAATAAAGCTTTGTGGCTTAAATATTCATTTCAGTAATGGAGATGGGCTATATTGTGTTTGTTATAATTATGAAAAACAGTGAAGCAGTTCAGTCTTTTTCCCAAGCGGAATAAGGGACGGAGCGTTTTAAAAAATAGACTAAACTACAAACTTTCATTCCAGCAGTCTGAAGAAGCTTTAAAAAAAAAAAAAAAATTTGTGTGTGTGCAAATAATAGGAGACAGGGTTATTCCCTGTTCTTGGTGCCTGCAGCCTGTTATGTGATGTGCAAGTGGTAGTTTAAACCCTTGATTTGTTTAAAAGGAAAATATGGTTGCCTATTTTGGTGCTTTTAACTTACCCCTGGTTACTTTAAGAATACAGTAGATGTCTGTGGTCTTTGTTACAGATGTGATGCAGAAATGACCAAACTAAAAGAAAATGTTCCTTAAGCACACTAAGCTGGGGGGAGGAAGGGGTGTAGCAGAAGCAAACGGGCTTTGTCTACATTGAAGACCCGAGCTGAGGTTCAGTGCACTAGGTGTCCATGACAGCCCTTTAGATTTGTCCCCTGTTCACTCCTGCACTGTCCTAAAAGGTTGCGGGTGCAATGTTTTGAGTAATACCTTCCTTGCCAGCTCAACCTCCAGTGCATTCTGGGTGGTGGTAGGCCACCAGCAAGCACTGTGGAATAGTATCAGGGGCTCTAGTTGAACTGTTTCACTTAATCTGTACTTGCTCTCACCTAAAGATGACTAAGACTGAAATGTAAGAAGACGTAGTTCTCCTGAAACATGTTAATTACCAAAGGTTGTTATCCTTGTTCCCTCCCTCCCTGTCATTTAGAGCATCTTTTTGTAGGGGAACGGCCTTTCTCGATTTAAACCACCCCCCCCCCCCCCAAAACATCAATAACTGTGAAACATTTTCAAGCAAAACAATCTTTCAGCTTGTAGATATACATAGTAAATTAAATTAGCATTGTCAAAAGTATGCCCAAAAAACTTGTATTCTTTAACCACAAATGCAGCTTACTATATGAGTCATCTGTTGCCCGATGCATAATTTTCTTAAATACATAAGATGAGTGGTTTACCTGTTTGCTGTTTCTAAAAGTGAATAGAATGTTTCCACGTTTGCTGTAAAATATAGGGCAGATTGTGATGCAACTATTGGTTAATAAGTGTTAAAAGCTAGTTTGGTACCATGATTTGAATACGAACATTTTCCATTATTTTAGACCATTTACTAATTAACACTTGTATCACTGCACACAGACATCAGCTGTTTACTTGAATATTGGCATTTTTACTACAATAGAATTTTTTTCAAGGGTTACTGCTAATTGCTTTTTCCCCTGGAGTAAGTTTGTTCTTTGAATCAAATGGTTATTGTAAAAGCTATGCTTTCTCAGAAATTTCTGTGCATCCTAGATTGGGATTTTCAAAGAAGGCAAGGGAGCTGGCTCTTTTTCTTCGACATTCCTTGGGTGACACAGGCTTTAATTTTCCTCCTCCTAAAAACTGTTTGTAGTATGGTATTTCCTTAGTTTGGAAAAAGGGGAGGAAGATTTGTAGTCGCTCTTGAACTGAGATCTCAGCTGGCTTCACAGTTCCAACAGCCCTCTAATACTTGCTTTTCGTACTCATGAACTTTATCGCAGATTTTCAGACTGTACCTACAATAAGGAATTAAATCAGAATCCCATTAGAGGTTGCATAGATTCAAACTTCACCCGTGGGAATCCTGTATTTAACAAAGCATGGTACTAGTCGAGCTTTAAACCAGGCTACTGCATCTGAACTGGCAAGAGTACCTTTTGGACCTCTGCTGAAGGCCTTGTAGACTGGACTTTAATATGCTTTATTGTTGTCAGAGAAGCAGCAGACTTGGAGCACTAGATACTGCAGATTGTCAGCTATCCAAATAACTAAAACCAAAGCTTCTTAGGTTTGGAAACTGGATGCCAGAACCACTTAGGCTAATATAATCTATTTTGAAGCTTCTAGCTGTTAGCCCTTGACTTCTGATTTAGAGAATGTCATCCCTAGCTGTATTCATAGATGGGCAATGTTTAATAAAAAAAAAAGAAAAAAAAAAGAAGAAATTGGCACATTTTGTTCACTTAAATATCTCAAGCTGTTTACTGGGTTTAACCTTTTGTATGTTATAGGCACAAATCTGGAAACCTGCCTGCTTTAAATGTCCATTGCTCTTTCCTGTGTATTAGGAAATCAATATCACTTGTAAAAGTGAATCTTTGTAACTGTTAATGAGGCATGATGCATAGTTGCTCCATGTCATCAAATGTAGGAGTGGCTGATGAACGTTCCCAGAACTGTCCTTCCAAATGAGGAGAAACAATAAATCCAAACCAATTTAGCAGTTCAAATGTTGGATTTTTTTTATACGATAGGCAGCTGTTTTTATGTATGTCATGGAAGTACCATCTTCCATTTAGGCAATGGACAGGATGGTCTGTCTTAAAGCTTAAATCTTAAAAATACATGGCTCACAATCGAAGAATTTTAAAGATTATTCCAAATAATTCTGGCAAGATACCCATCTGTGCCATGCTAGAGGCTTGGTACGCCACAAATGTGAAGTGATATGTTTATTAGAAGACTTAGAGGTAATTGTCCATTTTTTTTAATCTTTCAGCTAAAGTTAATACAAAAGGTATCACAATACTGATTAACTGAAGCAGAAGAGTCTCTTAAAATACTTTCTCTACAGAGGGAGACTGCATCTAGTGAGCTGAAACAGCATGAGACATCTGAGCCCTCAAATTATGTGACATAAACTGTATAGAGGAATAGAAACCGGGGCTTAGAGTGGGCTGAATCCCAAAATGGAGTTGACAAGGCTTATGATTTTAGATTGAACAATGTCTTATTTGTCTGAGGTCCTGAGTGAGCTCATGAGAGAGTCTCCATTATTTAGGTATCACTAGACTACCTGGCAAATATAGATTGAAATAGGCAAAGGAATGTGCCTGTGGAAAAACAGCACCCCCTAAGCCTTTAAATGCTGCACCTGTAGTTTGTATGCTTGTGCTAGGTGTTGTATCATAATGTCGTACCTCATAATGTTCTGGTGGACAAAGCAGCGTGCCCAAGTTTATTTGACATGTTAAGAACAAGAAATGGAAAGTAAAATCTAAAAGGGGAAGGAAACCAGAGGAAATGAGCAACCAAGGGTAATGGTGATTTAGGCCTAGACCTGGGAGATGGCGGGAGAGAATTTTCTCTAGCATAGATGGGGACCAGTTTATGCCAGTATGCCAAAATTGCTCTTCAGCACTAGGTACAGGGGTATAGGCTGTAGCCCTGTTTGCCTAAGGACATAGGCAGATAAGCAGTTGATTTAAAAGAAGATATCAGATCTACCTAAACCTTGTCTGCCAGTTAAACCTTCCAGTATGGTTATGACTTGCATCAGTAGCTTGCCCAAACTAAAGGAGGGTATTACTCAACTTTTAAGTTTGGCGGGGAGGGGTGGGCATAACCCTGCACACCCTGCAAATGGGCAAACTGCTACGTTCTGCCTCTGAAAAGTTTCCTTCTGTGTCACCAAGCTGAGTTAGCGATGCTGCAACACAACAAGGCTCTAGACACTAAATCACGTCCCCTCTCAGAATGGGGGAACAAGCATCTTCTGCTTTTCTTTAAATTACTTCAAAATGTGTGCCCATATGTCCAGTTTGGGGCAAATATATAACCATTAGGGCAATCTTTTCTACAGAGAACACTTTTAGTAGCATCAGCATAGTGTTTATTATTTGGTTTGTTTCACTTTCCTTTGATCCATTTACAGGAACATGGACCTCCATTGCCTTTTCCTGAAGCATTTCATCCTGTTTAGGTATTTATTCACACACCTTATCTACCCCTTCCCCTCCACCCGTATTTTGTGTTCCCACTGCTGCTAATTTTTACTTTGTTCACTCTCTAGTGTAACATGTTCCTGCGACGTTCCTTTTCAGATGACTCCTGTATAGTTGCAATATGGATTTAGGGAAGGCAGTTTGCATCTGTGCAGTGTTTGGCTGCGGGTGAGGACGCTTGCTTTTGTTTTTTAAATCAAGGTGTAGTAATGGTTTTGCAGCTTAGCTGTTTGTTACCTTGTGTGAGCAGGGCAGTAACTTTTTGCATTCTAAAATTCATAGCCAGGTTCCAATCGTGGCCGTTCCTTGTCTTCATAATGTTCTAAATTTGAAGGGTTTGCGGGGTGGGGAGGAGTATCAGCACAACGCAAGCCATTTAAACGTAGAGCAAAGGGTTGATACTGCATACTAGAATCCAGAAAAGTTGCATTTTTGTCAAGGTGGATATGCAGGCTAGTGGTAAAGCAAGATTAACATAACTGTACATCTGCCGCTAGAGGGCAACATTCGCAGTTTAAAAAAAAAACAACTTAATCTACCATCATTTTTTTTTTTTTTCTGCCGCAGCCAAGTCTGGGGTTACGCAGGATCTTTCCGTGCTGCCTGTGTAGAAAGACTACAGGACATTTGGAGATAGTTTAATGATAAGAGGGTAGGCCTCATTTACTTGAGTCAAAACCTTAAGAGCATGGTAATGAATCCAGTGCATTTATCTTTGACATTTAGGCTGCCAAAAACACTTGGATCCCCAGATCTGCAAACAGCCTTACTGTGAATCCCTACTGGATTCTGACAAAGGGTGTCCTGCTAACTTGGGGCCTTACAAGGTTATCCTAATCCTAGTAGGAGTTGTTTTGCTGAACATTTTACCTTGGTTTATCCTGGGAAAAAGACGAAACATAAGCTGACTGCTCTGAATTCCAGGAAATTTGTACAGTAGTACAAATTACTTGAGTACCCAAAGATATGATAAGCATGTTACAAGGGGAGTAAAAACATAAGATTGGGGGGAGGGTTCCCCACTTCAAATGTCTCTGATCTTTGGTGCTTGAAGCTTTGGGCATTCGAACAGACCCATTCACACTTAGTATTGATCACTCTTGATTCCACTTGAAGTGCAGTGGAGCTGCTGGGGCTGAAGACTTCTGAAGATTAAGTCCAAGAGATCCCCTGCTGGGCTCCCCAACTGGCTTCCAACTGGCTGGTTTCAATAGTTGCTTTTGAGCTGATGCTCCCTGCCCTAAAGTTGACAATCTAAGTGAGACCCATCAGACTTTCACCGATTGATTCTTTACTGGTAGGGATCACAGATGCCAGAAGTTAGAGAGACTTTTCTAAATAAAAATACCCTGATGAGCAGCCAAGACTTGAAGATGGAGGCTTGGAGTTGGTGCTGCATGTTGAATCAGAACGTGCCAACTTTACACACATGCTTCAGGAAACCTCCAAACTCTTTGACTTGCTAATTACTTGGAACACAGTCATGAGAAAATTCCCATCACAAAGTATGAGTAATTTCTGGATAGCGAGTAAAATATCTTCATTTTCATGCTCCTCAATCTTGTAGGAAGTGGCAGGCAAAGTTTGTGCCAGGCACGACTGTTTTGCAAGGCTTCTATAAAGGCAATCACTGCTTCATTGAGGTTAGGACTTCTGTCAGTGGCCTTTAAACTGAGAGGTGAGTACCTTGTGAGTTAGTAGTCACTTGTGTAATACCTCTATGCTACTCAGGGGCTTGGAACAGAACCTACCTTTGCTCCTTTTGTCATCAGTGGGGAGCTTTGCCATTTTGCATCCAAAGAGAAGGACAAGGGCTCTCATTTCATTACCGCTTTTAGTGTTGTTACTTTTGCTGTTTGCTTTTAGGCCCTTACTGGCTTTGGGCTGTGCTCTGGGGGCATATGACTAAATGGGCACTAGTTGGATCTGAGTTTAAAATCTCACTGATCCCTTCCAAAGGGAGCATCTGGGCAACCTTCTCTTTGGGGGTCTGCAGAATCCTGTATGAAATTCTGGTTGTGTTTGTCTATAAGGAAACAGGAAAATTGTTTAAACTGCAGGACTAGGTGGCAGGAGCCTTGGGTGCTATTCCCAGCCTTCCTTTATATACTACGTGACATTGGCTGACTTCATTTCCCTATGCCTAAGTTTAGAGGAGGGATGATAAAATCTAGTTTTACCTGTTATATATGCACAGGTTCTTGGGTAGAAGGCACTGTAGAAGGACAATTTATTACATTTATCATGGATAAAATTTAAAAGAAATTGAACTTAGTTAAAAATGACAGAAGGTACCCAGTAGAATGTCTCCTATTAAGGTGGAAGTTTAAAAGGCTAGGGTTATATAATTTTAAAAAAGAGATGGAGTATTACATGGCTTGGCAAAGGCTTTTGGATGGTTCTGCACATCTCTTTCCACACTGCACGAGTGCTGAATGAATGGAAAAGTAAACAAGAAAGCAAATTCTTCTCTGTGCTCTGTACAATTAACCTTTGGAACTTGTTGCTACAGAACATGATGGGGGGGAAAAATAGCTTTGGAAAATTCATAGATGATTATAAGAATCACTCCTGCAGTTACACTAGCTGGAATAAAAATGGGAGGTGTTGTCAAAACCAGTGCTGGAGGGCTCAAACTGTGACTGCTACCATTTGGAGTCTACAAGGAACTGATCAAATAATAGATAAGTTGGCCTGGCAGAATGTGCATGTTGTACGCAACTGTAAACGGATGAAATGTACACAATTGGTCTCTTGTTAGGAAATGATTAACAGCCAAAATTAGTAGACATACAGCATATACACACTCACTCTATAATAAACTGCTAGTGGCTCCAGTGCTCTATCAAAGTAACATTTAGCTAAGCTATAGGTAATGTTTTGGCCTTGACTTCCCGGTGTTGAAATAGGTTGACAGTGCCAAGGTATTTGACAAAGAAACAACAGCCAAAAGCACTGGGGAAGCATTCTCCAAATGATCTCAATTGCTGCCTGTCACTGCAGCGGTTCGGGGTGTTTTCATGCAGACGGACATTTGGAAAGCTGAACCCTGCCCTCTGAAAAGTGTGCCGGGAGGTAGTAAGTCACATTAGCCTGAAGTCGGGCAGAAGGCAGGGTAGAGTTGCACGTTGCACACTATTTCAGGGACGCACATAATAAGCTCACGCATCTCGGCGTTGGTTGCACTTCATGCTTTGCCTTCGGTCTGTGATGCGAGCGTGCCGGGGCGTGCGGTGCAGCCCGTGACCCCTGTGCTTGCCTTGCACGCGGTGGATCTGCATGATCCTGACCCGACTCCTCGGCCGGGGGCTCTAGGGCTGAGGTGGTGCCCCGGGTCCCAGCAAAGCTCCCCGGTGGTCTGTGTGCCAGGGGCTCCATGCGATGGGACCCGAAGCACTTGGAAATACCGAGCAGGAGCAGAGTCCCCTTCCCAAGGGGACCTCCGGGGAGCCTCCTCGCGCTGCTTCAGCTTGCCACGTGAAATCCTGCCTGTGTCCCCGCGTCCCTACGCCCAGGCCAAACCCACCCTCGACCCGTATATCCATGTTGCCGGCGTCTGGGGCTGCTCCCGGTGCAGGCGTCGCGGCAGGCGGGGACGGGCGAGGAGCCGGCCGGCGGCATGGTCCGAGCAGTCCGGGGGCGATGCAGGCGGGTTTCTGTTGGTTTTTCTGTCATGTTTTGGGCCAAATCAGTTGAGCGCAGTCCTTCGAGCCTGGGCCCGAGATGCTCCCGCAGCCCTGGCGGGCATCTTGCTGGCGAGGCTGCAGGCCGCGGGGGCCCACTGGCCCGGGGGAGCGGGCCGGGCCCGGAGCCCGCCTCGCCGCCGCCGCCGCCGGGGGGGAGGGGGGCCTCGGCGGCGTTGCCGGGAGACCGGGCGCGGTGGGGGTGGGGGTGGGCGGGGCTGCAGGGAGCGCTGGGTAACGAGCCGCCGCCGCCGCCGCTACCAGCGCCGCTGCCACCGCCGCCGCCGCCGCCGCGCTGCTGCAGGCGCCGGCCCGGCCATGCTGCTCGGCGCGCCTTGAGCGCCCGGCCCCGCGCCGACATGGACCAGGAGAGGTGCGTGGCGGCGGGTGTGCGTGCGTGTGTGTGTGCGTGCGCGCGGGTCACGGGGACTGCCCCCTCCCCCCGGGCAGCTGCCCAGATCAGCTGCTGGCGCGCGCGGCGCGCGCGCGTGTGTGTGTGGTGTCGGTGGGGGTGTAGGTGGTGCGTTTAGGGAGGTGCGTGTGGGGCTGTGGGAATGTGTGTGGTGTCTTGCTGCATGCGTGTGTCTGTGGCGTCTCCGGGGGGGGGTGTTGTCTGGGGTGTGTGTGTCTCAGTGGCGTGGGCACGGGGAGATTTAACCCCTTCCCCCCCACTTTCAGATCCTTACAGTGTGAGTGTGCAAGGAGATGTGAGCTGCAGCCGGGAGCATGAGCCACAAACGAGGTTTTTTAAAAAATTAAAGCCAAAAGGAGCCCAGCAGTTTGAGGGGAGATGGAGCGCGGCTTGCCCTTCCGCGCGCTGCTCCACGGCCGGCCGGATGCGCCACCCGGGCCCCAGGCGCAGCGGGCACAAGTCGAGCCCGGTGACTCTTGCTCTCCCTCGGGGGCCACGGTTGGCTCTAAAGCGGGGGGGGGGGTTCAGTGTGGGCAGGGGCTTCTTGCCACCCCCTTCATCCGGATGGACATAATTTTCTGCATCCTTCTGAGCCTGTGCAGCATCCTCGGCAAGGAGCTCTTCCATCTGCCGTGAGCTGCAATACCCCATTTAGTTTCTGCAGGGCACAGAACAGGGGTGCTGTATGAGCCCTCAGGATGCATTTATTAGCCCAGGCGAGGTAACGAGGAGCCAGAGAGGGGCCGGGAGGCCACGTGGCTTGACCTGCTGCAGCAGAGCCGCGAACTTCGTGCCACCAGATCCGCGCCGGGAAACAATCCTGCGCTCTGCTTTCTTTGTTTTTCCTCCCCCGCTTGTGTTTCTGCTGGTCGAGCTCAGTTCTGGCCCCACCATCCGCTCTTTACTGCAATTTGTAGTTAATGAACAAAAATCAACCAAGTTTGCAAAGCGCCTGCCAGCCTATTTACACGTCCTCTGTAAGCAGAAACCAGTGACCCGTGCTTTATGACAGGCGGGGGAGATCCCAGTAGCTAGGGGCTTGATTTTTATAGGGGAGATCAGCCCTTAACTCCTTGTTTTCTGTACCGTGGCTAGAACAGCGCCTTGAACCTAGCACAAGTACCGAGCCTTGTTATTGCTGCTTGGGAACTTCATAGATACCAGAGGAATCTTAAATATTTACTGTGCTCTACCCAGCCTTTTTCCTCGACTGTCCCTGTAACTTTCTTATGCCAGAGTCTTAACACCTTCCTGCTCAAAACCAAGCGTGAAGCTAGTCCTTTCTGAAAACAGGATATGCTGAGCGCTTCCTTGTTGAGCTGTGCCCGTGACCTCCTGCATCTGGGGGTAGGGAAGCCTTTGCTGAAGGAAGCTGCCAACCTTTGCAGGTTGGAGAAAACTTTGCTTCTCCAGTGTCCTGTATCTGAAGTGAACTGAGGGGTCAAACCCTGCTGCACTTTCTGGACCAGAAACTCTCCCTGTAGCCACTTTTTTGCCTAAATACCGAAAGGCGAGCATCTACCCTCAGGTGACTTGAGGATTGCAACTGCTGTTTGTGTACTTATTGCTCAAAATGTAACTTTCAGCCTGGATGTCCTGCTGTTTAATGCATCCTAGATGTAGCGTTTCCAGTCACTGTTTAAATGGCCAACTACAGATATTTTACCATTAGCATCTTCAAATCATGTACTCATTCTTTTTCTAGATTCATGTCATTTCCTTCCAGTTCTTGCCATGAATCTAGGGGTGGGGAGAGTTGACAGGAGAGGAAGCTGGAGCCTTGTGTTTCTTTATCCCAGCATTTGACCTTACGGGCAAGGGATTGTTGTCATCATCACCGTTAATCACTTCTGTTACGGTGGTGGTCAAAAATCTCTGTTCAGTTTGGGGCCTGGTTGTCCAGGACATGGTAGGAACACAGCTGTCTTTAGAGTGACCCTTCTGATTTTTCTCAGCGTCGTTTTAGACTGACCTCCGGGAACGAAGAGGTGTCACAAGCTGTATGTCTGCTTAGCCTCTGAAAGTGAAGCATCTAATTGAAACTGCAGGGGGATTTAGGTCAGCGGACTATAATTACCCAAACTAACAAACTATGGCTGACGTTTAGGGCTGGGAGACGAAGCTCTTTAATGATCTGAACCAGTAACTTGGAGTTTTGCCCTCTGGAGGAGACAGTTGAGTTATTCACAGGCTTTCCCATTCTACCAGAGCATGTCACAGAAACGCCACAAAAGCTGTGTAGTGTGCGCTGAGAAATGCAATGAATAGGTCTTGAAATGATGCTGTCAGGTCCTTGATCTCGGTGTGTCGGATGGTGAATGTATCAGGTTGGTGATAGGTTGTCTTTTTTTTGGTGGCGGTTCTGCTGTTACTCTCGTGCATGTGCTCGGAGGTTTGGCTGGAAGACTTTAAAAACCCAAATAAATAATTAAGGTCTCAGATATGGCCTCTGTTAGGATGTGTGTGATGGGGGTAGGGGGTCGCCTCTGGAGTTCAAATGGATCCCTCTTTCCCTTTGTTAACTAACCTACTTTTAAATTGACTAAGAGGGCGAGACCTCAGATCGCTTCAGACCCAAGCTTGAGACCTGCCAGTACTTGTGTGTTACACATGTAAGCTGTTCGGCAGGGCCAGTTGCACAGGTACAAGTTGTGCGCATACATAAACGTATGCAGATTTGGGGCTTTGGTCTGAATGGCTCACGCCTTGCAACCTACGTAGCTCACATCAGAATTGCAGTTTTCTGCTCACATCAGAATTGCAGTTTTCTGCTCGACATTGATCTGACCTGGTTTTGGCAAAAGATCTGTGGGGTGTTTTTGGCAAAACTACACAGCGGTAATTGGTTTTTAAAAAAATACAGATGCTCTTTGAGAAAATGAAATGCACCTTGTTGTCAAGAAATAGCCTGAAGTTATGTTAATGAATCGGATGACGAATTCCTGGCAATCTCCGTTTGCATAACTATACCTTTTAAAATGTTGGATTTTGGGGGATTTGCATGAAATTGGTTTCTCTTTCTGTGTCTCAGGAAAAAAGCCAATATTTGCATCAGAAAGCAGCCCCAGTAATCATTTTCTTTAAGAGTAATTTTTTGCCCCATTTTTGAAGTTTTATGGAATTTGCTTTTTGTCACGGGCTCTGCTTTTTGGGTTTTATTGTTTGTAAAAACAATCTATACCAACTGCGCATTTTAACAGGTTTAACGTGTCCAGCTTTTAGTAGTAGGCAGCGAGAAAAATGCTGTGACGAAACAGGAAAACAATGCTACCTCAAAAACAAACCAAAATCTTTTCTTTGCAGGCAAGGGTGTTTTTTGCACGTGTATTTTGAACAGAAGAGCAGAAGTAGCTAATTCTGTTCTGTTGTCCTAAAATCCTTTGAAAAATCTGCTGCTCAAGATACTGGAACTAAGAATGTCAAAAGTACCAACAAGCATTTAACTGCTCAACTCAAATTGAACATTGAGGATTTGTGGAGTCGATACCTTTCAGCTCCTTTGACAAGTCCACTCCATATTTTTAATGCTATTTTTATACATGCTTAAAAAATACATAAACCAATCTCTACTTCCCGTACTTTTAATTATAACATTTGATGATAGTGTGTGTGTCTAGGAAACCTTAGGCATAATAATAAAAATATCTTCATTTCTAGCCATGCATTGTAGATGCAAGACATTGCTTCTGTTAGGGTAGGATTTTCTTATTAATTTTTCAGTTTTGTTTCCCATAATTAAGATTAATTTTAAAGATAATATGGGGGGATGATTTCTTTTGTCTATGCTGTGTATTTATTATAAGTCTCCCTCGTTTATTTTTATTTGAGGGACAAGGAAGAGAGCTTGGTTATTGTGGATAGCTGCGCTGATAACGATAAACAGATTGTTTATTAGCTGGTGGTTGACTGCAATTTAATATCTTTTTAATTCCCGGATTGCAGTGTTGCTAAGCTGTCAGTTACCAAAGCATAAAGCCTATTGAAGGGTTGTTTGTAATTTCAAAAGAAACATTGAAAACCCCTGAAAATTTACAGTTAACGTATTAGATTTCTTTTACGTTTAACCTAAACATGTGGAAATGGACAAATAAAGCACCCTGGTAACCTTAACTCTACCCTTTCTCTAGTAATGTTGGGGTCGTTTAGCAATTGCTTCATTTGGGGGTAAACTGCTGTGATTCAGTATCATTTGCTGTAGAATAGAGTGAACACAGAAAACAGTTACTGCAAGTCAGCTCATCCATAGTAAATTGCCTTTCCCCTTCCTTTTTTTTAAAACACTGTATCGTTTAATTGTCTGTCTGCACTCCAGACAGTTTGCCTGCATAACTCACTGTCAGCATAACAGCACTGACTGCTTCATGCATCCCCCTGTAACAGAACACTATCAGGTAGCCTTAGCTGATGAAGAGACTCACCTGGTCTCTTCCCCGATGCTTGGTGACAGGCCACCTCTGATAGAACCGTCTTTGGTGGCATTGTACCTCTCTTTCCCCACTGGGAAAAGGATTCCCCCACCAGCCTTATTTATTTCTCTCTGCTTCATAAATTTCCCCTGTCGATGGGATAGTGCTGATGGCAGCACCAGGATCAACCACTGATCCAGCTGCGCATGAATCCCTGCTGGAGTAGTTCTGTAGCAGATGTGTAGGAGGCATAGTGTCTACAAGCTCTACTGTCTGCTTGGACCCAGGGAAGTAGGCTGCTTTGAGCAGAGCTGTGGACTGTTCTCTGGGAGATGCGAATAGACACTTGCCCTTCGCACCCTGGAAGGAAGAATCGCATGAATCTCATGAAAACTTTGTAACTTGGAACTCCTGAGATGAAATAATGGTTCCCCCAGAGTCGATGCCACAACTCCCATAGACTTCTGCAGATTCAGGATTTTGCTCCTGGGTTTTTCCCGTTCAAACTTCAGAGGAGACAGTTTAGCTCTTAGCGAGGTTTTTGTTCCTTTGTGCAGTCTGGAGGCATCTGCCGTAATTACAGCCAGTAACTAAGGCAACCCAATTTTATAGCTAGGCATGTGTGCATAGCACTCATAGCACTAAGGGACTTTTAAATATTTTTAATACCTGCTAGTGCACAGCTTGAAATGCAGTGGGCTTTATTGGGACTTGTAAGGGAGGAGCTTCTGGGCAGACGGTTGTCCAAAATGGTGCCATTTGACAGCATCATCATCACATTCCCTATTCTTCATCCCTTATTTTGCTGGTAAGTATTCAAGCTGTGTCTGCACAGATATATTTTAGCTGCCTGGCTTCAATTAGTGGAGGGAGGAGAAGATCCAGTTATTGTTTATTTGGGAGTGTTGGTGGCCTTGATCATGGGGCCAGCTCTCATTTTCTTTTTGGACCCTTTCCCATTAGAGTGACTGGGAGTTTTGGGTGTTTGAGGGACAAAGCAGTTGGCCTCCATATTGTTGCTCATACTGATAGATAAAAAGCTAAGGAGGAAAAAAAGGGCAAGTTAAATGTGTGTGTGTGTGCAGGGTAGGGTGAATGGAATTATCCTGTTATAAAGGGTCACATTTAATAGGGCTGGACTTGCAGATCAGTTTGTTTGGTGGGCATTGATGCATGAAGAAGGCTGGTAGGGTAGATTGGTTTCAAAGGACTGTAAGCTTTCCAGGTGACCTGTCAAGCTGGATCCGTTCTGGTTGTAACGGGGAAGCAAAGCAGTGATCGTATTGGAGACTGCAGGCAGACCTTTCCCAGCATCTCTGCCCTGGCTCTAACAAGCAGAATTATGTAATTGGGAAGCTGATTTGTTTCACTTCTGCCGTTTGGGACCTCAAAGTCAGATCGGTTCATTCTGCTGCGTGTCTGGGTTGGTGGGGAGAAAGTCTGTGTGGCAGCAGAAGCGGGTATCGGGGCGTTTTACAGAAGAGGCTGGGCATGCAGGAGATCTAGGCATAGCTGAAATAGGCAGACTAAAGTGGGCCTCTTTGTTGATCTTTTCTCCTTGAGATCTGGCAACTATTTTGGCCCCAGGGGAACTTGCAGAAGCCTGAGAACCTTCTGGGACTCGCTTGGCTGAGGGTACCTGGGATGCAGTTGGTATAGTGCCAATACAGTTGACTTTGAATTTCGGCTGCTCGTTGGACTGAGAGGAATTTGATTACTTGTCAAGGTTAGACACAGAGTAAAGGAAAGAGATGAGAAGAGAACCCAATGTTCCTGGCACCCAATCCCCTATAGCATGGCAATGACACAAAACTTGAATGCTTGTGTGAGAGAGCTGCCATGCAGGTAAATCTGGGCACGTTGGTGTTCCCAACCAGAGCCTTTGGAATAGAGTCTAGTCCATCCTTTCCTGTTCACAGGTTCATAGATGTAGGGTCAGAGGGGACCTAAGCAGATCATCAACTCTGACTCCCTGCACTGGGCAGGAATAAATACTGGGCTTGTATGGCCTGTGGTAAGTTTAAACTCGTATGAACCCAGCTAGGTAGTTATCAAGCATCCTTTTAAAGACCCCCAAGGTAGGAGCCAAAACCACTTCCTTTGGAAGCTGGTTCCAGATCCTGGCTGCCCTGACTGAAGTAGCACCTCCTGATGTCTAGCCTGAACCTACTCTCCATCAGCTTTTGGCTGCTATTCCTTGTTATTCCAGGAGGCGCTCGGGGGATCAGGGTCTCGCCCATTCCCCTCTGGTCCTCCCTGGTAAGTTCATAGATGGCCACTAGATCCCCTCTCGGCTTTCTCTTGTGAAGGCTGAACAGGTTCAGGTCCCATAGCCTCTGCTCATAGGGCCTGCCCTGCTGCCTCCTGATCGTGTGAGTGCCCTCCTCTGGGCCCTCTTGATACTGGCCACATCCCTCCCAAAGTGCAGCGCCCAGAACTGGACACAGTACTCCACCTGCGGCCTGACCAGTGTCACTTAGAGGGGGAGGATCACCTCCTTGGACTTGCTCGTGATGCTTCTGTGGATGCATGACAAGGTATGGTTAGCCTTGCTGACCGCGTCCTCATGTTGGTAGCCCACGTTCACCTTGAAATCAATAGCGACTCCAAGATCTCTTTCTGCCTCTGTGCTTTCAAGAAGGTTGCTCCCCAGCTGGTAGATATGCTGCTGGTTCTTACTGCATGGGATGGGATTGAATCGCATCCTATTCACATTTGCCCACTCTTGTAACCTGTCCAGGTCCAGTTGTATCCTGTGCCTCCCTTCTAGCGTGCCCACCTTGCCCCAAATCTTGGTGTCATCAGCAAATTTGAACAAGGTGCTCTTCACCTCCTTGTCCAAGTTGCTAATAAAGAAATTGAACAGTACGGGCCCAAGGACTGAGCCCTAGGGGACTTCACTGCTTACCTCCCTCCAGGTCGAATATGACCTATCCACTGCCACTTTCTGGGTGCGGCCCCCTAACTAATTTGTGACCCATCTGACTGTGTAGACAGTCACCTAGTTTTTTAATGAGAATGGGGTCAGAGATGGTGTCAAAGGCCTTCGTAAAGTCCAGAAAAACTATGTCCATCGTGATGTCCACATTCAATGATTTTGTGACCTGATCATAGAAGGCAATCAGGTTGGTCTGACAAGACCTGCCCTTAATGAACCCATGCTGGTTGCTCTTGAGCATCCTCCCCTCTGCAGATCCCTCACAGATGTGCTCCTGGATAATTTTCTCAAAGGGTGTCCCCAGGATTGAAGTAAGATTAAAGGGCCTATATTTGCTCAGGTCCTCCCTCCTCCCTTTTTTGAAAATGACCGCACTGGCCTTCTTCCAGTCTTCTGGCATCTCGCCAGAGGACCACGAGTGCTTGTAAAGGTGTGCCAGGGGCCCCGCGTTGACCCCTGCCAATTCCCTCAGCACCCTGGGGTGAAGAATGTCTGGACCTGCTGATTTGAACACATCCAGCCCCTCCAGAAGTTCCCTAATGCAGCCCTCCCTGACCCTAGACCTGGCGCGGTCACTCCTGAGTCCGTCCTGAATCCTGGAGGGGAAGGGGGAGGGAGATGTCCTGGTCCCTGCTCAGAAAAATGGAGGTAAAGAATTCGTTAAAAAGGTCTACTTTTTCATCTGGTGCAGCCACCAGCTTGCCAAGCATATCCTGCAGGGGCTTCATGTTGCCTGGTGCCTTCTTTTTACTCCCTATGTATTTAAAAAAGGAGTTTTTGTTGTCCTTGATCCTTGTTGCTAGCCCTAGTTCTGTCTCTGTCTCTGCCTTAGCCTTCCTAACAGCCTCCCGACAGACCTGCGCTATGGAGATATAATCCTCTTTGGTGATAACCCCCCCTTCCGCTGGATGTACGTCTCCTTTTTGGCTTTCAGATGTTCCTGAGTGCCTTTGGTGAGCCAAGGGGGCTTTTGAGCACTCTTGCCTTACTTTGACTTGCATTAGGACTGTCACCCCTTGGGCTCAGAGGATTGTCTCCTTAAGGAACGACCACTTGTCTTGGACACCTAGTTCCCCTGCTCTCCAGGACTGCAGTGCCTCTCCTACCAATCTCTGCAACTCATTGAAGTCAATCTTCCTGAAGTCAAGGGCTACTGCCTTACTGTACACCCTGTGCTGGATGGTGAATTCCAGTAGGCGGTGATCACTATCGCCCAGGTGGTTGAGGACCCGGAGCCCCCTCACCAGGTCGTTGCCTGTGGCCAGGACCAGGTCCAGCAGGGCCTTCCCCTTGGTGGGACTGTGCACCTCCTGGGGTAGGTGGAGGTCTTGTATCTCAGCACGGAACCTATGTGAGTGGTTAGACTGCTGCTCCCAGCAAATGTCTGGATAGTTTAGATCACCCATGCTGACCACATCCCTTGACTTAACTGCCTCCGCGAGCTGACCCAAGAGTTCCCGGTCCAGCTCTTCCCCCTGGTTGGGTGGTCTGTAGTAGACACCCACCGTTAATTTTCATTATTCCACTAATGAAATAATATATAATAGAATAAATCTAAAGTAATGATTTTCTTACTATTGTAGGAAATAAGTCACTGAAAGCGTTTTGTAACTGAGCATTTCACTCTCATCTTCTCAGAGACCTTGGTTTAGTGGCAGATTGTGTTTACTTGGAACATTTGTGGCAGTTCTTAAATTTCTATGATTAGCCATGAAGGAAATGTGTTGGTGGCGTATGACAGAGAGGGCCCATGGCTACATGCATCTTGGAATTCTTCACCCCAGAAGCCAAGCATCTTCAACATGTTAGAGACAGCAGCCATGGAAAATGGCTGTAGTCTGTTTCAAGGCTATATTAAGGGCACTTGCCAACTTACTGTTTAAAAAACTGGCTTGCTTATTTTTTTAATTTTTAAAAATCTTTCTGATAACTCTTTTAAGGCAGTGGTTCTCAGCCTTCTTAAGTGGGGACTTCCTGATCATACAGGCATTCCTCATTAGATTTCTTGGAAAATGCTAGCTGTTAGCTTTCACTCATTTCTTGACCGTGGAAAAATAATAGAGCAGTTCTTCCGTTGCAGAGAGATCTGAAAGACCCAAACAGGTCAGAATGGTTTTGACACTATGGCTTCCAGTCTGAAAGCCCCAGATTCTTGGGAATTGGTTAATGATATGAGACTATCTGCTTTCTTGTCTTACAACAAAATACCAAGTAAACAACAATCCACTCTAAGCACATAGCCGATGGATTTGGGGAAAAACCTGGACACATGAATATTCAAATCTCTGATACCAGAAAGCAAAGAAAAAGAACCCCAACGTATTGTTTTAAAAATTGTCTGAGTTGTGAACTGATCTCATGATGATCTTTTTTTTTTATGGGCGTGAGGAAGAACTTTATGGTAAGAGTTACCAGAATCTGGAATGGGCTTCCAAGTGAGGTGGTGCTTTCCCATACCTTGGAGGTCTCCAGGAGGAGACTGGGCATACACCTGGGGTCACCTGACCCCAGCACTTTTTCCTGCCCAGGGCAGGGGGTCGTGCTTGATGATCTACTGAGGTCCCTTCCCACCCTGAAGATCTATGAAATCCATGAATTCTGAAGATGCACTGCTTGCGTTTGGCAGTAGTGGAAAAAGGGGAATACCCAAAGCAATGCTGTTAACTCCAGCCACACTTTTTTCTGCTCCTTGCAAGGGTGTTTTACCTGTTTGCTTTCCGTTTCACTTTGTCCCTGTCCTGTTTGGAAAAAGGTCTCTTGTAGGTGCTGAGATAGGGAGCCTATAGTCAGCAATCAGTTCTGAAACTGACTGGGTGCTAGGACCAGTCACATGAAATAAACTCTCTGGCTAGGGACAGAAGTTACACAAACTGATTTCAGTGATTAGAAACCGGTTTAAACCTATAACAGAACAGCAATTCAGTGCACATAAACCATTTTTCAAAACGGCCGAAATTGGTTTAGGATAAACCTGGTTGAGTGTAGCATCAGACTTAACTGATTTAGAAATTCCATAAACTGGTTTAACCTTTCCCAGACCCCTTCCTGGTTTAAGTTAACTCACAGTCCCCCAGTACTCCAGCATGCTTTGCAGCCCTGGGCTGGTCTGGGGGAGCAGAGTTGGCCCCACCCCTCTCCTCCCTGGTCAGAGCGCTGTCACTGCTCTGGCTGGCTGAGAAGGGGGTGCAGTGGGATGGGTTGGGGGGATGTAGCCAGACACCAGCCCCAGGCCTGAGATGAAGGAGTGGGGGAGGGAGGGGCCTGGTGGTGGTGTTGTGGACAGAAGCAGAGGGGAGGCGGGCAGGGGGAGATGCCCCTGGAGAGGTCCCAGCACTGTCCCCTCTGTGACACAGAAGGGGGGAGAGCATGGGGCATTCAGAAGCGGGTGCTGGACCTGGGGGCACCAGCCAAGCAGCTTCTCCTGTCCGGGCCATGCCTGAGTCCAGGCCCAGCACAGGGTGGGCGTCCTTGGGGGACGGGAAGGCGGTGGCACCAATCAGGAGACAAGCAGGGATCCCCTTCCCCCAGCCCCCTCTCCTGACTCCACTTGAGTCACTCTCACCCACCTCTGGGGAACCACAGCTGCCGCTGGGGAAGTTGCCATTGCTTGCCCGCAGAGTTACCGGGTGCTGCAGCTGCCTGATTGCAGCCTCCTCTTTCAGATGACCCGGTCTGGGTGGCCTGGCAGCCAGGCCAGCTGCTGCGAGCAATGCTGGGGCTTGGTGTGGCCGGGAGCAGCAGCAGTGTCGGGTCCCCCAGGAGCCAGCTGGGCCACGTGGCACCTAGGCCAGCATGCACCTGGCTGCCTGGCAGCTCTGCTGCTGCCACGGGGCTGCCCCAGCCAAGCAGCATGCCCGGACACGGCACCTGGAGCAGCCACGTGGGGCCCAGGCGCAGCAGCCAGGGCAGTGCAAGCAGGGAAGTGGTCCTGGGGCCTCCTTGGGCTGGGCCTGGCTGGGGCCGCTTCCCTGCTTGCACTGCCCTTGGCCCCTGCCTTCCCCTTCCCTGGGGACACCTGCCTTGTGCTGGGCCTATGTCTGGGCATGATGCTGCAAGAGGACAAGCTGCTTGGCAGGTGCCTCCGGTTCCTGTGCCCGCTTCCCAATGCCTCATGGTCTCCCCATTGTTGTGTCACAGAGATCAGGCAGCCGCTGCCCCCATGCCAGGCACCCTCAGAGACAGCAGTCCAGAGGCAAAGAGTCTCTGTCTCCTCCCTGGGTGTCCGGGGTGCGGGTCGGGCCCCTTAAAATACACAGTGGGGGGAGGGCCTGAGGGGAAGGGACCGGACCCCTGCTCATGGCTGTGGGAAGCCTACAGGGAAGGGAAGGCAGAGAGCAGGGGCTGTTTAGCAGTGGTTAGCCCTGCTTCACTTCACGTGTATGTGTGTGTGACCCCCAGCTTCATGCAGCCCCTCGTGCATGTCCCAGCATGGAGGTGACTGTCTTAGCAGGGAAACAGGCTCCGGGCCTTTCCTCTTCTTTCTGCAGGAGGTCCTGAAACACTCTGCTCTTGGAGGAGCAGCGCAGGGGGTTCTTCTCTGGATCAGGTCACAACTCCTAGGGGAGTGGGCTGGGAGGGACCTGCAGGGGTCACATCTAACCCAGCCCCTGCCTGGGGGTCCCGGCCATCCTGTGCACACCCAGACTCTAAACTCTATGTAAAGATGATCGGTGGCCCTGGCACAAGGCTCCCTGCCTCAGCTGCTTGAGTGGAGAGTGGGGCCCAGAAAACCTAGGCAGACCCCAGCTGGGGACACTGCAGGCCAG
>JAGPOW010003447.1:30176271-30202811 GCA_030014935.1 Caiman crocodilus | reverse complement strand
CTTTTTGTCCAAAAAGAAACTGGTTATGTCATATATGCATTGTGTGCAACATCCTGCATTTATAAAAATAAGTGTTTTAAGGTTTCTCCCCACTTAGAGCAACTCTGCACATAGGTATGTTTCCAGCAGAGAAGATCAACAATAGACTATTGCAGACGTTAAGACACCTACACATAATTACAGATAAAGGTTTAGTAATGGGGTGTTCTTGTTACCTTTCATGAATGGTGTCTGTGCTCTGCTTTGCAAAGAACAAAAAAATAACCCCCAAAATCCCACTAACAAAAGGACAGCACTTCTGTCAAGTGCGTGTGTAAAAGCCATATGAAGAAAACTGTTTTGTGACTCCGTGCATGGATTTGAGCTTCTCTTTACGGCCCTCTTCCCACGAACTAGATAGAAGTTAACTGAGTCTTTTCTCTGTGAAAGGTGGAGGGGTGGGGAGAAGGCTAAAACAGGGAAATGGAAGCATCTTTTTCTCCTGGTAATTTAGTGAAGGGTGAATCCATTTCCACCTTAGTCTTCCTCTAATCCTCTATTGGCACATGGAACAAAAAATTGAAAGACAGATGGAAAACAGATACTGGCATGGTATAGTGACAGCCCACTGCTTCATTTACCTGCAATATGCCTTACTGAAGTGCAATGGGAATATTTGGGGCCCTGCCAGAATTTCTTTTTTAGTTTTTGTATTTAGCTAGATCCTATATTTTTTTTTTTTTTAAATTCTCATTTACCTAGAAGTCCCATATATAAGGTGTAGCTTAAACTATCTGTATGCCTATAGTATGTATCTATATTAACTGCTTTACTGCAATAGCCACTTGCTAGAAGGGGAAAAAGTTGTTGGTAGTTTTGTGTAGTGGCAAATGTGGTAGGCTTCTTTGCACTTTCTCCAAGGGCTGTTATCAAGGGAGATGGAGGGAATCTCAACTTCTCTGGGCTTTAGTCTTAGTGCTTGGGCCCTCAAATTTTGTCTTCCCCCACCACAGAGCACCTCCCCTCCCCCTGGGCTCCATTGAAGACGGGGTCTGTAACTGGCTGAAGCAGCGTATTCCCTATAAACTAAAGTATGTAAGCGTTCACAGTTGAATGAATAAGCAGACCTTTCACTCAGGCTTCCTAGAAAGCTTTGTTGGGCCTGTAAATTATGTAGCTAGTTTATGGGACTTTCGCTCTCCTTGTTTTCCATTACCATACATTCTGAAACTCTCTTGTCTTCTCTGGTGTTTTCCAGCAAGCAGCTCCTCTGTGACGTGGTGATTGTTGCTGAAAATGTTGAGATGGAAGCCCATCGCATTGTCTTAGCAGCCTGCAGCCCCTATTTTTGTGCAATGTTTACAGGTACTCTTTTGTTTTCAAGCAGAGTATTATGGTGGACTGCATCACTGCCGATTCCAAGCGATGCATGATCTTTCCTTCGCAATCGGTCAGTCGTATCCCCAGTAATCAGTATAAATATAGTTGGTCTTGCTGCTGCTGCTGTCCTGAGTATATAGGAGGCCTTTACTTTGTTCTCCACGTGAGCCATCCACTCTCTTTTTCTCTTCTTAAGCTAGGAAGCTGTGGTGCACCCTCCTTTGCCGTCCCCATTCCCATCTGAAAAAGCCATTTAAACCAAGTGCTCATTGAGAGAGCTGTTTCGTTTTTAAGATCCTATGTATGGCTGTTGCGTAGCTAGTTGTGGGAATGATCCCTTATGTTACAGTAGGGTTTCAAAAAGAAGGGAACTACTGTTGTGCCTCCTTATATGGATGCTATTTCCTTTGAAAATAGTGTTAAATTGGGCCTGTTTCCACTGGAAATTGGAGGTGTGTGGCATCTTCCAAGGTTGAGCTCATCATTAGCAAAGCATATTTTTTTTTCCCAAAGCTTAAAAGCTATCATGGGGTCAGGCAAAGTCTATGCTGGAAAGAGCATGGTCCTGGCTGAGGGCAGGCTGAGAAAGGGGGAATGTGCTGCTTCATATGGATAACGTGCTACTTTCACATTTCTGCAGTATAGTGGGTCAGGACATACATCTGCATTAGCAGGTGTAGGCTGAAGGGTAGTTGAGGTTTGCCGAGATAGCAAGGTCTCTAAGCTAGAAAGAGTTGTAGTTAGTGCTTTCTAGAGAGCTGAGACTATCTTGAGGGATCTTTGTGCCACTAATAATGCTGCTGAATAAGTAGCAAGACAGAAGAGAGGACAAAGCTCAGAGGTCTTCGAGTGCCCTGTGAATTCCTGTTAAGTTGGTAGTAGCTATTATACCTGACAGCAGTGCAGAGATCTGGATGAGCCTCTGATCCTTGCAAGTCATCTCAGCTGGTGAATAACCCTGGTTTCAGGGCAGCGAGACGGGTAGGCAGGGCTTGTGGTGTCTTCTCTCCTGGGGTTCTGTGGGGTCCAGTCGTGGTTGGAGCGGCAAGTTAAACAATCGTTCTCTAACCACAGTCATGGGACTCCTTTTAAAACTGCTCTGGGATGTAACTGCAGCCATTACTCTTCTCTCCTCCTCCAGTAACAGAATGAATTGAGCTGTTGGTCCCTGACTCTTTGTTCCCTTAAGTCTGTCCATTTCCAGGTTTTTAAGGCCTGGGTCCCACCGTGGTGAGGTGGGCAGCTTTTCTCTGTCCTGCAGCAGAAGGGTGCTCTGAAAGAACAAGCTGGATTTTATTTTTGTGGCTTCTCTGCCCAGAGATGAAGCTAGGTTGCACTAGGGAAACTGCACAACCTCCCCCTGAGTGGGTGTGTGTAAGGGATGTGGAACACGCGTGCAGATGCAGAGGGAACTTTGATCAATAATGCAGGGCAGCCTGGTTCAGTGGGAAAGAGTCCTGGACTGGACATCAGGAGACCCGGTGTCTCTTGGAGCCAGGGAGCTGTGGTAACCTCTCTGCTGTGAAGTACAAGAGGCACTTTGCCCTTTGGTCCCACATGTTACTCTGTCTTGGGCACAGGAGGGGCAAAGCCTGGCAGAGGCTTCCACAAACTGTCCACCAGTGTGTTTTCAGGTGTAAGCTGGAAGGACTACTTCCAGTGGGAGATGGTGCTGGGGTGTAATCCCCTCTTCAGGAGGAGGATGCCAGTTAGGGTAGTTGTGCAGAAGCATAGCCAGCAGGGACCAAAGTGAGGCCAATAACAATCTTTGTGCAATGCCATGTCAGTCCCTGTAAATTTGTGCTGGATTCGAACCTGTGATCTTGAGAGAGAGAGCCCCCTCTCCCAGTTCCTTGGTCAGCTCAGCTTCTCTGGCAAACGGCTCTTTGAAGTTCTGAAGTAAGTAGGCATTCTCTCCTGAAAACCCTGGGACCTACACCTGTGACAAGCAGGGAGAATCTGGACCAATGCTCCTAAATTTCCCCTGGAGGGTCTTTTCTTGGTGATTTAACTTGCAGTATTTTGATCTAAAATCAGTTCAGAGCTGATGCTGCAGGGAGGGTCCTTAGTGTGGAGAATGCATTGAGAAGCATAGAAACAAGGCAACTGCGCTCATGAAAACCTTTTCAAATTTTCTGCCGCATTCAGACTCTCCTCCTTGTCTGTGTGTGTGAAAAGGCTGCTGTTGGGTTACCTGATATGCTGGGTATTCTCGTCCTCGGCTCATGTGAACAGATCTTTGATTTAAAAAACAAAACGAGAAGAAAAGAGCTTTAGTTGGTAATCGGGAGGTGTCTCTGCGGAGCACAATAAGTACAGGGCAGGGCAGACTGCAGTTCTTTATAAAGGCAATGTCGGTGGCAGCAATGTGAGGAGGTGGGAGAGAAAAGCTGGCTAGTGCGCAGTTTGCGTTGACTCCAGCTAGAAAAGGAAGCAGCCTTGTCAGCCCAGGACAGAAGGCAATGTTTGTTGGGGGGAGGAGGAATGCGCAAAACCAATATAGAGTGGTTGCAAAGTGTAATTTCCAATGAAGGGCAGTACAGTCTGGTGGGTACAGCATTGGAGTGAGGATACCGGGTTCTGTTCCCACCTCCGTTGCTGACTGTGGCTAAGACACTTTGATCTCTCTGTGCTCCCCATCCTTGCTATCTTTTCTATCAAGGATGTAAACTCTTAGGGTGGGGGTTGCATTAGTGTTACACTTCAGTCCAAGGGTGCATCTTGTCTCGCTAATTTAGAAAATTGACACCAGTACTTTTGGACATAAAGCAAGCAGGGCATGCATCTGATATTAGAGACCTTGTTGGGTGTGTTTTTTGGAAGGGGTACATTGGGTATTAATTCCTCCCATCATTTCCACACCCTTATGGATGTCTTGGGAGATGTGATACCTGTCCTAAATGTGTGCACTTAGGCCTGGCTAGAAGCATTCATCACCCACTGCTATTCTCTTGGCACCAACTGCTCTCTTCAGCTGAGTGTTGTGTTGAGACGCTTCCTGGATGCAAAGGAGTGGGCACCCCTGGCCTGTGGAGCAAGATGAAGTGATTCATTGGGGCATGAAGCAGGTAGATTTTACCACAGCTGGTTGGCTGCTCTGGTATAGGAGCCAAACATTACCAGGATGGGGGCTGCCACTTGCTGAGGAAGCCAACCACAGGGTTAGCAGATTGGGGTGGGCGGGCGGGCCTATGCAGCATTTATTTTTGTTGGCTATGTCGTGCCTGAGAGCCACAGAGGGAGATGATGACATCGGATCCATCTTCTTGAGCTATTTGCGGATTGATCTCAGCCAAAGTGCATTTCAGTGTATCCTCTGCCCTTCTTGTTTCAATGGACATACCAGTGTTCGGGCTTCCACACCGTGTCTCTGCTCAGCTGGACTGACGGAGCGATGCTGCTGTGTGTGCGCTTCGAAACCTGATGAGGTCCGACGCGTGCAGACTGACCTGTAGCATTCTCTTGTCAGGACTTCCCTTCACCTGGAGGAATTAATTTTTTACAGTGACATTCGTAGCATAAATTAAATATTAGATCTGCTTTGAGTCAGGTTTGATTTTGTAGCTGGAGGTCAGTTCTCCTGGTTTGCTCCTAAATTTCCCTGTGTACCTAGAAGTGACATTTCTTGTTGCATTTTTTTGCATGTGTATGCATAATTCCATGCATATTGCACTGGTATGAAGACTGTTGGCTAGATCTGCTCATCTTGTTCTGACTAATAGCATAATTCGCATCCCTGGGTTTGCTGGTATGAGTAAAGCCAGATGGGCTTTATTCCAAGCATCAAGCTAGTGTTAAAAATTGGGCCCCCTTCTGTGTTTGACTCCACCTCATGTGCTGTGCTGTTCATGTTCCTTGCTACACTGTCATGTCAGAGATGACTTGACTCTTTCCTCTGTGTGGTCGCAGGCTATAATTATGTTGCACGCAGGCTGCACATGGAACTGTTCTTTTTAATCCCACAGCAGCCGGCACTGAGTCACTGGGTTTCTTAATGTAGTGCTTATTCAAGTCCCAGTGAAAGATTTGATGTTTCTTCACTTTCTCCTTTGTCTAGTTGCATTTTTTTTTTTTCTTTCAATGTTTCACTTCCGTTGCTGGCATGGTTTTTTTTTTTTTTTTCCCCCCCTTATTTCTTTGGTTTCCAAAGATGCTGCTGACAAAACCTGGATATGTGATGTCACCTTCTGCAGCTGATCATTAAAAGGAGCCTCAGGGATTCCTTTCTTGTACTTCCCAAAGAAGTCTTTTGTTACCAAATCATATTGCTGAAACACGCACACACGCATATTGTGTGTTATAGAGTTTGCTCAGCGTTAAGCTCTGGATGAGCTAGGGAACAAGGGAAGCTGTGGGCGTAGGTGCTTGCACGTTCAGGGGTCTGTTGTTTGGTTCTTGTATCTGGCGAGACTCTTGCTATTGTGCATTTTTTTTTAAAGTAACTTTGCATTTCTTAATATCTTACTTGGATTTCATAATGCCTTGGGCATAATGACTGAGTCACTAGCCAAGTAGTAAGTTGCAGTCCAATTGTGCCTTAGTGCACAATTCTACCAGTTGCAGTGATTTTTATATTTTCTAAATTTGGGAAGGGTAATCTAAAGAGGGGTTTGTCTGTAATGACCTCTCTCAGTCTCTCAAAAGACAAGCTCTCTGTCACCTTTAGTGCTTAGATCTATATGAGAGCTGTTATGTATTTTTCTTTCTCGTGTATACATTTGAACATGGATATATATCAAGGGTAAGTTACTTTAGGCGAGCTTCCAAGTATGTGAAAACTCACCCAAACCACAAGTTTTTTCAGTTTGGAGATCTGAAGTAGAAATCTCAGAAGAATGACCTCCTCCTGGGTCGTCTTTGAGGGTATGGACAGACGTATTGGATGTTACTGGCATAAACTGTCTCAGGGTGATTTACATGTGTGTTTCTATACCAGTATAAATGTAGTGACCCCATTTAACGTGACTCCTGTTTCATTCGGGGTTGAAGGTGGAGATTTAGGTCCCTTAGCTACAGGAGCATTCAGGCATCAGTTAAGTCACAACAGCTAACTTGCACTCCTTGGTGGCTACTCTTCATCCTCATGTAAAGCAGAAGAAAGTTATGTCTGTCCACAGCTAGTGGGACTATTCTGGTGCTACCTCTCCCTCTTGCAGTCTATGGGCTATGAGGAAGATCTTTGTCTGCTTCACAAAGACTCTCAGAGGTTGAGAAGGTAGCACTAGCAGACTTCCAAATCTTGCTAGTCACCCTGGATCTGCAAGGGCAGCAGCTGTGTTTGGGACATTAAACACGATATATTTGTCTGTGTCTTTTTTTTAAAGTGGGATGTGAGGGAGAGTTTGCTGGGGGCATGGGGGGAGTTGAATGGTGGAGGAGAACAAGAAAATTCTAAACGTTCTTTTGAACTGAATTTCAGGAGACATGTCTGAAAGCAAAGCAAAGAAGATTGAAATAAAGGACGTTGATGGGCAAACACTGAGTAAGCTGATTGATTACATCTACACGGCTGAGATAGAGGTCACCGAAGAAAATGTTCAGGTGAGCTGGCCTCGACCGTTCTGCTTGAAACCAAAGAGAAGACGCTTCCCTAACTCAGGCTTGCAATTGAAGATAAAGTATCTGTCAGTGCGACTGATCTCTTCAGACCACGCAGAATGGAAAGCTGAGGTTGAACTGCCTTAGTTTTCTGTGTAGTCTTGAGGCACGTTACGTTTAGCCTTCAGGCCTTGCTGTTGGGAGATTAGGCTTCTGCTTTCTATGAGGTTGTACTAACTTGGGGGTCAGTTTGTTTGAGGTCAAAATACACTGAAAACATGCAGAAAATAGTGCTGGGTTAGTTCCCAGGAGAGAACTCCTCTTTGGTTTTAGTTCTAAGCAGTAGTTTGGGCTGTTGTGTGTATCTCTGAGTAGATTATAACAGTGCAGCAAGTTTAGTGTTAAAATTGGAGTTTCTCTAGACGTTTTCTTATTCCCCTTTCCCTTGTGTGCATGTGGTCTACACTTGAGGCTCTTTGGGGTAGGGGGCCTGATTCTGTTCTTGCACTAGTAAAAATCAGGAGTATCTCAAGCCAGTAGAGTTGCATCAACTTGAATCTAGTGGGTAAGTGGAATTGGGTTCCCCTTTATGTCTTTCCACAGAACACTTTATGCCTTCATGGTGTTCTGTGAGCAATAAAGTTTTCAGCCAGGAAGGGTGGAGAGGGAAGTGGAGTGCCCATATGAATGAAATCTGCTGCTATAAAAACCAAGAACTAGATGCGTGGTTCAACTTTGGTTATGAAGTCGGCTTTTTTGGGGGTGGTCCATAAAGTGAAGATCAGAAGGATGGTTTGTGCGGAGTAGGAAATTGAAAATCAACAGGTTATACAGACAGCCAGACTACTCGTAGGTTGGTATAAAGAGCACCTGAAATGACAGAGTAGATGAGGTAGCAGCCCGCAGGTAACACAGCTGCCTTTGCTCTTGTCTTGTGGGTGGGACTGCAGGAGAGCAGAGCTGCCCTGTGGCTACATTTCTTTTTCTGGCAAAACCGTGGCTGGTAGGATGCGTGTTAGTCACTGGATTCTGGAGCGGGTGCTGGGAGCCTCACTGCAGGCCTGGCTTCAGCTACAGCCAAGGCTTATTTGTCAAACTTTTAGTTTCAGTAGTTTTCAAAATTCCATTTTTCTGAATGGTTTTGCAGTTGGACAAGGGAGGAGTGACACATCCTCAAATGACCAAGAGAAAATAGACTCTGGGGAGGGTGAGCTGGGAAACACCAGTGTCCCACTCCTTTCCCTCTACCCCCACCCCTCCAGTTACTTTAAGGTTTTATGCTATGTTGATATACCCTCTTTATCTTCCCTACAAACTCATTCCTATGCAGTAATTATGTGTGAAGTACTGCAGGGTCTCCCTTTCACCCAGCAGGGGCATTTACTTTTGCTGCCACAGACTTGTCTTTCTCATGAGCTAGCTGTGCATTTCTAAAGGGATTTTATACAGCTTGACCAGTTGTTAGACCTTCTCTTCTCTTGTACGAGACAGTTTCTTGGTACAGTTGGTACTAAGTTGTGCCAGCTGCTTTCATACAGAAATGACAAGAAATGAATTGCTCAGTGCCACAGAGTGAACAGATACAACCAGCTTAGCCAACAAGAGAGAAATAAGGCATAGGTCACTGGTGAATAAAAGTGAGGGGAGAGGAAAAGAGATGAGTTAAAGTGACACTGGGATTGGGTGTGAATGTTTCAATGTCCATACAGCTTTCCAGCAATTCAAGAAAACCCTCTCCGTCTGTCCTAACAGAAGTGTGCCGCTTGGCGTTGCAGCCTAATGCACTGTTCGTTGGGGCAAGCTCTGGTTTTTTGTTTTTTCCCCAAGGCCCATGTTTTGTCACTTTAGCTGCGTGAGGATCACTAAATTAGGAAAAAAGTAATTTGAAAAGACTGCATATTTGGGTTTGTGAAGTTTTCTTTGAGGAGATCCGCATGCCCAGATCAACCAAGGGATGTGGTGCAGTCCATCCCTGGATCCCTTGGAGGGAGACGATGGGTCTGTGGAAGATGGGGAATGCCAGGAAGTTTTTCTTTCGGACTCTGGAGAGGATACTTTCCAGTCCTGTGTTCTTCATCCCAGTCCCTGGATGCCTGCATACCACCCTTGTTGGCTTTGCTGGAAGCAGCATGTGTGCATCTGAGTAGAGCCTAGGGCTGTGTCTGCCAGCAGTGTGGCTTGGTATAGCTCTGCAGTCCCTAGCTGGCCACATGTCACGCCAGTTCCATGGATTTCTCAGCTAAGAGAAATCTGGTTTGTATTGGGACAAATGCGTCTCCCATTCTTTTTCACTGCCTGCCTCAAACCTGCTGCTTCACTAAGGGGAACGAAGACCTGGCCCTGTCAGGGAGCTCAAAGTGACTTCCCTATGTGGAGCTGAAGTGCAGTCAGACTGGAGAATTGCTGAACTGCCAGGGTTAATCAAGAACTTTGACGCAGTGACCTTGGTGAGTGGTAAACTGTGCATGAAAAGGCTGTGGTGTAGGTATTCGGGAGGAGGTGGGGCACTCTGACACCATGTCTGTACTAGGAAGGTTTGCTGCCACCGTGCTTGTTAGCTTATGGTTGCTGACGTTGCTGCGTCTGCAGCACATGTACGCTTGATTGCCTTTGCCAGCGTTTTGCAGCCTAACTGAAAGAATTGTTGGCAGAAAACACATTTCACTGTTGGAAGGGGCTCAGGGCTTACTGCTGCCCAGGTGGCTGGAGTGTGTCCAGGCTGCCGCGGATGTGTCATTCAGGGAGGTGGGTTTGTTCAGGCGACAGGTTGGGTTTTGCCAGCTCATTTCCCATCTGCTGTGAGCTGATCACGAGGCCTCTGTGTGGTGTGGAGCAAACCAGGGCTCCCAAAACAATCTTTCCCCATGCAATGAATGCCCTCCTTGTAAGGTGCTTGTTGCAGAGAGGGAGATGAGGGACTCCAGAAGTGATTTACTTGGGTTTCTGTTTACTCCAAACCACTTACTCTTTCTCAGAGCTCAGGAGGGAGGCAGCACCAGTTGGCAAGCAGCACTGTATTCAGCACGTATGCCGGAGATGCCTGTATTATGTTAGCCTTGGAAAATAGGGTGTGTTTGCTTGGTTTGCAGCATCTAGTGTAGATAATCTCAGGTAGCTGCATGTGATTTTGGAGGGGCAGGATCCATCCTTCCATTGGAAACTTTTCCCTCTCTGGGCACGTTTCCTGTGGAGCTGCCTCGTTAGCTCCCCAGTAAAGTCTGCATCTACACAAGTGGCCCTGTTAGGCCACAGTAAACTAATTAACTCCTCTGTAGGTTAGTACTTGTAAATACAAGTGCTGTTTTGTGGTGGATTTCTTTAGTGTTGAGCAATGCATGTGTAGATGCTGATGGGGCTCGTGGGAGCACAAGGGTACTTCAGTGCTGGGGCTGCCTGCTGGCTAGCCGTGCGCTGGAATACCCTCATGTCCAGTCGGCCTCTGTAGCATGTTGAGCTAGGTCAGAGCAGCTCTGGGCTGGCAGACTGGCCCCCAAGCCCCTGTTAGCAGGGGCTGCTCTGACCCAGCTCATCATGCTGTGGTCCCAGGTGCACGTGTAAACATGGTCCCCAGGAACAATAAACTCTGGAACAATATTTGCTGGAGTTAATTGTGTTTCATTGCTTTAATTGCATGTGTAGACTTGCCCTTTTTTCCAGGGGTGGGCGTTGGTAACAAAGGCTGCTACTCACGTACATTTGAGGCCCAAGGCTAGAGGAACCCATCCTGGCAGGAATGTTATAGCTGCCCTTAGAAGAGGAACCACCATGTTAGATGCAGCAAGACTGCTCTTTCGTTGTTTGGCAATGGGGTTTTCGCAGTGGACCCCTGAGAGCCTTCTGACAGCACGAGGCCAGGTAGAGAGTGTTTCTAAAGTGATTTAATTACTTGTGGGCATCCTAGGAAATTGCCATCCTCATTAAGAAAGTCATTATCAATAAATATTAGAACAGTAATGGTTCCCTGGGAGCATCCTGATTAAACAGATTAAACACTCCCAAATTAGGAACAGGCTCATGTGTGGGATGCATGATACCTGATGTACTTGGTGCAGCAGGAAGGAACATGTGGGTAGCAGGTGTAGATTGAAAAAACAGCAGTGTCTGGAGATCGGAGACTTGGGGGAAAGAGCTTGACACTTAGATTTTAAAAATCGCATGCACGGTGCATTAAGTGTAATCAGGGTATCTGCAGTGCGTTGTGTGCATCCCTCTCACCTGGGAACAGTCATTTACAAAACAGAGCACGGGGAAGGTGGTGAAGGCTGAAGGAGAGCATAGGAAAGACATTTTTTCAGGGTCCTAGGGTGGCCTATCCCTCCTTGCTCTCGTCCTGTCCTGAGTGGGGCAATCCTTGACATCAGTCTGCTGTGGTTCATAGCCAAGCGGGGGTCCCCCCCTAATCTCTTAGAAAGAAACAGGTCAGATAAGACTGGAGGAAGACTGACAGGCACATGGCATCTAGAAAACTCTAGCAGAGGATTCACAACCTGACAGATGAGGAAGGTGGCTAGCAGCATGTTCACCCCGCCATTTGCCAGCAGACCTATTCAGCTACACACTGCGCTATAAGTCAGGGAAGGAATATTGTATGAGTGTGACCAGCCAGCGTTGCTGCTGCCATGCCCATTTGTTGCCTGCTTGTTTTTCTCTCTCTCTCTTCCTGCCTTTGTTTTTCTTTTTCATCCTGGAAGTGTTACCGTGCATGTTTGGTTCATGCCCTACACACCTGCATGGAAGTATTTTATTCACTCTGCCTCTTGCATTTCCCCACAGGTGAAGCACTTAAGTGCTTTCTAATAGTTCATTCCCAGCTGCCTGCACTAGGTGGACATCAGTGGGAGAGTAAAAGGATAATGAAGCAATTTTCCTCACTTAATGCAAATAAGCAGAATAAAGGAACATGGCTGCATCTGGGCTCTGTGTGCTATTCACTGGCCCCCATTAAGCAGCAGGTGTTTCCACCTGCCTGTCAAGTGGAAGCTCCTCTTGCTTCCGTGTCGTAGACTGTAGAGTGCTTTGCTGTAAGGGAGGAGACCAAGGAAACAGCAGTGTTTGAAGCAGGCTGGTTAGGAAGTGGGCTTTAGTTCACTACAGCTTTGTGTGAAGTACCATCCATCCAAGAGGTTGCATGCAAGATGGAGAAGGGAGCTGACTATGTTAGACTTGCTATGTTTAGTGCATTAGTTGGTCTGCTCAGTGCATTCTGGATGTCTACCTAGATATACTTATGTCACACACATGTATATAATATATGCAAAAATAAATAAATGTGGCCCTCAAGTACAGTATTACCTGAGCTCTTCACAGGCTTTAATATAGCTGTCCTCTCTTCCCCACAAGATCAGGTGGTGCTGTTATCCTCAGTTCACAACCAGGGAACTGAGACACAGAGAAGCTCAAGTTAGATGCTCAAGCCATACAGGGAGGCTGGGACTGAGGCCAGAACTGGAACAAGATCCCTCAACCCAGGTCTTTGGCCCTAACCACTGGATCGCCCTTCCTCTGTGCTGCCTTGCTCAGTTCAAATTCTTTTGTACCGCTTGACTTGGAAAAACTGCTTCCAAACCAGTTCAGTGACCTCAAACTACCGGTTGTGAAGGTCCCAACCCCGTGCATGCAGCAGGCCACAAAACCAGAACATGTGATAGGCACTAGAGTGAGAGCAAGCAGCTGATGAATTTTGGTATTGCCAGCTGCCAGATTCCAGATAGAGTTCACCCTGATGGAGAAGGTAACTTCAGAAGTCAGTGTAGCGTAGCTCTTGTTACCATATTCAAATTCATCTTCATCAAATATCATTTTCAGTGATTTCAGGGCTCTTAGACAGGAAAATGAAAGAGTTGAAAAAACGGCTGCTTGGCATTCACTGCCGGTAGTCCACCACCGCTACTCAAATCACTTGAAATGCGTAAGAAAAACTTGCCTGGCTTTTAATGGGATTGTGACTTGGCCCATGATGTGCGATTAGGCAGGGCATTTCCTCTTATTATTTCTAAAGGAAATAGCTGTTATGCTGAAGGATATCCTTTGCTGGGTTTTCCGTGGTAAAAACAAGATCAGTGACGAGGCGTAAAGCTGAGGTTCAGTAAGTCAAATGCTGTTGCCCCGAGGCCTTGTTCCACTATTTAGGTTAATATACTTCTTTTCCACCTCCCCCACCCACATGCATGCTAAGCCAGAACTGTCCTCTTATAGAAGAGGCTTGAGGACATTTAAGCAGGTTGTTGCATAGCTTTATTGTGATGGCCTCTTTCACACACGCTGTAGCCCAGATCACCTGAATGAATCCTTTTGTCCCCTTTGCGAAGGAGGGTGTATAGGCAGCTATGGTCTTTTGCCATGCATTGAGCAACATAATCCCTTAGGGAATCTGTGATTTCTTTACTTGTAATGCTTACATAAATTAGGTGCATGCCCCCCCGCTGAACTCAGGAGGCGGCGTTAGCAGTATCTTGAGAAAACGGCAGACATATTCTGGCTGGAAGTTAAAAAGGCAAGACTGTCATTATCTTGGCTTAATCAACTGGACAAACTAATCTGCTCTTGGGATCAAAGTGTGTTGGCCCAACAGTCTTGTGGGTTAATTGATTTCTTTAGTTTATTGTTGCCTGTTGGGGTTGTAACACTCTCTTTAAACATTGCTGTTTGGTAATATTCACAAGTAATCCGGCTGGGTTAGTGTTTTTTGTTTGTTTTTTTTTTTTTTACCTTGGAACGGGTCATTGGTTTAAAAAGTACCTAAGGGCAGGTTGGTGATGTCTTGGAAGGGGGTGGAGGAATTAGATGGGGGGCAGGGAAGAAAGGGAGAGAGGTCGTGTCCCCCCGCCCCGCAGTAAAGCTTAGCTGCAGCAAGTTTTATTTGCTCGCTTGCTTGTTTTTTGAGGCACATATTTCCCGAACTGGAAATAATGTAGAAGTGGTTCAAGCATCTTTGAAGGCCTCTTAAAGTACAGCTGATGTTGCCTCTTGGCATACAGGCATCAAGCGAGAATGACGAGACAGTGAATGAGAACTAGTTTCCAATTGGCAAAAGGTGCGAGAGAAGAAATGCGAAGAACAGAGATGACAGCTGGCTCGACCTTTTATTTCTGAGACATTCTCTCAAACAAGGAACAATTCTAGGAGTTGTGGGCTGAATCCTTATCCCTGGCTATACAGTTATCCCTCATCCATGCACTCGGGGCCTAGTTTACAGCATTTGAAGTACTAATGTACCTCCTTTGTGGATATAGTCAGGTATTTATTTACGCATCTAAATTATACGGGTAGCATATGCAGTTGTTTGTGGGTATAAGAATAGGGGAGCCCCTCTTTATTCGGGTCCCTGGGCCCCAAGAGTGTTTCTGTAGCTGAAAACCGTTCTGGGGAACTCGTTAGTGGTTCTGTTCCTGCTGTCGTGTGGGTGCAGGTCCCCAGTCCACGTAAACGGCACTTGTGCAGGAACCCTAAAGATTCTAGCTGGCCGAGTTGCTAAATATAATGAAGCGTTTGCATGTCTGGGGTGTGAGGTTGAGTGGTATAACACTCTCCACGACAAAGGCTGCAAGATCAGCCTGGTGTTGCAGTCAGGACTTCAGGTGTGTTTGCTGGAGCCCATGCTTTCTGCTTCCTCTGCCTGCCCAGTGCTCCTTCAGCAGGGAAGAAATGCAGATAAGTGCTCTGCTGCTGTTGTCGGTCACATTGTGAAGCAGGAGACCATTGTCCAGAGATGCTGATAGACTTTTAGCCTCTCTTCCCAGCCTTGGCAATACAGGGGGCTGACCTCTGATGACTTAATACCAGGAATCAACTTGCTACCTCTGTTGCTAAATTTAGTTTCCCTTTTCCACCCTTTTAGGTGTTGTTGCCAGCTGCTAGTTTATTGCAATTAATGGACGTTAGGAAAAACTGCTGTGATTTTCTCCAATCTCAGCTGCATCCCACAAATTGCCTTGGAATTCGAGCCTTTGCAGACGTGCATGCATGCACTGAACTTCTGCAGCAGGCGAATGCCTATGCAGGTGAGCAAAGTGTCCTGGTTATCCCTCCATGTGATGAGTTTGTTGTCAGGCACTGTCAGGGACTGGGGCCACAATCACTGCATGCTTTAATATTCGCAAAGAGCATGTCATGGGCTTCCTTACTGCACTGCAGGGTCGTAACCAATTGTGATGCTGCAAATGAAATAGGCAGTTGGTAACAAGGGAAGGTTTGGAGGCGAAATGAGGCACTTCAGTTTAGCATCTCGGGTAAATGCAGGGAGCTGTCATGTGAAGTACTTCCTTTATGCATTGACAAGGCAGCGTAAGGAATGATCTACAACATGGTTCATATTGTGGCATCATCACACTAAACACTGCAATGTCTGTTTGGCTGGCCAGAATTTTCTTTCCCTCCCTCTTCTGTAAGCGCTTCCTTTGAAAGTTCTTTGGAACGGGATGGTGCAGTCAACCTACTATGGCTTTGTCACTCTGTGATGAGGAGGATGCTATTCTAATACCGTTCTCCAATACTTATCTGGAATCTCATTAACAAACGCATCTAGTCACATTATTTTATCCTTCTGTGTACCTTGCAGAGTGCAGCATAGTAGAGATTGAGATGGAGTACCCCAGTCCTTTGTGAATATACTGAATAATGTGTTATGTTTGGGAAGCATGCATGTGTTTCCATAGGAAGCAATACTCATTTACTTACCTTTTAATAAAGCCAATCCTTGCACCAGTCCTCATTGAGAAGATGAGTCCAGTGCTCTGTGGTGGTTTTGTATATCACACGAGCTACCAAGAGCTCTCCTCTTAATCTGGACAAGCAGAGAAGAGTGATCTTTGGGCAGCTGGAAACTTAACTTGAATGAAGGGGCTCAGTCACCAACAGCAAATTCTACTGAAACAGGAGCCTGGCTTAGTTCAAATCTGTCTGTTTTCCTGCAGCATTATGGAGGTGTCTCGCACCCTCTCTGACTCTTGAGTGCTGGGAGTTAATGTCAGTGTTGCAGCTTTCAAGGGCATTGATCTCCAGGACTTGCGACAGCAGAGCTTTAGTGCAGTGCTTGGCACTAGCAACTGTCACGCTGCAAACTTCAGAGCATAACAAGCTGACAGTCTTCAACACACAGTCCCTCTGCTCCACCTCAGCAGATGCATCCAACCATGTTCTGGTGGCTATCAGGTAGGGAAAGGCAGCCGCAGCGGACGTTCAGGGCCCTTTGACTGATGGCTTAGCAATGTCACCCATATTGACAGGACCATATGTATTCTTCTTGTCTGGCAGCTGGAAGCTAGCAAGAGCCATGGTTAATAAGCAGCAGTTTGTGCATTTGTCTGGGCACACATCTGGGGGCTTATCCTCAGCTGATATAGATTTCTATAGTTCCATGAAGATTCATGAAGTTGTGGCAGTTAATATCTGCCCTGTGGCATTGATGCCAAGCTTATTTGGATGATAACATGTCTCATAGTGTTGATTTCTCATTGGTGGTATCTGCTTTAGATTAGGTTTTCTGCCCGGCTGAGTAGGGCAGGGGATTTGTTCCTGTATCTCTCTTAGCTGGCTTCAAAGGCAGAAATCTAATACTGCACAAAGTGTGACTTGCATGCTCTAATTCTTCTGGCTTTACCAGTAGCCTGGGGGTTGCCTTGTGCTCTGGAGGGGTTGTAGCTCTCTTCGTGTGCTTGTTTGGCTTCCCTCATTGGGCATCTTTACCTACTTTGGGTAGGTAACACGACCCTGTCCTTTGTCTCTGTATTTTCCCCCGTGCAGGTGGTGCTCTCTCTCTCTCTCTCTCTCTCCAATCCAGACAAGTCACTTTTGCTGCCTTCTCCCCTGGAGGCAAATGCACTCAGAAAAAATGGTTAATTGTGAAAGGGTTTGCTTGTAGTACCTCATTATCCTTGCTTCCAGGCCTCTAGTTAATCTTTAACCTAACAAGCAGTGCATTCAGAATATATTTATTTCATTGTTTGGCAATTAGAGGGCCTGCTTCTTGTTGTTTTATTGGCCTTCGTAAGTCCCTGTTAGCACAACAGCCAATGTAATGCTAACAAAACCCTATTAATAAAAATGCCATTAAAATTCTTTGAGTTCTGTTGTTTAATGTAAGAGCATTAAACTAAGCCAGAAATCTACAAACTGCGGTGAGAGAGACCCCAAGGGTTACATGAGCTCTAGAAAATGCCTCGTTTAAAAACTTTGTTTTATGCTGAGGATGACTAGATGTTCAGGCCTCCTTGCTCAGGGCCCAGGTTCCTGAATTCTCTACCATCATTAGTAAATATGTTACTTGCTTTCAGCACATAGCAAGAGGCTGAATAGTTGTCTTCTGCCAAATGCCTGTCTTAGTTCATATGAAGGTGGTGCATTCAGAGCCCGGAGCACATTCGGGGCTCTACGCATGGAGCCCCGTCCCCCCCGAGCCCAAGAGCTTCCAGTTAGAAGGGCCCTGTGGGTCATCCGTTCTAACCTCCAGCATATCACAAGCCATTCGGAGCCCCTTTAACTAACCAGAGTCCTTAAGTTTAAAGTGTGTTGGTCCTCAGATAATTAAACTGCCACTGGCAGAGAACAGAAGAGTAAAATGCTACCCATATTCTGGGTCCCTGCAGCAGGAGGGGATTGACTAGGTGAGACATGCCCGTATAATCCCAGCAGATAAACCATGCATGGTCTGTGTCATCTGGGGGCTACGTAAGAGTGCATGATGCTCCAAGTGCCTTCTGGAGGGGAAAACGGGATGCAGTCTCATCTCTGAACCCTGATCTTGATGCTCATGGTTGCATTTCTTTGCGCTGAAAGCAACTGGTCCAGACAAAATCCCCAAGAGCCAGGTTCCTATAGTTGTGTGTGTCCATTCAAGGTAAATGGCACTGTACAAATGATGCATAAGAGTGGGTGCTTCTTAGAGCAGAGCCTTCCAGCACTTCGTCCCTGGTATGGTTAGGTGTGCAAAAAAACACTTAACGTTTGCTTAGAAACAATAGCATAAGCCATCAACTTTGTTGCAAAACCTCTGTGACGGGAGATGCAGCTGCTTGTAGGGAAAAAAGGAAGCCAACATGCAGTTGTGCCGATACTTTTACTACAGACACGCTGGCCGGTTTAAACAAGACATGCAACTTTAATTTGTATGAACGTGTTCCCTAGTGCTTTTGGTAGCATTTAATGGATAATAGGTGGCACTGGCAGATTTAAATAGTCCTGCCAGACTGTTCCCTATCTGAAGTTGTAGGGGCAGTACAGGATTCTTGTACTTTATACAGTGATGCTTGGAGCTGGAGTGGAGAGACTTGGGAAGGAGGGGGTGTCTGGAGCTTGGGGAACAGTCATTTTTAGTTTGAGTCCTAAAGTGGTAAGGGTGACTTGAAAGGTATTTGGTGCAGTTGAGAGGCAGCATTTGTGCTTTTGTGGAAGGAGTTTGAGGAGAGAAAAAGAAATGGTGGAGGGAGAAAGTAATGGGCATGAGAACTGAGGTGTGGGAGGGGAGTAGAGAGCAGGGAAGAGACTTGAGAGGAAGTCGGAGCTGGGGCGCAGGTCCCGGGTGACAGTGGAGCGTGGGGTTGGCGGGACAGGAGTTGCAGTAAAGGGGCCCACTAGCGTGGCTGACATTTGCGGAGACACCTGGGGAGTGGAAATAATGGAAGTGGCAGGGGGAGACTCTTGCTCTTAGTCCATCCTCTGACTCTGCAAGCCTTGTTTCAGCTGAAAACTCTAATTCCTATCTTCCTATGTGGCGGGCATACTGCTTCTAGGTTGTGCACACCGGGGCTGACCGTACCAGACTCAGGGTGATTCATGCCAGTGCTGGGGGTTTGTTTGGGATCCCTGGAAGTGGGCAGGGATCAAGCTCTGTGTCTCACTGAGGCAGCGATGCAGCAAGCCTAGGCACAGTGCTAGGGTACTGACTCAGTGTCACTGAATCACTGATACCACATCCTTTCTCTCCCTGTTTTTTTGCTTTGGGGTCTCCTCATCCAAATAGTGAACAGTGCTGATGGTGCTTAGCTTGTGCGCTGATAGGGCTCACGTTCTGGGGTGGCACGGCTGTAGGTTAAGTACTGATCTGAGAAAGAGCCAGTACTTCCTTTGTGAGTTGTCACTGGTAATCCACTGGGGGTGGGGGGCTTTGGCATCTCATTTTTATGATTTATTGCTGTTTGTTAATTAGTTTCATGGGCCTGCATAAATGTTATTTCAGATGCCATTAGGTTTCTTTACCTTGTTCTGAGAATACTTCCTACTTGATTCATCCATGTTCCAGCCTACTGTTTGGTTTGAGTCCTCATAGCTGTAATAACAGTGAATCACTGGATGTTGTAGTCCTTTTATTGACTTAAAGTCTGGGTCTTATTATAATTTTCCTTTCCAACCTGTTGGTTTTCTGAACAGAGCAGCACTTTCCCGAGGTGATGCTAGGAGAAGAATTTCTTAGCCTCAGCCTGGACCAGGTCTGCAGCTTGATATCAAGCGACAAGCTCACGGTCTCCTCAGAAGAAAAGGTACAGTAAAGTGTGTAGCAAGTGTGAATTTATTGAAGAGTGCTCGAATGCATCCTGCCATTTTACTGATCCAAGTTCTGATATCGTTGTTGTGAAGCCACTTGAACAGCATGCCTCAGATCGGGAGGAAACTTTTAACTTGTACAAATCCTTGATGCTTGTAAAATTGACCTACAGTAGATCTTTTCACATAAAATCGTGACTCTGAAATCCAGTACCTTTGCCAGCAATGCTTAGGGGAACAAACTTAAGTTCTTTTTTCTCTCTGGAAACTGGGAATCCCCCAGCCTTTGTTGTTATAAAGGTCATGTTTCTATTTCAGCCTTTCATTAGTCCAGGATGAGATGCTGTTTGTCTTGAAACTTGGAACAGGATAAGGTGAGGAGAGATGGTGCACAACTGGGAGGGAAGAAGGAAATATTTTTTGAGGATGGGGGTGTACGTGTGTTATTTTTTAAGTGGAAAACCGGTGGCTGTTTGATGCCGTTCAGTGGTTTGAAATGTTAAATATGCGTCACATGAAGCAGTTGGAGCAGAGGAGTGAGTGAGTGATGGACTAGCTGAATTTTGATGAACTGGGTTCACATCCCTCTACCAGAGACTTCTTGTGTGGTCTTGTCAGCAAGTCACTTAGTCCTGCCTCGGTTTTCCACGTGCAAACTGGAGATGTCAAAGCACAAGGGGACTGCAAGTGAACTGCATTGAAATAATTGGGAAGCACTCTGGTGGTATGTTAATGGAGCCTGTTTAAGTATCTACAGTAGATGAGTCATATATCCCTTTGCTTATTCATCTAGTTTATCAGGCTGACATTGTTACCTCATACATGCAAAAGATGTGTTTTGCATGCATGACATCTCCAAGAAGGTAAAGGGGAGATGAATGACATGCATTTTCAGCAGGTTTGCTTCCTTGGATACAGCCACTTACAAAGGGAAGGGCAAATTTGGTAATCAGCATTTCCCAGTTTGGAGCTGGCATCTATCACATTAATAAATAGCATTTTACTGGCTGTGTTCCCATAGAAATCGAAGTTGTTCACTCTCCTAGGGTGGGCTTTTTTACATCATTTCCTTGATAGGTTTTGCAGTTGAGCATGCCAGAGCATAAATTGCACATTCAAAACAATAGCGATTAATAACAGGATAGATACGCAGAGCATGGGATTAATGTACATACAGGATATATGCTGCAGTCCAAAGGAAAAGAATGCAAAAATTGAGGTCATATTGGTAGACTTCTAATTAGTTCAGGCTTCAGTAGAGGCCATAAAATTTCTCTGACCTTGAATACTCATCTCTGCCAGTGTTTCCATGTTCATGTACTTGTATAGGGGAGTGGAAACTGTTTTTAAAAGGGTAAGTAGATTGTATACTGAAAACTGCAGTTTTAAATTGTCACCATAAGAAACTCGCTGGGATTTGCAGCATATCTTGCTGAGACCCACTTACTGATGTGAATTCTCTACAAGGCCATTTCCCCTGGTGCAGGTTTTATTTCCTACACTTTACTGCACTCCAGTAGTGCTTGAGTTGGAGTAGGTTGAAGTCTTCATGGGTAAGGAATACACTGAAATGCCTTTTGAGGTTGTTTCTACTGTATATAACGTGTCCAGTGAACCAGAGTAGTTCTGTTGCCCAGAACAGATGGGAGTATTACAGACAGATCCCTGGAGTTACTGACTGTAACAAGGCATTGGGAGGTTTTGCTTTCAGAATACTCCTGCCAGCAAAGTAACTTGTTTTGTTTGAAAATGGTGCTGAGCCTAAAGCATTGTTCCCTTGATCCCTCTGCTACAGCTGAGTGCTTTGAAGGTGGTTACATTCCTGTGTCTCTTCCTCCTGACTTCATTAGTTCTTTACTGATCAAGAGCAGACGTGGGGAATGGGAACATTTTAATGAATCTCTGCATGTGATCTAATGATGCACAGATACGGTGAGATTTTTGCAGCAGGGGAGGAGCTGTACACATCTACCTAGAAAAGGCACTATATATAGAACAGTAGTTTTAAGAGGTTGTTTCCGCACACTGCCCTATCTCTCTTCAGTGCTTATCATTGCTGTAGCATCGGAACCCCTTGTTGCTTTTTGCATATCGTTGTGGGAAGGAGGAAGTAATTTTTACCTCCATTGTACAGATTTGGGAGGGAGCTGAGCCAGAGACTAGGTCACTTGAACCCAGGGTCACCTGCAGCTTTGCTGAAGGGATCCACCACTGAACTTTAACGCCGTGTAATCCAGGGGCATGAACCCTGTTCTCCAAGGAGTTTTCCCCTACACAAACCCACTGAAATAAGTGTAAGCCTGCATAAAATTTGGAAATTGCTGTGTTAGGGCAAGTTGGGGACAACCTCCAGGCTCACTTGGCCTTGTCTGAGATGGTGTGTGTGGAGGTGACAGTCCAGCCTTGTCTAACGGCTTCACTAGCCATCCAGGCCACAGTTCATTAGCCATCTACCCATGCAACGACTGAATTTTGTAGCTACACACCAGAGAGACCCTGCATCCAGGGAAAGTGATCTAAACCTCTGTCAGAGCTTCCTCCCTAGGAATGAAGTTCAGTTTTGTAATGAACACCTAGTAAAATAGAGGCACAGCCCAGAAGTTCAGTCTTGCACGGGCTTCATAAACCCTGGATTCTGTCATAAAGGCACTGAGACTGCACTGGATGCTGAGCAGGAGCGTGCACTGAAATAGGGAAATGGAGACTGATTAGGGTATGGGAGAAATTATTGCTTTTCAGAATAATGGAAACAGATGTACAAATAACTGACAGCTCTTTAAATAAAGAGGATGGACTTTTGGACAAAGGTATTTCTTTGTCTCTTTAAAATTGAATTTAGAGCTGGTGAACAATGCCAGAGTAGGAACCTTTCCTTTTATCCACAGAGCAGCTGCAGCATGGATAACATCAGCATAAGCTTCCCTCTCACTGCACACCCTTCTTCCAGGTGGTTTGAGACCAGTTCGGTTTCCCATGCACGGTCACTCTTTTACCTCTCGTTGAGACACCAAAAGGGGCACTCCTTATGGACATCTGCTTACCTGGAAATCTCATTGTTACGTGAAAACTCCTACCACAGACTACAGAACTCTAGTTGATGAGCTGCCTTGGCCTGCAGTCATCTTGACCTGTAGGATAAATGTGTGTTAACCTAGTGGTCACCATGTAGCTCACTACATAAAAAAGATGTTGCAGGAAAAGATATTTTATAATTGTTACACACTTTCTATGCATTCCATCAGTGCTGGTCATTACAAAGCTGAGTCCATTCCCACTTTTTTTACTCGAGCATCTTAAAAAAGGCAGAAAGTTGTGACTTTTGGGAGGGAGGTTTGTTTTTTTTTTTGTTTGTTTTTTCAGTTTTTTTAAACCCTTAAAGATTTGAGCGTAGTGATCTTTTTTTGTTTTTGTGCATGGTTTGCTTTCAGAGCTCCCTGCTGCCATGCTTAAACCATCCTTGCTGCTTCAGGAATTCCAAATAGTTCAGCAAGAATAGTTGTAGGAGTGGAAATGAGGCTGCTGCTTATGCATGATGATTTTTTTTTTAAAGGGGTAACTCAGCCAAAACATTGAAAAGGCTCCTCTAATCTCTGTCACAGTGGCAGCTAACTCTGTGGGAAAGGGACCGGATGGTTGACATCAGCACCTGTTGCACAAATTTTTGCCTTCTGAAATTTTAGACTCAAATCTGATAATTGGGTGCCTTCACATTTTACCTTAATTTTTCCGGAGTGGAGTTTTTGGACTTAACACAACGGCCTCCCAGAAGAAATGATTGTTGGTAAATCAGATGAACCATTTGGTGACCTGGGAAGGGTTGAGTTGAAGCTGAGGGCCCTTCATTTCATAGATTTCATAGACATTAGGGCTGGAAAGGGACCTTGGAAGATCATCGAGTCAAGCCCCCTGCCCAAGGGGCAGGAAGTCAGCTGGGCTCATAGGATCCCAGCAAGATAAGCATCCAGCTTGCTCTTGAAGGTGTTCAAGGTAGGTGCTTGAACCACCTCCGATGGCAAGCTATTCCAGACTTTGAGGGCTCAGACAGTAAAGAAATTCTTCCTTGTATCCAGCCTGAAATGGTCTTTAAGTAGTTTGTAACCGTTCAACCCCATCATCCTTTGGGGCACTCTGGTGAACAAACGTTCCCTCAGATACTGATGGTCACCCTGATAAACTTTATAGGTGGCCACCAGCTCACCCCTGAGCCTGCGCTTTTCCAGGCTAAAGAGCCCCATGGCTCTCAGCCTGTTGTTGTAAGGTCTGTTTTCATGACCTCTGATCATGCGAGTGGTTCTTATCTGGACTCTCTCAAGCTTCTCCACATCCTTTTTGAATCGTGGAACCCAAAACTGGATGCAGTACTCCAGCTGCGACCTCACCAAGGCTGAGTACAACGGGAAAATGATGTCCTGGGATTTGCTTGAGAAGCATCTATAGATGCAAGCCAGCGTTTTGGTTGCTTCATTAGCTGCATTTCTCATTGCAGGCTTGTGTTCATCTTGTGGTCAGTGATGACCCCCAAGCCGCTTTTTCTGTAGCGCTAGCCAGTGTAGCACAGCTGAGCCTGTAAGGATACCCGGGCCTGAGCAGGTGGCTTTTGCAGCACCATGTCAACCCAAACATTGCACTGGCAGGCTGGCCGGGCACCAGGTCAACCCGGGCTGGGCAGGCGGCTCCTGCAGCACCCTGTCAACCCGGGCATTGCACTGGCAGGCCAGCTGGGCAACAGGTCAACCTGGGCCTGGGCAGGCGGCTCCTGCAGCACTATGTCAACCCATGCATTTCAATGGCAGGCCCTTCCAGTGCCAGGTCAACCTGGACCTGGGCAGGCGGCTGCTCCGGACACCCTGTCCACCCCGGCAATCGCAGGGCAGGCCCCAGGTGCATCCCGGCTTTGCCATGGGAGCCTTTTCAGATGCCTGGTCAGCCTGGGCCTCACCACAGCGGGGCGGGGTGCTTTTTCAGGCACACTGTCAACCCACTCATGCCTATAGGAGACTGACAAGCCACCCGTTCCCCTTGCTCTCCCTGCCTCCTCCCCCCTGCCTTACCTTTCCCACCCGCTTACGGCCAGACCGGACTGAGTGCGCCTGATCCCATCTGATCTCGGAACCTAAGCAGTCCCGGCCCGGCTAGTACCTGAATGGGAATCCCAGGTGCCGTAGGCTGCCTGGCCTTCTGGGCCAGAGTGGGGCAGGGCTGACCCTGCCCTTGCCTGGGCCCTGGAAGTGGGATCAGGCCCTGGACCGGCCGGCTGCCCTGAAAGCCTTGGGAGCACCACCACGTGGAGTGGATGGAGTCATCTCCAAGTCTACCCTCGCCGAGGGTTGTGGATGGGCCCTTTAGTTGGTAACTCACTTCTGAGCAGTGTCCATGAAGGAAACACCTCTTGGATGTTCAAACACCACTCCCTGCACAAGAGTTGGTATATTTTTTTTCTTTATCTATTGCAGCGTGCATCTTCATTCAAGGTCCCGTAAAGGACTCTTCTGCTTGCCATTGCTTATTGTGTGATATTCTCCGCTGTGGCTGCTGTTGTAGGAAGCTGTCTATTTATAGTCTGTCATGGGCCAGAAGTTTGGATGCTTATCTGAACTTGTTCGATCTGGAAACAAAGCTGGAAGTGTGTTCAGGCAAGGCTTCCTCACATAGTTCCCAGTCTACCCTTGCTTCCCTCCTGAAGCTTGGCCTTTCTTGTAGTGTCTGAGTGTTTGTAGCTGCCAACTTTTAAATGAGGCAGTGCAGAGGAGTGTGAAATTTAAAAGCTGGAGCCGCAATCTAAATAATAGGGATTTTACTGGATGTGTTATGAGCACGCCCTGTAGTGGTTTTCCATTTTTGGAAGGAGTGGGTGAAGTGACTTAATACAATTTTAAGCACTGCCTTAGTGTGTGACTCTGAAACATTTGTGATGGGTGTTCTGTGCAATCTTGCATGTATTACAAATGAGTAAATCCCAGGGGTTATTTTTCCAAATATTGTCCAGCAAGAATATCAAAAGGCTAATTATGTTCCTTGGCTGCCTGCCCATAACTAATGCCACAGTGGTGTTTACTGGTGACCGGCTTCATTTAGAGAGTAGTGGTTCTCAACCTTTTTTGTACCAGGACCCATTTGTAAACACCGATGGCCAGTCCCGACCCAGTGCCTCTCACTCCTGACCTGCTGCCTTCTGCCCCCAGGTCCTAGCCCCCCAGTGTGTGGGGCAGGTGGTGAGAGTGTGGGGCATGGGGGGGTCCCAAGCAGCCCCTTGCAGGCTGGAACTCTGCCAGTTTCCTACATTAGTCTCCTTTTAAAGGAGAATCCATTTTTAAAGTTTGTTCTCAACCCTTTCCTATATTTTTGTGACCCATTTTTGGGTCATGACCCACAGGTAGAGAAACACTAATTTAGAGAGCCCTCTTGCTCATCTAAAGAATGAGGTGTGGACCAATTTTCTTGACATGACATGATTAGTGTTTTAGGATAATGTGTTGCCAGTATTTGGTATAGGTGCAATATTGTGCTGCTTTATCTCTGTATAATTGCCTGCTAGAACTCTTGGGTGTCTTTACACATGCTTTGGGGGCGGGGGGAGGGCTTTAATTAGAGCGGTACCTGAGAGCCACTCTAATTAAAGCACCTGCTGTGTCTCATGTATTCAGCATCCTGTACTTCAGAATGGCAGTGGGGATGCTCGTCGAAGGAGCTTTAGTTAAAACACTGCCGCTGCCATTTTGAAGCGTGGGGAAGCTGAATACACGAGACACTGAGGCTGCTAAAAACATCCTAATTGCAACACGTCAGAGTAGGTGCCCCTCATGTCTATGGGCACCCCTTATGCCTCGTTCCTCCTTTCTTTCCTTAGTCGCTGTGAACCTGATGTTTAGACCACTAAACTTTTGGCTTTGATAATGGCCAAGAAGGCATGTTCTTTCTTCTGAAGTTAATTATATTCTCTTTCTCTCCCTAGGTCTTTGAAGCTGTTATTTCTTGGATAAATTATGAGAAGGAATCTCGTTTAGAGCATATGGCTAAGTTAATGGAACATGTTCGTCTGCCCCTTCTACCCCGAGACTACCTTGTGCAGGTAAATACGTTAAAAAAATTCCTTGCCTTGGAATTGACCATGGCTTCTTTCCCCGTGCTCCTGCTCCTCTGCTGCTTGAGGTGGGGACTGACTATAT
>JAGPOW010003447.1:30158274-30172592 GCA_030014935.1 Caiman crocodilus | reverse complement strand
CTAGGACGTGGAACCGGCTTCCTAGGGAAGTGGTTCTTGCTCCTACCTTGGGCATCTTTAAGAGTAGATTAGATAGGTACTTGGCTGGGGTCCTGTGACTCTGGTACTCATTCCTGCCACTGGCAGGGGGTCAGACTAGATGGCCTGCTCTAGGCCCCTTCTGACCCTAGATACTGTGATACTATGATAATGCCTCGCTCTCAGATGAGCTTCTCTGCAAGAGGTTTATCCAAGAGTGTGCATCAGATTAGTCCTTGCTTGAAAGCCAGTAATTTCCATTGTTTTTATATGCTTTCTTTTGGGGGAGTCTTCCTTCAGCTCCTCTATTTTAGTGAGGAGAGCCTAGCAGAGTGGTCCCCGCTGCAGGGGATGAATGCAAGCCTAGATCCATTCCCTGCAGCGGAGATTTCTCAATTGAGAAAAACTACTTCCTTTCCTCTCCTTCCTTAAGTGTCATTTTGAAGCTGTCTCCTGTGCTGAGCAAGAGTGGTTGGGGGGTGATGAGCAGTGCTAGTAAGCGTGGCTGTGGAGGGTGGGTGCATCCCAACTGGTTAGAAGATCCAGGAGCAACTGGTGAAGGAAAAGCATAGGAGAGCACAGAAAACACTGGGCTGTCCTTAGTGTGGTAGAATCCCAGCTGAACCCCTGGGGCGTCAGTCAAGTCGACGGGGTAGGACCATCCTAAGGTAAGTGGAAGAGCTGCTTGCTGACCACCTAGAATATATTAAGCTGAACAGCAGCCCAAGAGTCAGCTTTGTTTGTGGGATACGAACGTGATGCAACAAGCTGTTTCAGTCCAAGAAGTGCATTCCTGCCAGACTGGGCCCTCTGGAAGCACTCCCCAGAGGAGCAGTGCCTGCTGGGTCCCAATTCCCATTTGTGACTTGGAAAGTCTTCTCTCCCTTTTTCTGCCCTCACATCCCATAGGCAGCTAGGTATCTCTTGCTGAGCCCCTGGGAGAAGTTTTCTTTTTGCAGAATGCACCTTGGTGTGAAACGGTGCCCCGATCTCAGAGGGTTTTCTTGCTCTGGTTATTTCCCTCCTAGGTGATGATCGTGGTTGGTGGGCAGGCGCCCAAAGCCATTCGGAGCGTGGAGTGCTACGATTTTGAGGAGGAGCGATGGGATCAGGTAGCTGAGCTTCCCTCCCGGAGATGCAGGGCAGGTAACCAGAGCTCTTGGAGTAACCTCTCTTGCTTTCCTACTACATCCATGAAGAGACACAGGAGCACACTTGCCTTCTATGACTTTGTCCACAGGCAGCTCTGCCTTTTTCCCTTTCCTTCTGCTAAGATGCAGAAGAATATCCTATGCGATACCACCTTGGCCTCCACTTGCCATATATAACTACTATTCCCACTTCTGTGCCTCATTTCCCCTTCCCGCTCCCTTCTCTGCCTTTCCCCCATCGAGCTTGGTTTGGCCATCCAACGATGACCTGGCTTTCCCTGCTGGTTTTCCAGTGAGAAACTACCTTTAAGACTGCAGTTTGGTGAAGGGATTTATCCCAGGAGAAGCGAGGTGCATAGCTTGAAACTCATTGCTCCTTCTGAATAATTTGGTCTAGGTTGTACTGTGAATCTCCTCTACTCATGCCCTCCTCTTCAAGGCCCCCATCTCCCTGGGAATTAGCAAGTATCCTGAAAGTTAATATTCTGAGCGTTATGTGCTTTGTTATCCTCTACAAAACCTGTGTTCTGCCTTTATTCCCAGTAAAAAGTTGCTAAAGGTTTGAACATGTTCTCTTCACCCTTTGCTGTTACAAATGCTAAGCAAGGGATCTAGTAATGTCTCTTTTCCAAGCCACCAGTTAGGTCTCAGATCTGCCTTCTCTTTCTAACAGGAGTGGTGTTCATGGCAGGCAATGTTTATGCCGTTGGGGGCTTTAACGGTTCTTTAAGAGTGCGAACTGTAGACGTGTATGACGGTGTGAAAGACCAGTGGACATCCATCGCCAGCATGCAGGAAAGACGAAGCACTTTGGGAGCAGCTGTGCTGAATGACCTTCTTTATGCTGTGGGCGGGTTTGATGGAAGTACGGGTATGTTACTTAGGAAAAGCCAGGCAATCCAGTGAACGGATATTGCACTGTTTCTCTGTTCCCAAAATCTGCGTCCATAAAAGGACTTGGGGTACTCAGGGTTGCCTCACTAAGCCTTGGGTGCCTGGGTACAGGAGTGGAATCCACAAACCCAAATTGGGTGGCCATTCAGTGAATGGGGAAAGTTGAGTGCGTGGGATCTGGGCTCACAAAAGCAAGAGTCAAGGGACACCTAAATCAGCAACAGTGAATACCAAAGAGAGAGGTGTGTCTGAAACCTCATGTCTCTCTTGGATTTAGGAGCTTAGCTGCAGCCCTGAGTTAGGCATTGCTGTGAGACTCGAATTCAAGGTTGAATTCGAGCCTCAGTCTTGGAGTTGGATGTGCATGGCATCCCTTTGTGGCCAGACGACTGCCTCATGCTTTTGTATTTGTAAGCACGCCTGGAACAGGAGGAGGTGGCGGTGGCAGTGATGGTACTGATCTCTTGTGTAATAACACTTGGCCAGGAAGGGGAAGACGTGGGTTTAAGATCCTTTTCCACCAAGGAGGACTATCACCTCCCTGGAGAGTGCTGTTACTGCCAAGCTGGGTTGGGCTGGCCTGGGAGCACTTTCCATTTTGCCGTTGAAGCTGTGCCACTGCGGAAAGGAAAATTCACGGGGCCAGAGATTCTTGCTCCTTTGGCCTGCTCTGCTCTTAACTTGCATTTTCTTGCCTGGAGGGAAAAGAGCTATATAATTGTGCCACGTGGTTTTTGCAGTTGCAGAGGAAATAGAGAACCTCAGGAGATTTTAGTCTAGCTCATAGGGGAAATAGGAGAGAAAAGGTGTAATGCTAATCTTTTTTTTTAATTAGTAAACTTGTGCATTCCTGTTTTCTCTAGGTCTGGCATCCGTAGAGGCCTATAGCTATAAAGCCAATGAGTGGTTTTTTGTGGCTCCCATGAACACAAGGAGAAGCAGCGTTGGAGTGGGAGTTGTGGAGGGTAAGACCTGGCCGTTTTGGCCACAAGGCTGTTACTGCTTCAAACATATGGATAATCCCAGGTGGGCCTTCAGCAAGGCGGGCAAAGCTCTTCTCCAGGCAGTCTACAGATTAACACGTAGCTAGTTGAATGCAGGGACAAGCCAGGCCCATCACTGCACTGCGAGGTGTTAACATGCAAAGATTTCTAACATCACCAGATCATTGCAGCTTTTCAATGTGCTTCTCGTGGGTTGGAGTGCTGCCATCTGTTGTGTGCGACACAAGATCCTCACGTTGACCCTGGGCTTAGTACCTGACTCTCTCCTGAATCCAACGAGGCAGAGGCTCTTCATGGAAACCTATCTCTGGCCAGTGCAAGAATGTTCGTATGTGGGTGGTGATCAGCAATAAGTGTTGTGAGGGAACGTGGCAGTTAGAGGAAGGTAAAATTCATTCCTCCAGACTGAGACTGGGAACAATTAAGTTCATAATCCCTTTGGGTGGACAGTTCACCAGCAGTTTGCCTGCGTGATCCTAAGGTGATTGACATCAGATTGATATGTGAACGTGGTATGTGCCCATCCTATTTTGTGAGCAAACAGAGAACCGATGGTAGCGAATTTCAGTACAGTGTCAACTTGAGGGTGGTGTAGGCAAAGGGAATGGAAGGGGCAGATCCAGTAAACGGAACAACCATTGATAGAAACATGTAAATATGAAGCTCCTGAGATCCAATGTCAGTGGGTTGACTTTGTTCAACATTGCTGAGGATCCAGGAAACAGCCATTTTAGAGCATGAATTTTTTTCCATTTTGTGGTTTGCCTAATCGCTTCTGATCTAAGTGGAAATGTTTTAATGCAGCTCTAATTGCGGCAGTGATAGTAATTTCGCTTGTGCACTGGTTGGTGGAGTTATCTGCAGTATGTTATAAATTCCAGTTCCTAAGGTTGAATACAGGTTGGTTTGATCTACATGCAGGGATGGAAGGGAGTGGGAGGGACATGAAATTTGGAGTTTCTCAGTAAGTGGTGGGGAGCTGCTAAAATATGCATCTCTGTGGAATTGCTTTAACAAGCAGTGCCTTAATAATGTGCCTGTGAATTATGGATAAAAGGCAGAGTAGATTTACACTTTATAGACTAACTGGATCAGAGGTGCATAGCATAAGCTTTTGGGAGCCCAGGCTTGCTTCATCAGATGCAAGATGCAGGAGCTTCATCAGATGCAAAAGGACATGCCCAAGAGAGAGAGTCATTTGAATACAAAAGACTGGGAAGAGGGGGTCGGGGGAGGGAGGGCAGGGAGCTGGAACAGTGCTGAAGAGGCAAACAAGTAATAAACCCATAGGGACAAAGGAGTTACAAAAGCTACTCTAGGTAATGGATAAGGATCTGTAGCCTCTGTTTAGAGCATACTTAGCACAGTCCAGTCTCTGAGTGATTTCTTCTCCCACAGTTTTGCATTGTGTTCAACTTCGTTTGCAGAGTTCTGTTTTCTGCGAATGGCTACTCTGAGGTCAGCAAGGGAGCTTCCAGGGAGGTGAAAGTGTTCTGCCACAGGCCTGTGCATCTTTCTAGAACAGATGTCAGATGGTTGTTCGTTCCTTCTTTCACATAGGGGTCACTGACTGTCCGGTGTCGACAGCAGAGAGGCACTGTAAGCAGGTGATGGTGCATATGATGTTGGTAGAGGTGCAGATGAATGAGCCTTGGATTTTCTAATTCATGAGAATTCATAATTCTCCTCTGGCAACACTCCTACTAATGCAGCTCAACATCTTCATTAATGATGTGGACATTGGAGCCAGAAGCGGACTGGCCAAGTTCGCTGATGACGCCAAACTTTGGGGCAAAGCATCCACACCAGAAGACAGGAAAGTGATCCAGGCTGACCTGGACAGGCTCAGCAAATAGACAGATGAGAACCTGATGGTGTTTAACACTGAAAAATGCAAGGTTCTCCACCTTGGGAGGAAAAACCTGCAGCATCCTTATAGGCTCAGCTGTGCTACACCGGCTAGTACTACAGAAGAAAGACACTTGGGGTCATCATTGACCACAAGATGAACATGAGCCTGCACTGTGATGCTGCAGCTAGTAAAGCGACCAAAACGCTGGCTTGCATCCATAGATGCTTCTCAAGCAAATCCTGGGACGTCATTCTCCCCTTGTACTTGGCCTTGGTGAGGCCGCAGCTGGAGTACACGCATGATCAGAGGTCAGGAAAACAGACCTTGCGATGACAGGCTGAGAGCCCTGGGGCTCTTGAGCCTGGAAAAGCGCAGGCTCAGGGGGGATCTGATGGCCACCTATACATTTATCAGGGATGACCATCAGTATCTGGGGGAACATTTGTTCACCAGAGCACCCCAAGGGATCATGAAGTCGAACTGTTTTAAACTACTGCAGGATGGTTTCAAGCTGAACATAAGGAAGGATTTCTTTACTGTCTAAGCCCCCAAAGTCTGGAATAGCTTGCCATCGGAGGTGATTCAAGCATTTACCTTGAACACCTTCAAGAGAAAATTGGATGCTTATTGTGCTGGGATCCTATGACCCCAGCTGACTTCCTGCCCTTTGGGCGGGGGGCTGGACTCGATCTTTCAAGGTCCCTTCCAGCTCGAATATCTATGAAATGATAGTCCAGTGATCATAAAATCATAGAAAATTAAGGTTGGAAGGGACCTCAGGAGGTCGCATCTGGTCCAACCTCCTGCTCAAAGCAGGATCATCCCCAACTAGATTATCCCAGCCAAGGTTTTGTCTAGCCAGGTCTTAACCTCCAAGGATGGAGATTCCACCACCTCGCTAGAGGCACCTGTTCTGCTGCCTTACTACTCTCATAGTGCAAAAGTTCTTCCTAATATCGAACCTAAACTTTCTTTGCTGCAATTTGAGCCCGTTGCTCCCTGTTTTGTCATTTGCCCTCACTGGGAACAGCCCAGCTCCATCCACTTTGGAACCACCCTTCAGGTAGCTGAAGGCTGCCACTAAATCCCCCTCAGGCTTCTCTTCTCCAAACTAAATAAGCCCAGAACTCATATGTCCCACTTCCCTAACCATTTTTGTTCCTTTCCACTGGACTCTCTCCAATTTGTCCACATCCTTTCTGCAATGTGTGTGTGTGTGTGTGGGGGGGGGGGGGGACCTAAAACTGAACACAGCAGCATTCCCTCTAAGCTATGCAGCTTGTGTGGCTGTGCATGCACGCTCCTGCCGTGCTGCCAGCCATGCCTGCATGGCCATGCACACTGCACCGCTTAGAGGGACTGCTGGGGCACAGTACTCCAGATACGGCCTCATCAGTGCGGAGTAGAGGGGAATAATCACTTCTCTGGCAACACTCCTACTAATGCAGCTCAATTTGCTATTCGCCTCCTTCGTCACAAGGGCACACTGTTGGCTCGTATTCAGCTTGTGGTCCACTGGGACCGCTCCAGGTCCTTTTCTGCGGAGTTGCTGCTTAGCCAGTCGGTCCCCAGCCTGTACTGGTGCATGGGATTGTTCCATCCTAAGTGCAGGACTTGACACTTGTCCTTTTAAACCTCATGAGATTTCTTTTAGTCTAATCCTCCGATTTGTCAAAGTTTCTCTGAATCCTAGCCTTACTCTCCAGTGCATTTACTACTCCTCCCAGCTTGGTGTCACCTGCCAACTTGCTGAGGGTTCACTCCATCCCATCTTTCAGGTCTTTGGTGAAGATTTTGAACAAAACCAGTCCCAGGACTAACTCCTGACTGATGTGGTCTGCATTGGTGGGAGAACAAACCTTGCATCTGGGTCTGTTGCAAGGCCTGGTGCCTTGGTGAGAATGGGAGTTAAGTAGCCTGTTGCTTGAGTGACACCATTTGAGACTGGCTGTAATCCAGGACAGATTTGGCAGTTACAAAAGTGGGTCAGACCTAAGTTGAATATGTAATAAGTTTAATCCATTATGAAGATATACATTTATGGAAGAAGTTTGCCTATCAGATGTGTGCTTGGGTTGTATATCGGTTTACAAGAAATGGTTGTATATCGGTTTACTAGAGCTGGTTTATGAAGATTTCCCTTCACCCCCAAAGCAATGCACAGCTATTTGGCATGTCTGTATTGTATCTATTGTGGGGTAAGTCAGTCAGTCTTGGCCTGGGGCCTTTGGGCACAATGGTAATGGAAGTCATTGATACAGCTATATCCTGTGCCGTTTCTTCCAGGGAAGCTATATGCTGTGGGGGGTTATGATGGAGCATCACGGCAGTGCCTTAGTACTGTAGAGCAGTATAATCCTGCCACAAATGAATGGACCTACGTAGCTGACATGAGCACACGGCGCAGCGGTGCAGGTAAGGACACACATTTAAATGATGCTTTTCTTGATGCTCTGAAGCATTTGAAAGCGACCTCTTGGGGCGATGGAATTGAGAATTGAAGATTTTTATTCCAACCTCCTGCCCTCTCAGTTGAGATCATCAAGGCATGGAAGTTGCCAACAGTTCTCATGATTTCCTTAACCCCAGCCCTCACAAAGTAAAGTTCACATCTGGTTTGAATAGCAATGTTAAGAAACCTAAATAACCTAGAACTGAGTTCAAGCAACTTGTATTTAGACTCAGCTCACTTGTTTTTTTTAATGCCCTTTGGCTGGCCAGAGTGGAGGCTTATAGGCTGGAGGTTTGTGTAAAACAGGGAATGGAAAGCTTGTGTGTCATCCTCGATTACTCCTCATCTGTTGTTGGGCTGTAGGCAAGTCATCCATCCTCTGTGCCTGATTCCTCAACTGGAAGAGCTGGTAATAAAGCTTTGGCACATTGTAAAAGAATTTGGACGAAGGGTGCAAGTTGATTGCCATACTTGTACGAGGCATTCACTACCTCAGTGTAGTGAAACTGTGTGAGTGGGTGTTGTGTTCACCCTCTTCTTAATCCTCTAAGTTCACAAGGCCCCCATACTAACCCCTTCCTGCAGGCTGTGCCTTTATTACTAAATGAGATACTAATACAAAGCAAGACACCGGTATTCTGTGCATGGTACTTCAGCCTATCCCATCCAGTGTTCTGGAAAAATGGAACAAACTTCCCTCATTGTTGGCCTCACGCTACAATGCAGTGAAACAGTCCCTGTGTTTAGCAGTTCTGGCTACGAGTTTCTGCTTTCAAGGAAGTGTCTCCAGTAAAACAGACTTTGGCGTGAGTTTTATTTTCCAAGTGCTTCTGATACAGAAGCAGAGCACAGAGGAAGGAGTGCAGTCTGAGACTTGAACATGCTCTCAGTTGTCTGCAAGTGTTTCTCAGCTGGGTGTGGGGTGAGGCAAGACATAGCAGTGATTGAAATAGGAAATGAAATTCTCTCATTAGTGGAATTTGCTAATTATAGAAAGTGAAAGTATAACTATCAATATAACATTGCACTCCATGCATCAAACATGATGTTCAATACTTCCAGCATTCTTGGCTCAATGCTGCCATCGTGTGTAGGTAAGACACAAGTGCTCCTGTGTGTTGTGGAGAGCTGCTGTTTAGCTTCGGTTCTAGCTCTGAGCCCTAAAATAAAGATGCAGGCTGGCAGCTGATCTGTTCTGTGTGCAGGGCCAACGGTTCTGTTCCTTGGAAGGTCCCATCTTTGTACTTGGGTCTGATCACCCATTGCTAAACAAGGGTGATCAGACAGTTTTAGAGAAGGGCTCTTTAGCATTTCCACACCTTTTTTTTACTTTCCTCCTGTAATTCTTTAAACTACTACTTAAACATTTGGCTCTTTTTGACAGTGGGGGAAAAACAGGTTTGAAAAACTTGACAGTCCCATTGAGGTATTCTTACGTGGGGCAGGTTGTGTCATTAATTAAATTTGTGCCCATTTATCAGAGTTTCCCTTAAGATGGTTAACGTAGCATCAGAACTTGGTCTCCATTGTGCTGGTGTAAATTACAGTAAGAGTTGCAGAAGGGGTTTTGTCCATGAGGCTGACCACCTCTTAATCAGTATGTGGTCATGCCTGGCCTAGAGCATTGGGTAGGCCTAAAAATATGAGGCCTACCCATTATTACTGTATCTGTGCCACGTGTCTGAACCAAACCTCGCTCTGTTTGGCAGGTGTCGGCGTTCTTAGTGGATTGTTATATGCTACTGGAGGGCATGACGGTCCCTTGGTGAGGAAGAGCGTGGAGGTTTATGATCCAGGAGCAAACACCTGGAAGCAAGTGGCTGATATGAATATGTGTAGGCGAAATGCAGGTAACCTCTGAGTATTCTGTCTGTACCTTAATTTTTTTCTTGATCGTTAGGGCATTGTCTTACCTGAGGATAATTAACATGAAAGACTTGACACATAGGTACTTGTAACGCAAAACAAGTAGGTCTGTGTATGGTAAATTGTGTAGAGTTCATCTGAGTGTCTCTTCTGTTTCTAGGCGTGTGTGCAGTGAATGGGCTTCTCTACGTGGTTGGAGGAGATGATGGTTCTTGCAATTTGGCCTCAGTGGAATATTATAATCCTGTCACTGATAAGTGGACATTATTGCCAACCAATATGAGCACTGGAAGAAGTTATGCAGGTAAACAGACCAGTGGAAGAACTGGGAACTCAGGGCCTTCTGGCTCCCAGATGAGTTCACAGCAGCCACTACTAACTCAGGGAGCATCCATTAACAAGGCGGTTTTGCTCCCTGACTGCTTGGTCTCTCTTTTTTTTTAATGGATTCCATTGAAGAGGAAATCTTCACAGGATTGTGCAAGCTGACTTTCTTTCTTTCCTGCTTTTGCACTTTGGTTTTGCAGAAGTTGCTCCCAAGATAGTTTAATGTCTCTTTGTCCACTCTTGCAACAGGTGTGGCTGTGATTCATAAACCATTGTGACACAGACTCAAGGAGCAGAAGTGGAGTGAAGTCTGCTGCGTGTTCCTGGGAAAATGACGGACCCCTGACTTGACCCACCTTGTTGCTATTCAGCTCCTAGCCTCACAAGGAATACATTAAGAACATCAGCTGCTCTGCAGTGGATAGCATAGCCATGTGAAAATCTGGCTGATAACATGATTCATGCCAGACATGCGATATTGCTTATTATCATTGGTGCAATCAACTATTTCCTGAACAGCCAGAATCCTGAGATAAACCTTGTGCTTAAACTGATATTGGAGAAAATGAATTTCTTGTGTGAAACAAAGTGCTAGTTTAGGGCACGTGAGTAAAAATGAATATACTGGATTTCTTAACTACTGATACGTTATATACCTGATCCGATGATCTATTTACTCACTGCACTTCCAGGGTGAACGTACTACTGACAGTGAAATCTTCTAATCGCCAGTCCTCAAAAGCAGTCAGCAGAACAGTACTGGAACCAGGGTGCTTTTGCTTGTGTTTGTCTCAGTCATGCGTACCTATGTGCCACTGGACTACTTTGTGCATCCCCAGAAGATCTGTGATATGATTGGGGCACATGGCATGTGATTCCTGCACTAGTCACAGACTTGCCGGTTGTGAATGCCAGTTTATAAATATAATAGGGCATGCAGGACAGTGCCCTTCTCAGGGGTGAAGGTGCCATACTTCAGTCACCGAAGGCAAACCCCATGGAAACCTATGGTTCTAGAGGGCTAATTACTCCCCTGAAATATGGTATGAAGTGAAAATAACAGAAGAAATCTTTCCCCATATATTTTATGCATATTGGTGGCTGTGCAGAAAGCCCCGGTTTAGCTGTGTCCAGCATTTCAATGCCATTTCATAAGAGAAGTTGAAAGTGTATTTCTTAATGAGCCATTGATGTGTCTTGCCAATATCCAGCCACGTGCCCTCTGCCACTCAAGGAGTGATTAATAACCAAGATAAAATGCCTACGTTGTCTTAATGGTTCCAGAATGTGGAGGTGTTATTCTTTGTTACCTTTGTTCTTATTTTAAATCTTCCCTGGTTTTTAAATGTGTTCTTCCACCCATACAAAATAGTTGATGGGATCAACTAAGATCACTCTCACAATGAGTAAGAGGTTATTTAATAAAGTGAAATGTGGACCTGTGTGTTACTTGTCCTTACCTAGACTCCTTCATGCCTGCTTTCTGTTTCTAGAATAATCAACTTGAAAATTGCATTTCTGAGAGTCCTGGTGCTCATTCCTGGTAACCTTGATGCACCCCTCTGTATTTACTGGCATTAAAAGTAACACTAAAGGAGAGTTTCCCTAAGAGAAGGTAACACAGAAATCCATCCTCTTTTTCAAATTTGTTTAACTTTGTGTGTTTTACAGGACTTCAGGCAGAGGCAGTGTCACCAGGTTTCCTTTCTGGAATCGGTCAGGGCTTGTTAACACTGGGAAAAACTGACTGGCTGAATGAGAGTGTCTTATGTAGACCATGGACTCAGAACTCGTGGTAGAGGTGATATCTTTTATTAGACTGATACGGCTACAACTGGGATACCTGACTTATGTAGACTGTCGCTTTCCAGTCATGGCAGCATGGTTATGGTTCTCAGTCATTTTCCCCATGTAGATGAGCTCTTAATATTTGTGTGGCTGAAAAAGCTCTTAAACATCAACAGGAGAATAGAAAAACCCTTTGAAACCTTTGAAAAGGATGATAAAAATACGCCGGCTCAGGCTGTTAGTGAGATGGGGATTCAGTGGGAAACGTATTCTTTTTTTTTTTTAAACAGTCTGAGTTTAAATTGACATTGCAGCATTCCTGCAACATGGCTACATGTGGCCAAGTCCTGTTGATTTTGGGGGCGGGGGGAGCAGCACATACCTTTGCTACTTCACGCCCCCAGGGAGGCTGTGAGCCCCTCCGTGGAATGTTAAATAGCATCTGCTTGTCTTTGCCTTTTAGCCTCAGAGTGAACTGTCCGCTGGAATGACAGGACCGATGACAGCAGCTGAGCTGCTGCTGTGGACTGCATCCAGGGTCCTGGAAGTGAACTAGGAAAGTACAGCTAACACCTGTCCCCTGCAGGCTGAGCAGGTCCTAGGGCATTTCTTATCTATGGCATAAGTAAGATCTTGTTGCGTGGGTGCTTACAAAAGCACCTGAACCATCTGTGTGTCATCTCAGACAAGCTATTAGGCAACCATCATGCTCTCTATTTTGGAGAGTCTGACCAGATCAGTATAAGATGTAGTAAGTTATCATCTGTCTGCTCTAGGCACCAAAACAGCTAGTGCATTTTGATTAGTGACAGTGCACTTTCATGGGTTTATAACACAGGAGAGGAAAAAGAGAGTGAGGTGCATTCATCTTCCGGGGTTTTGGTGTCTTCCTGTTGTTGTAAACCGATATTTACACACACACACGTGGCCTAAAAGAAAACCAGTGGACCTGTGCACTTCCTGGTTGTGGCTGGAACCAGCACAGCTGGGCCGGGGTAAAGCCTTTCCTTATTGATAGTAAACAGCACATTTCTTTCCTTCCTCCTCGGAAGTTGCAGTGTTATGCAAGTCGAGTGACCTCATTTTTCAGCTATGCAATATTAACAGTTGTAACACAGGACGAACCAGCTGTACTTTCCCCATCAAATGCTTTTGGATTTGTTTGCCTTTTGTTGTGTGGTCTGACGTTTGTATGATTAATTCTGAGCACCTGAGCCAGATCCTTTAAAGATTGCCTTTTTCTAGGACTGAAAATGTATCTTTAGAGCTAACAAATTTTAGTGTAAATATTTTTATAAAATAATTTTAAAGACTCTTTGAATTGCTTTTTATTGTTCTTGAGGACATTTAAGTTCCATCTCCGATTACGACGTTCCAATGCCGTTTTCACCGGCTGTGCTGTGCGTGTGAATTTGTACGTTTTCTGCACGAGAAATTGTCATGTTGTAATTAAGGTGGGATATTTCTTTGCTCTTGTGCTAATTCTAACATATTAAAGGCCCATGTTTGGGTTCAACATCATGGATTTAAAATGATTTGGCATCTTAGCATAGTGAATATTTTTAAACCTCTAATTTTATTTTTTCTTGAATTTTTTTTTTGATCTTTCTTTAGTCTTTGCTTTTTACTTAGTTTGGGCATCAAGCCAGGCTGTTTGTCGTCAGTCTCATTTTTAGGCTGTCTTGCATCTGAGCACAATACTGCAGTGCATTATAAGGGAAGGGTATAAAGCCCACAGGCAACAATATTAAAAGCGTATCTAGTAACTGAAGTAAGTTCTGTAGACTATTCCTTGTTCCTCTTACAAGCCCAGTGTTGACTCAGAATTTCCACAATTCTCCTCTTAAACGTCTAATAATTGAAGGGCCCAATCATGTAACTTGTTTTTTTGGGAGAACTTGTGGGATTTCTGTGCACCAAAACATTGTAGGATGGGGCCGCTGAAGTGGCTTGTGTGGTGTGAGAGGGAGGTCCCCTTCTGTGAATGAAGTATGTTGAGAGCTGTGTTTGTAAAAATGGTTATGCAATGATATGCTTACAACATTAATGAGCAAATTAGAGTCACTTTCAGCATGGAAGGTGTGTTGTCTCAATGAGTCTTCTTTAAGGATGTTTGTACCGGGTCTGTATTTTTTCCATTCGCACCTAATAGACAAATTCAGTTTATTTTAGGTTATGTGGATACTTTTTCTCTGTAGATTTTATAGAGTTTTGTAATCACCGTGAAGACACTTGGGGCAACATTACTTGGAAGCACCATGAAAGGTGAGTTTTTAGGTATTTTGTTTGCAATATCGGGAGACCAAGATCTTTAACGTTCAGCTACGTGCAGTGTCTACTCATTAAACAATAACAATAGCTTAATGTCTTAATGCATCTCATTATTAAGCTGGGGGAGGGGTTCATACTGAAAATTGTGTAATGTCATGACTAAGGACCTACTTAACTTACAGTTTCATGGATTTTGCAGAGATTGTGAAATCCAGGATTGTCCACCAAATCACGCTACCCCCCCCCCCAATAAAAATTAAATGTTGGCTCCCCAGTGGAGTTGGAGGTCCTCGCTGCTGGGAGGGGAAGGCAGTGACTGGTGGGGTGGCATGAAGGGCAGCATACAAGATGGCTGCTGCCCCTCATCTATCCTCCACCGGGGCCTCTCCACCAATCAGCACTGAGGGAGAACCAGCAGTCAAGGTGGCGGCCGCCCCTCGCCATCTCCCTGGGGCCTATCGCCGCCAAGGAGCAGGGCCGCTGCGGACTGTGATCAACCCATGGAAATCGGCGAGTCCCCCTGTGACGTGGGTAGACCCCTAGTCGTGACAGTTACCCCCTTGATGCAACAGCAGGAGACAGAGTGGGACAGACATGACTTATATCTGCTAGGAAATGCTGTTACTCAAAAATATATTGTCTGGGAATATGTATTTGGAAATGAGCAAAGTGCATTCATTAATCTTTCCTGCCCC
>JAGPOW010003447.1:30136664-30150457 GCA_030014935.1 Caiman crocodilus | reverse complement strand
TTTAGGACAGTATTGGAAAACCAGAGCTGCAGAACATGGAAGTCAGTGGGACTTTTTTAACATGACTAAAGACCGTAGAACTTGGTCTTGTCATTGCATGTGGTATTTTTAGAAAGAGATAATACCATGGAGGCATGGAGCTCCGGTCGCGTGGTAAATTGGCATACGCCACGTAAAAGTACCCCGCTAAGGACAGTGGTATATGGAGAGTGAATATATGGCAAAATGTCATCTTGAAACATTTCCACTGATCTTCCCAAGTTTCTGGCTTGTCCTAAAAAAAAGATAATAATGAAAAAATGAATGAGTCAGAAATGGCATTTTTCTTAACTACTGATGCTATTCAGTCGGGTTGTGCATGCCTGAGGGTTGGAGTAGTTCAAAACTGGGCTTCAGCTTCTTTTTGGGCATCAGGTTTTGACTTAGTGTTTCTTGTGGTTTCTTCTTCAAGCCCAACTACCTGCATTGGTCCTAATGGTCCCTGGGAGAGGAAAGTGCTCTCCTGCACAGTCCTAGGCTGCAGTCACTGATGGGAGGGTGAGGTGACTTGATTCCCATTTTAGCTCCTTCCTCTGAATTGCTTCTGTCTGCAGATGCTCTGCTGACTACAATATGGACATTAGGATTATTTATTAATTAGAAGACAGGAAACTACTGGCTAATATTTTCTTTAGGAACTTTCAACAGTGACACAAAGATAGCTAAGAACCAAAACATGCTCCTGACTTGGGAGCTGCTAGAGCATTAAGCTCTCTAGCCAGGCCTCCAGTTAATAACTGTAGATAGTTATCTAAGGGAAACGCGCATCTTGTGTGTATGCTTAACTACCCATGTTCAGAAACATGGGCTTTAAAATCTCATATTACTAGGATAAATGAGTACTGCAAAACCTACTTGCTACTACTTTATTTCCATGTAATTAACAGAGGCCCACCATCCACTAAACAGCTGAAATAAAATGAAAAATTGCTTTCCAGAGTTAAAGATTTCACCTTGCTCCGGGGGTGGATCCAGGGTCAGGTAGCCTGGACTCCCCCCCGCGCCCCCTTTGATTTCTGCTCTGCCCAAAGTTTAAAACCAAGTGCCTAACAATGACAGCAGCATTTCTTATTTAGGCAGCAGTGAGGGAGTTACTTGACTTCATGCATCATTGTAATTTCCTTTATTCTTTCTGGACTTCTTATCCGACAGGGGTTAACAACCCACTCCCCTTTTTGATGCTCCACTAATGAAGCTATTCTTTCTTCTGCACTTCTGCTAATAGATGCCCCTCTTTAAGGTAGCTCCTATTTTGCAGCCCTGCACACACTTTTTAACTCAAGCTGAAAACCTCAACTAAGGTGTGGAAACATTAATTCAGGTGAGCATCAGGTCAGGTGTGGAAATAACTTTCAGTAAAGTGATGGATGCACAGTCAAGATGCTCAAGAAAGCTATGTTTTGTTTTATGAATCTGAAAAATTTAATTCTAATGATAGCAGGAATGAAGAAACACCATCTTATGATTAACTTTTGTCGACTTTGTTGCATTTTTTTTGTATATAATATATGCTGTAGGAAATTAGTGCACATTCCAAAAACATTACATTTGCTTCAAGATCAAAGCAAAAACAAATAATATGGCCCTAGGCTCCATGCAGACTAATAAAGCTTTTAGTTTCTTTTTATCTGGGACAAAATGTGTGGTGTTTTATACGAGATGATACACCACACCATCTACACCCCCATTTTCAAAATGCTAAATCTGCCCATGCCCTGTCCCCTAAAGACTGTCAAACCTATCTGCTGCAGAAAGCACTGGCTTGAGCTCCCTGTGCTGAAGACTTCCAGGTTCCTGGCTCTGTAGCAGGGAGCTTGAAGGGCTCCGTATTCAGTCACCAGGTGCCTGGGACTACAGGCACAGTTCTATGAGTAGATGTGATTTCTTTTATTAGGCCAACTGAGTAGTTGGAAGAAAAGGTTATTAGCAGTCTTTTGGGTGCAGCCACCCTTCTTCAGACTTAGGGAGTCTCTGCTGTTCTGAGACTCCAAGAAAAGAGAGAAGCTAAAAGTGTGGCAGGATGTCAGTGAGAATGTGAATAGAGAGAAATAAGAAAGACAAAAGGTAAAGCAGAGACAGGAGGGAGAAGAGAGCTGGGAGAAAAAGGCTAAAGGGAGACATTACAGTGATAGAATACAAGGTAGAAAGAGGCCATCAGTGAAAAAAAGAAGTTGGAGATCAGGAAAACAGGAGCAAGAGAAGCTCAAAGTGTGAGAGGATGTCTTGAAAATATAAATAGATAGAAAGGAGAAACAAAAGGTAAAGCAGGGGTGGGAGGGGGACGAGAGCAGGGGAAAAAAAGCCAAAGGGAAACATTACAGAGGTAATGAGGGTAAAAAAAGAGGCTGTCAATAAAGAAGGAAATAGGAAATCAGGGCGGCAAAGGGCGGAAAAATGGGAGAGGGGAGGGGAGAAAAGGTGGGGGAAAAGGAAGATGTAAGAGGTCAGGTCAGGCAGGTACGCGGTGAATCAGATGTCAGGCAGATTGTAATGTGTCATAAAACCAATGTTTATATTGAGTCATCGATTTTTATGGATCCTGTAGATTTTTAAAGTGAAGTTCATAGGCTTATCTACGGAAAGTGTTTTGTAAATTCCCTTTGAGGATTAGAGCTGAGCGAGCGGAGAGGGGGTGATTATCCTGAGAGAAATGTGCCCTCACAGGTACTTGGGTATTCTCGGCTTTACCAAATTTCCAGTGCGTGTTCATTCTGGTGTGCAGTTGTTTGGTTTCTCCTACGTATTTTCCATCAGGGCATTGAGTCCACTGGATGAGATGTATAACATTTCTGGAGGTGCAGCTGTAAGATCTAGGGATGGTGATGGATCTGTTGTGGGGTGTAGTAATTGTGGGGATGTGTTGGCAGGTTTTGAACGTCTTGTCCTGCCATGTTCTGGATCCCTTTGTGGATTAAAGGGCATTCATTTTGTTTAAGAGACATCATGTTTTGCTCTTTCCCAAATGGAATATGGCAGAATTATAGGTTTATTAGAGCATTTGAGTACTTTTTTGCTTTTTGTCCTCACTTGGTGAAACAAATTCTGAAAACGCACGTTTTGGAAGACCTGAACTTTGTTGTTCCATCTAACCCTAGCCTGCAATTCTGGGTGTTTGTTGAGATTGTTCATCTTTCTGCCTGCACTGCCTGACTACGCTGCTGCAGGATTAACTCGGGATATACGTACGCTCATAGAGTCATAGAATTCTAATATTATAAAAGACTTTGTCTGTCTGTCTGTCCTTCTGTCCATAACTCTTTATTTGCACTCTGATTGGCTGACTGAAGCAACCAGTTAGTGTGCGAATACAGCATTGGGACAGGAGGTGGTGTGGCTGAGTGCTGCCATGATGGTGGGGACACAGGAGACCGGGGGGGGAGGGGGACGAGGCAAAGTCAGTCCAGCTGGCTTGGCCCCCCGGGCCCTGCTTCCTGCAGGCGGCGACAGTGCAGTGGAGGGGGAGGGCAGGGGGAGTGAGGCCACCAGAGCTGGCCTTGCCTTTCACTTGCTCCTTGGAGGAGGTGGCAGTGGTGGTAGTGGCAGTGGAGTGAGGTTGGGACGCTGTGGGGAGGAGGGGAGCAAGGCCACCAGTGCTGACTTCCCTCTGTGGAGTGGGGTTGGGATGCTGTGGGGTGGGATGAGGCCACCAGTGCTGGCCTCTGCCTGCCCCTCCTCCCTTCCATCATTGCCACCTGCAGGGCTGACATAGGCCAATTTAGCTGGCGGGGGGGAGGGGCTGGGCAGGGCAGGGCTTGGGGGGGGGGAGGAGTGGGCGGGGCTGGCGAGGGCCCCCCCATGGTCCCCTCCCCTCTTCTCCAGGTGCCCCCGACCTCTTACTTATTGGCACGGGAGCCCTGGGGCTGCAGCACGCTGTCTGCCAGGCTGCGCATTTCAGCACCGGGCAAGAGGCCAACCACGGAGGCGCTCTGGCACTCGGAGCATCTCTGTGGAGGACCCAGCCCCCAGTTGCCTCGGGGCACGGGACCGTGCCCTGCCCCGCTTTTTTTAAACTTCATTTTTTTTTTTTTTTTTAGACAAATGCAATTTGTCCTCCTTTGCACCCTGCTGGCCCAAGCTCCCCGTGGCTGCCCCGCCTGCCCCACCTTTGGCCCTTCAAGGACCACCCCTCCCTCCCAAATAAAAAAAACCTGGACTCACCAGTTCTTGCCCAGTGGGGGGCCATCCCTGCTGCCCCCCGCCATATGGTGGGCTCTTTCACAAGTCCCCGAAGCCTCGAGGCTGTTGCAGGAGCTAGTGAATGCAGGGAGGCTTTTGTGGGTTTTTTTTTTTTTTTCTTCAAGGGCTAGGATCTGGGGAGGATGGGGCAGCTGTGGTGGGCTTGGGGGAGGAGGTGGGGGTCAGGGGGCTCATGGCAGAGCCCCCTGTGTAGCATGGGGCAGTGGGGGGGACAGCAAGGATCGCCCCTTCCTGCCTGGCAGCACCTGGTGAGTGGGGTTTTTTTAAGGCACCGGGAGCTGGATCAGACAGGGCAGCCATGGGTGGGCTGGGGGAGTGGGTGGGGGTCATGGGGGCCAGGGGAGCAGGCAGGGGATGGGGTCTGGCAGGGTACTCCCATGGTTCCCTCCCTGCAGCAACCAGAAGATTGCATTTGTGGTGGAACGTGAAGAGGCAAGAATTGGAAACTGCCTGTACGCATGGGAGTAGGGTTGAAGGGGACTTCCAGGTGGGGTCCTGATGAACAGGGGGGAGGTTGGGAGTAACATGTGAGGTGACAGAGAATGAAAGGCAGGGGAATTGTTTGGGAGAAAAGACCAGAATACAAAGCAGCAATTTATTCAGAAGGGGTGGCTGCAGAGATAAAGAGGTGTTAATCCTAATCCGGTGTATTATTGCCAGCTGGTCTGGTACTTTGTCAGAACAAGCTGGGGCTGGAAAACATTGGTTTATACTTTCTGCAGTTATTAATTATGTGGGGGGAGGACAGGGCCTGAGGCTCCCAGTGAGCCGTGGCTCCGCTCGGCTCAGCGCAGCCTTGCTCTTGTCCTGGAGCCTGCGTGGTAAGTGTGGCTGGCAGGGGCCTGGGGGTCCCTCTGGCAGGGATGGGGGCTTGCGGGTCCTGGCCGGGGGCACCAGCAGGGCTGGAGGGAGCCAAGAGCCAACCCTGCCCCTGCCTGCAGCAGCAGTAGGGGAGCTGGCTCCATGCTGCTTCTGCTGCAGCTGCCAGCTGTTGGAGGCAGGGAGCTATGGGGCAGGGGGACGTGGTCCCTGGCCCCATAGCCCTGGCAGGGCTGTAGTGGGGGCAAGAGCCATGAGTAGGGCAGAGGGGCTTTTGTGGGGGCAGTGAGGGGCACCAGCAGGTTTGAGGAGACTTTGGGGATGAGGGAGGGGCCCCAGCAGGGCTGGGGGGCTTTGGGGGCAGTGAGGGGCATCAGCAGGGCTGGGGCGGGGGAGCTTTGGGGGCAGTGAGGGGCACCAGTGGGGCTGGGGAGGGCTGTAGGGGACTTTGAATTTTAATAATGGATTTGAGGGGTTTTGTCAGAGAATTTGCAATTTTTCATCAGAGAGTTGGTGATTTTTCTTATCAGAGAAAACTAGGATCCCTCATTCTAAGTGAGCACAGAAGGGAAACTCAAATACAGGCTTGAAATTTTGCATTTCCCTATGATTACTTTTGCTACCTTGGATGGAAGCAGCGCAGAAATACCTCCTGTATAAGCAGGTGTGAGGGGTTCTTGGTAGGATGGGGTCAGTGGAAGAGCTGCATGATCGGTGTGCGCTGAATGCCAGTCACTTTCAGCTGTGGAATGGCTTGTGGGATTTGACCGACAGGCCTATGAAAAGCTGGAACAGCCAGTAGGTTGCCTATGGAGCAGTTTGGTTTCAAAGTAATTTCAAAATTATTTCACAATCGTTTCAATAGTAACAGCTGACATGTTTTACTCGCATTATTACGCCTTTGCTTTAAATATTGAAGGCTTAATTTTATTCACAAGAACTGGCAATTGGATTTCAGAATTGGTGTAACTGAGCCCTGGGAGAATTTTAGGAACACAGTACTCACGTGCTGCTCCTTGTGCTCAGTATAATACATAAGCCATTACATTTGCACTACGTAATGCAGAGATAGATGTTGTCAAATAGTATATTCATACTGGCATTATCTTATTTGGCTGCCACTGACGCAGAGTGATGACACATTGTGTCCTTAGACCCTAGGTACGGAGGTGTTTTAATTGAACAGTAATTACAGCAGACAGTTCAGTAGAACTAATCAGTAAGCGCTTCAGTACAGGTGGTCCTCGACTTACAACGTTTCGAGTTACAACATTTTGCACTTACAGCATTTATAAATTGACACCGTTTCAACTTTGATGTCAGTTTTGACTTTACAACGCTCGATCCGATGCCACGTCAGCAAACAAGTTCGCTGCGTTGCTTATCTCCTTGGAGAACGTCTGTCCAAACTTCCTTGGCTATTCTCTTTAAGAAAGCAGCCAAGACTCCTGAGACGCCTCCAGCCAAGAGCCCTTCAAAAAATCCAGCAAAGTCACCCCAGATCAATATGATTGCTACTTACAATATTAACGTAGCTTTATTATTCATCTGTAATTGACTGAGTACAAAATTCTGGTGAAAATAGGGTATCAGGCCTTGGTTCAGGAACCAATCCCCCTTTTATAACGTTGTTTCTTATGAGAAAATTGGTTCTGAGTTGCAACATTTTGACTTCAGATGTGGTTTTCAGGAACCAATTGTAAGTTTGAGGACTGCTTGTATCTAATTCTGATTGTTTTTAAGCAATGTGGATGCTAGAGTTTTAAAATGAGCCAATTGAAATGTAGACATGAAAATGGACTCCAGTTACCCTTTTTTAAATCCTACATGAAGAATCGGCCACAGTCTCCTTATCCATTCTCTCCCCTAATATTCACCTCCTTCCTTTTTTCTCTATTCCTTCTGTACCCTCCCTACTTTTCTTCCCTGCCCCATCATATCCACTTTCCCATATACAGTACCCTTCCATGTTTCATCTTCTCACTTATTTGGTTTTCTTTCCTCTATCAATCTTTTTCTGAATTCAGATTCTCCTCCAGTACCATTAGTCTTGTGCCTGCTTTAGGATTTCCCTTGGTTATTTATTTTTGACCTGAGCAGTTAGCCATAATTTATGTTTGTAGGGTATGTGCATTTGGGGAAAAATGATGATAAACCCATTATATTATATTTAGAACGAGATTCACAAAAGGACGTGGGTCAGAGGTAGGCAAAATATGGCCCGTGAGGGTTCATCAAGCCCACGGGAGCGGAGGAGTCCCTTGGCCCTACCCAGCCCAGTGTGCAGCCTGTCCCATCAGCCCAGGCATGGAGGTGCCACCTGGCACAGCCCTCCCTATTCCCACGTGTTGCTCTTGAGCGCATCAGGAGTCATAGTTCATGGGTCCTGGGAGCAAGACGGGGCTGGTGCAGAGGCCGGACTCAGGTTCCTGGCAACTTCTGCTGCCACTGGACCCCTGCCCTGCTACCTGGGTACCCCGGGCCTGTCTGGCCCACGTCTACTGCTGGGGGCACTGGACAGATCTTAGTTTCTGGCTTCCCGCTGTTTGAGCAGGGACCCAGCAGCTGCACCTGTCTTCCCAGGGTCACAGCATGCTAACACACGCGTGTTCCTTTGTTTGTCCATTACTTTTGTAATGTTTTCATCCCAAATTGTCCAATCCCTTGGCTCTGTGCCAAGCATTCCTTATAGGGAAACTCGTGTTCCTTGCTTGCCCCGTCACAGCACTCCCATCTCCCAGTGCCACAGAAGGAGCTCTTTCAATTTTGTTGAACATAATATTCCTTCTCAATTAACTATTCAGCTTATTGGCTTCTCCCAGTTCCTTGGGCAGGCCAGAAGTTTAGGCAGAACTATAAAAATGTCTCGGTACATTATTTTGTAGCAGGTTTCCTCATTTGCACAGGACAAGGTGCTAATGTAATGAGCAATAATTTGATATTTTGTTCTTAATTCATTGTTCATCTTGTGGGCTGCACCTTTGAACTCTAAATGTCTGTGTTACTCTGGACTTTCAGAGTGGATAAAAGTTTGTGATATTTTCATACTGAATTTTATTTTAAAAAGTATTTATTGTTTAAAAAAAAGGTGTGCATTTGGAATTGAACCAAAATGGAACTAAAAATGGAAGCCACAATGTCTTTTGTTTCCAACACGGTCTCCTCTGTGTATTGATAGCTGGCCTGCAGCTGTCTCTAAGATGAAGTAGGGGCTGAGCCGTAGCTCTGTTCAGATAAATCTTAGCTCTTCCTTTGACATTAGTGGACTGGCCTGAGAGTGCTTTAGCTTCAAAACAAATAAAAAGCAAACAAAAAGACTGAAGATTTCAGGACTGTGCTGGTCCTGTTGGACTTATTCAGCAGGTAGAGCCTAGCAATCACCTTGCCAAAGTGAAATGAGATGTGCGTGCTCTTATCCGTCTTTATTTCAATGCTGATTCATGGGGACATACCGCGACTTGTCATATGCAATAATGACAAACTGATTGTTTCTCCCATGATTAGGTATGCAGCTTGGTAAGGGAACCAAAAAAAGTCCCCAACGAGCTCATGTTCTACAATGTCTGTGGAGATGCAACAAATTGAATCGTCTGGTAATATCAGTTGTAAAGGGTTGTTTTTTTTAACAGTGAACCTGGGTAGCAACTCCAAAATATAGGCTAGCTCAATGCTGGTAGAAAAAGCATAAAAGCTATTGCTGGCTTTCAGTGACAATTTTTTCTCATGTGATTGTAGATCGTAACTAATTCAGGTGCTGTAGGATGGTTGGCAATAATATTGTTCATATGATCCAAGATGTCTGTGATGGATGAGTTATACCCCCAACACAGACATAACCCCATTTCCTAGCCCTGGAAGCAATTTTGAAAGGAGTGTCTGCATTGTGGTTGTTCCAGCTGTGCAGGTGTTGTATTTCTGCTAACACTACCTTCCAGCTCCCCAGGAGATCCAGAGGTTTAAGCAGCTGAATGGTAAGGTTCAAGCTGGTATTCTGCGGGAAAACCCTGGCATAGGTGTTACTGGGCAAAGTGATATAAAAACCACCAGGTAATGATTTTTCTTTTACCCCCTTAATGTTACATACCTGGGAGGCTTCCACCCAGCTGCTAAATTTAGCTGGCCACCCCAACCACTTTGCCAACTGGGGAAACTGCTTCTTTCTCCCCTTTTCTTTCTCTGATGGAACTTTTTTTATTGTGTAAACTCTGTCCTGTTGAGGGTTCACTTCTTGTAGTTCTTCAGGGTAAAAAGAAGCCATGATAGGATCATCTTCTGGATGGTAGACCGGAGCCTGCAAATGCCTAATGACTTCATCCGCTGTGAAAATTACATCAGTGAATGTTTGTTCATAACCTCTTTCAAATCTCCCTGTGGTTCTAGACCCCTTCATGTGGTCTCTTTTTCTGAACCAGGGTATTGCTGTGTTTATTTTAAAATAGTCCCCATACACAGTTTTTAGGTCTGTGTGAGTAGGCAGCTATTCAATCTGGCTTCGAATCCAGCCACTTCAGATGCCAGGGATCCGATCTGGAGCTCCGGAATTGGTTGCTGTTTCAATCCGGGTATAATGGGAAATCAATGAAATATCTATAACTTTGTTGTTTTTTTGTCTGATTTGGATGAAACTTGCAGGGCTGGTAACCTCTTCTGAGAGCATGAAGCCTGCCAAGTTTCAAGAAGATTGGTATAGGGGTTTGGGGAGAACTGCACCCCAAAGTTGAAGGCAAAACTCATGTCACGTGTATGTATTACACCACAGGGGGGTGGAAACTGCAGAGATGGTGGCCCCTGCTGAGGCCACAAAGCCTGCCAAGTTTCAAGGAGATAAGTGCAGGGGTTTGGGGGGACCTGCACCTCAAGCTGCAGACAAGCAAAACTCGTGACATGGGTGACACTGTGTGTGTTAAGGTGCAGCAGGGTGAAAGCTGCAGGGATGGTAGCCCCTGCTGTGGCCACGATGCCTGCCAGCTGTCAAGGAGATCGGTGCAGGGGGTTCTGGGGCCCTGCACCCCGAGCTGCTGACAGGCAAAACTCGTGTCATGGGTGCTTGTGCGACTGTGCCCGTCTTGGGGCAGGGGGTGGGGGGGGCGGCCTGGCTGCTAGGCTACTGTGTTACCAGTTACCAATAAATCGTGATTCACAATTCACGAAGTGAAGGGTGTCGCGGTTTGTAAAATACCTCTACATCTTTGATTTTAATGTTCTGTTAAATTTCTCTGCAACTCACGCTTTCACTTATTATTCATAACAAGTGGTGGATATTATACTGCTTTAACAGTTTGCTTAAAGGCTAGTTTAAAAATTATTTTCCCCGATCGGTCTGTAATTTTTGAGGTGTGACCCCCGGGGAACATGATGTTAAAGCCCTGGCATATTTCACTTGCTGACTTGTCTTTTAGGCCCAAGGCCCAGCCTTGTCCAGGCTGTCTGGAACATGTGGTCTGCTCTGGAGGGTTTCCCAACAGGATTTGGAAAAGAGACAGGCCAGGGGCTTCCAGTCTATTGTGTATGTATTCTGTGGAAGGATCATTTGGTGTCCCATGATGTCCCCATGGCAAAATTGGGAAACTACAGCCTTGACTACTCCACAGTCTGATGGCGGGGGAACTGGCTCTGAGGTTGGATGCAGAGAGTGGTCGTTGACGGAACTGAATCAACACGGCAGTCAGTGACCCCCAAGGCTCTGCTCTTCGACCTGTTCTCTTTCACGTCTTCATAAACAATCTGGACACTAATGTCAGAAGCAGACTGGCTATATTCACTGACAACGCCAAACTTGGAGAAGAGTATCCACACTTGATGATAGGCTGGTGATCCACGCCAACCTCCATAGGTTTGTGAGGTGTGAGGATGAAAATCTGATGGCATTCAGTATGGAGAAACGCAAGGTGTTCCACCTTGCAGGGGGATCTGCATCGCACTATAGGCTCGGCAATGCTGCACCCGCTAGCACCACAGCCAAAAGAGACTTTTGGGGGTCATGATTGATCACAAGATGAACGCGAGCCACCAATGTGATGCTGCAGCGGGCAAAGCAAACAAGACTTGGCTTGCATCTGCCGATGCATCTCAAGCAAGATCCAGGCGGTCATCCTTCTGCTGCACTCAGCCTCGGCAAGGCTGTAGCTGGAGTGCTGCATCCAATTTTGGGCTCCACAATTCAGGAAGGACGTGGAGAAGCTTGAAAGAGTCTAGAGGAGAGCCACGCGTGTGATCAGAAGGCACGAGAACAGGCCTTACGAAGAGCGCTGCGAGCTGTGGGACTCTTCAGCCTGGAGAAGTGCAGACTCAGGGGTGACTTGGTGGCTGCCTATAAGTACATTGGGGTGTGCATCAGGATCTGGGGGAATGCCTGCTCACCAGAGCACCCCAGGGGATGACAAAGTCCAGAAGTCAAACTCCTGTGAGACCGTTTTTGGCTGGACATAAGGAAAAACTACTGTCCGAGCCCCCAAGTCCTGGAATAGACTGCCGCCGGAGGTGTAAGCACCTATTCTAGATGCTTTTAAAAAACACTTGGACGCATATCTCGCTGGGATCCTTTGACCCTAGCTGACTTCCTGCCCCTTGGGCAGGGGGCTGGACCCAGTGGCCTTAAAAGGTTCCTTTCAGCCATAATGTCTATGAAATCTATGAGTCAACAATGGATGACTGTATGCTCCACGTCGCACAATGGAAATGCAATGAATTCAATGCTGCATTAGCAGCTACTAGGTTGAACTCTCTTTTAAATTAGCAGTGGTTGGTGGAAAGCTGGATACTATGCTAGGATTTCTGTATTAGGCTGTGATATGTAGAATGCCTGACTCTGGAGGTCAGCATAGCCACAGAAATATGAATGCAAACTGGCTGGCAAAATTCATCTGCAATGTAGTGTGCCTGCATTCAAACATTACTCTGTTGTGTTTTAGAGCATGTGGACTGTGACTTGTCCTTTCATTTCTGTGGAAGGGAGAGAAATAGTACATGTGTATATTGGCACTAGCTTTTATGTGGCAGAAAAAGCAGGAGGGAGGGAAGTACTTTAACTTAGCCTTTTCCTACACTATCTTTTAGGAAAAGTTAATGTGTCAGTTAGGTTAACACTGGCACCTCTACCTACCAGAGCCTATGGGTAGAAGGTAAACTCACCCTACACTGTATGACACTTAGCTAGACTCTACATCCCCACGACTGCAAAGTGGCAGCTGTGAATTATGGTGAAGCAGCTCGTTGTTCAAACACTGCCGTCTGCCTTGTCACACGCAGCCCCTGTTGAATGCGCTGCCTGTCTTGCACTGTTTGCACAGCAACCCTGCAGTGTGACCCACGGGTGAACATGATTGCCTCACTTAGGTTTAGGAGACCTTGATCAGCTGTCTTAGCTTGCCCAGAAGGACAAGGGATGGGCTGATACTTGTCTCTCACTCCAATTCTCAAGGCCTTTAGATCCAGAATTGCATTTTGCAGCTGCTAATTATGCAAGTGCAGCATAACTGCTGCTACAGGATCACACAGTTATTCATGGCTGGAAAATGGCATTTAGAGGTTTGCTTTTGGGAATTTGCATAGCTACTTTACCTACATGCCTTAGAACAACGGTCCTGGGCAAAGGCAAGGGTTAATTGATTTCTAAAAGCCAGTTTATGACAGTTTCCTCAAAGCCCACTGTCTGCTTGCCTGTGTTAGAGACACAGGCGGGGGATTTGAAGACGTATGCCACACTGTTCCATAACATGAGATAAGGGGTACCAGGTCAATGCCCAGCTGCAAAGCCCTTGGGATTTCTGGTTTTGGGGAACAGACCAAATTAGGAGAAGACCAGGAAAACCCAAATTAGGATGTGTGCATGTAATGGGCTTGTGAAACAAAAGAATATTCTGACAGGACAGAACGTGGACAGTATGACGACCGAAGGGAGACCAGTCAGCTATGCCCAAAGATCAAGAGTCATCACAGAGAAAGAAAGATACAAAAAGAAGGATTTCGGAGATGCTAAGGGTTTCCGGAGTGGAATCCGAGGCCACCATGGACAGAAGGCACACCGCCAGCCCTTGGACAGCCGGCACCCCCTCCTACCGCGGAGGCAGGGTGGGCCTTGGCCTCTGACCTCCAAGCTGTTGACATCTGACATTCAAAAGAGAACCTCAGAGTGAAGCTTGCATACTGCCCAGATGTACCTTGACTCTGTGAGCCTTGGGACTGGTAGTGTGAAGGAATGAGACAAAACTCACAGCACGGAGGGCCGGCAGGGCTGCAGCTGGAGACCAGAAAGGAAGGAAAATACTCACCCAACTTCCGGGGCAGCATCTAGTTCAGGATGCGAGGAGAGAGGCTGCCCAAAGGTATTTCCAGCCCCAGAGAGGGGTCAGTTCCCTGCAGGCCGCAGGGAGAGAGTGGCTGAGCATCCTGGCAGGCAAAGATTGTGCAATGTGCCTGAGGAACGTGGTGGGAGTCTCTGTCCTTAGTGATGCTGAAGCCAAACAGCAAAGCTCTCTGGAACGGGTGCCATGCAGAACCTCGTTAGTAGGCTAGCGTGCTTCCTTTTGTCTCCAGATGGATGCTGTCTGTCCCACAAGAAGGTTAGCTGGGTTTGACTGAGAAAGAAATAATGGGTCTTCCCACTCCTTGGAACAGAGCAGGGAGCTTCCACACTTACCGCAGGTAAAGCTCTCCTTCCAGCTGCAGCGACCGGGGAACCTACCGGGGGCCTGCTGGCTTGTTCATCTCCTGGGGTCCTAGCCACCACATGGCCACCT
>JAGPOW010003447.1:30125191-30136564 GCA_030014935.1 Caiman crocodilus | reverse complement strand
ATATACAATATCCTTCCGTGTTTCATCTTCCCACCTATTTTGCTTTCCTTCCTCTGACAATCTTTTTTCTGAATTCAGATCTTCCTCCAATGCCATTAGTCTTGTGCCTGCTGTAGGGTTTGCCTTCATTATTTATTTTTGATCTGATCTTATTTTGACCCAAGTTAACCAAAATTTGTGTTTGTGGGGTATTTGTATTAGGGGAAAAATGATGATAAAACCCATTTACCTCTTTGATGCAGTCCTCTGCCTGAAGCTTGCTGTGATTTCCCGACTGTCAAATACAGGGTTTGTTTTTTTTTCATGGGGATGTATAGGTAGAACTGCTTTAAGGAACTGCAGCAAACATCTCTATACCTCCCTTTCTAGGTGGGCTGGCACTTTCTTTCAACTCATTAATAATTTATTGAGAGTCATTTTTACAAAGATACTTGGGGGCAAATTTAGCCAGACTCTGATTGCAGATGGGGAACAAGGCATTTTGGACACCTGGGGCTTGTCTTGATATAACATGACAAGCATATATGGGCAGTGGAAGATGCCCATTATTGGTGTTGCAACGGCAGCAGAGCAGGGCCAGTGTAGAGTCCTAGCTCAGCTTCCTGGCAGCCCCTGCTGGCACTGGAGCCCGGCCCGTCTGCTTCACACCCACTGCTGGAGGTGCTGGTTGGAGTGGGGGGTGGGTGGGTGGGTGGGGTGTCCGTGGATCCCTGTGACCAGGTTGGGCTTGGCTGAATGGATGGGATGGGAACACAGGCAGGTAGGGAATGGCACTTGAAAGCAGGATGGATGGGGCCAGGATTGCAGGGTGGAGAGCGTGCGGGGCCAGCGCCTGGGCAGAGCTCTAATCCGCTCCCCGCACGTGCCTGTGTTGGGCGCCAGATCCCTGACCTGGGGCTCCTCGTGGAACCAATGCCCATTGCAGGGACACGTGGGGAACCTTCCCGGTTCATTCCCATTTGCTAGCTTCATTCTCCTTTTCCAGTGTTTGGCCTGCCTCAGGGAAGAAAACGTAACAGCTGAAGAAACATTGAGACACGTTTGGGACTATTATTTCACAACAACTTTTCATGGGTATTAACAGGGATGACCAAATCATGTTGGACCTGTGACTGAGTTGTTATCTTGTTCTCTGCTTGCTTAAATTGAGTAACCATGTGTTTATTTTACCATCATTTCAGGCTTTCTCAGAGCATTTTTGTCTCATATGTGTTTCCCCCTCTTGTCATGTCCACATTTTAAAGATGCTGTAAAATGAATAATAATAAATGAGCCAACTCTACCTGTAAATAATTAGTAATAATATTAAAAACTTGTTGTCTTTATCATATCCATAGAAACTGGGTAATCTTTTATTGTGATAAATATCTTGAAAGTCATGGAAGCTGCAAAGTCTCTAACAATATATCAGGTTTCTTAGCAGAGATGATATTTTTTTTTTATTAGACAGATAAGAGTTTTGCAAAAAAAAATAAATTCTTTAATTACAAGCTTTTGGGCACAAACATCCTTCATTAGGCACAGGGTAGAAATGAAAGTCCCTATTGCATAGGATTTCACAGGGGAGTCAATGGATGGAAAACTCCTCTGGGCAGTCGGTTCATAGCTGGTAGGAAGCCTCGCAACTCCCGTGAGGATCTGTGATGATGCAATTACTCCACTGAAACAAAGGCAGGAGCAGGTTTCTGGTGGTCACAGTTGCTTCCTGATTGGAAAATATGAAGATTTAAGTAGAAAAAATTGGCTAGACTTCGATATATCTTCCATGTGTCAGGTATCCTGGTTGTAGCCGTTTTGGTCTAGAGGAAAAGGCAATCAGGACTTGTAGTAGAGATGATATCTTTTATTAAACCAGCAAGATTTCAGGTCCTAGGGACTCGTGCTGTCTCTGCCTAGTCTCATGCGTGGGGATGGGGCCCCAGGGCTCCACGCTGCCTCTGCCCAGCCCTGTGCACCGGGATTGGGGCAAGGCCTGCGGGGCTCCCTATGGAGCCAGAGACATAAGGCCAGCCACGTAGTTGTACGTATAGTTTAACTCACAAATTGGGTAATGTGCTAAGTCTCTACTATTTTGTCTGGTGGATGCATTTCATTTATTATAAAGGGGACAAGTGATGTCTCAGGGAGGGTTAGTGCACTGTACACGTGCCATTTTTTATCAGTGGAGTAGCCTCTGTGAATCTGACTGGGACTCGTCGTAACCTAGAGCTGCCTTTATGTTGCATATCTTTTTTTGGAGATGAATCCAGTCACCCCATGGATTAGGGAACCTGGCTTGGAATACGCAGTTGGGCAGATTGGGTTTAGAATAATTCCTGTGGTGCGTCTCTAGCAAGAGGTGATTTGTCATTCCCTATAATGATGTGCTTCTGCCATAAATAATCTGTGATTACAGTCTGTAGCCCCCAGCCTCCCTCCCCCAACCCACGCACTTGTCTTCCTTCCTTCCACCCTGAAACTCTTCTGATCACGTAGGAGCTGAGTTGGACGGTGACTAGTATTGTCACTGGGGCAGGACAGCGCTTTGATGGGGAACTGTGCTGCTAATGTGAGAGGCTGATGAAGAGCCACTCACGGGGAAAAAAAGGAACAATCACTGAAAAGCCAAGCTAAAAGACACCATCTTCCCAACCCTTACCATGCACAACCTGCAGACTGCACGAGAGCTAATGCTGTAGGTAACACGTGTGCTATTTCCCAGGATCTGTAAGACGCTCTGCAATGCTTGGCATAAAAGGATTGGCGCAGTTCCTTGGCAGAGACGTTCGTTCTGTCATGTTAAGTTTGAGAAACTCATGCACGATACATTAATGCCCAGAGATGACAGCCATAATGATACTTGCGCAGAAAATGCCCTACATATTACGAGAGGATTCACGGAGTAGAATAATTACTATTATCCTCAGCAATTGATTTCCAGGTTCTGGAGCTTTGAAAAAGGAGCTGGGTGGAAAATCAAGCTATGCTGGGAAAGGGGTTCACGTTCCAGCAAAGGGTTGCAGTTTGTTGGAAATTGTTTTTGTCCAGAATTGGGATGAATATCCCAAACCTCAACATTTTCATGGCATTGGAAGGCTGTTGTAGTTTTTTTCTGGAATGTTTCTGTGTTCTGCCGTTGACTGCGGTCCCCGAGGTCTTCTAGAGGCCCAGGAGATGTCATCCATGGGGCGAGGGAGAGGCTGTAGAGCTGGGAATAATGGTTCAATGGCAAATTAATATTTTTATGACAAGCCTGAGGTGTTTTCATGGAAAACATTAGAATTGAATGAATAGAAAACATCGGTGATATTTTTATTGCGGAAACATACTGGGGAAAAATTAGAAAATTCCTGGGGAATTTTCCCCCACGAAAATTAGAACATTTCTAATCGGTCCACAGGAAAATCATTTTTTTTCTATATAAAAAAGGCATTTGATGTCATAAAATACTCTGCAGATTTTTTTTTTTAAACAAAAAATTGTCATCATAACAAGAATGCTCTTCTCATTACTCATTGAAATTTGAAGTTTTTGTTTCTTTTTTTTTAGTTTAAATTTGTATGAAGCTTTCCCCCTTTCCTTTTCCTTTTTTACTTAATGGTCAGGTGTAAACTGGAACCAAACATTTCCCTTCCAGGTTCATTCCCATTTGCTAGCTTCGTTCTCCTTTTCCAGTGTTTGATCTGCCTCAGTTAAGAAAACGTAACAGCTGAAGAAACATGAGGCACGTTTGGGACTATTGTTTCACAACGGCATTTCATGGGTACAAATAGTGATGACATTTCATAGGTACTAGCAGTCTTGCTGTGAGTGAGTTGTTCTCCCAAACTGGAATATCTGCACCTTTTATTTTCTGCTTGCCTAAACAGAGTAAACATACATTTATTTTATTGTACTTCCAGGCTTTCTCAGAGCATTTTTGTCCAATACGTGTTCTCCCCCTCTTGTCACGTCCAAATTTTGAAGATGCTATAAAATTAATTAGTAATAAATAAGCCAACTCTACCTATAAGTATTGGAGTTGACCACGAAAACTTCCTGTCTTTATCCTATCCAGAGGATGAGAGTCATCCTTTATTGTGAAAAATATATTTAAAGTCATTGAAGTTGCACTTAAGTTATGCATGGAATATACCTGACAGCTGAGCTTTTTCCTTGTGTTTCTTTAATTTCTTAGCATGGCAAGTTTAATATGAAATCCTTCTTCGAGGGGCTCTTCACCAGACAGGGCAGCGGTATGAAACCCTGTGGAGAACTCGTTCCAAGCTTGACCTCCGGGACAAGTTTAGCCCACTGTGCATAGCTAAGCTATGCGTCCACGTAGGAAATCCAGCTTCCTGCTGAAAAAAACCAAGTGGTGTCCTGTTTGGAGGACACCTGCCCATAGCCAGTGATTCATGTTGTTGCTGTGCATACTCCAGGATTCATGGAGGAGTGATTTTCTAACACAAGCTTGTCCTGCTGCCTTTTTTACAGTAAGCCTAGGTTGGGTCAGCCTTTGTGCAGCTTACAGCGTAAGGTGTAACCAAGCCCTGACAACAAGGTCAAAATGTCAGCCACCGTCCTCGGCTCCTCTAGGTTTCCTCAGGATTGACTTCATTAGCGCTTTCCCATTTTGAGTATGCACAGAGTGGTTTTAGTTGAAGCAAGTTTTCCTACGTACTGGTATCAAGTCAGTATTAATGTTGTTGTCCTGTTGCATTCTTTCTGTTTTCACCACAAAGAGCACCCAGCTGTGATTTTAAAATAGTCCCTGGAAACATTTTGCACGTTGCAGAGATTTTCAAGAAGTTTGTGTGGGATCTGGTGCCCAAGCTGCTTCCAAGTCAGAGGAGCCCCCTCTGCCTTACGAAACTTTATGGAGTCTCAGGAACATCCTGAATGGTTTCTTTCATCAGATAAATGAAGGATGCCACTTGCCATCCGGTAATTTAGATGCTACATTTTCTGTGCTTACTGTGTCACAGAATTTCTTCCGAACATATTGTCGGCAAACATATGCTGAATTAACTATTAAGTTTATTAGCTTCTCCCAGTTTCTATGACACACCAGAAATTAGGGCAGAACTGTAAAAATGTTTCAATACTTTATTTTGTAGCAGGTTCCCTCGTTTGCACAGGACAAGGTGCTAATGTAACGAGGAACTATTTGGTATTTTGTTTTTAGCTTGTTGTTCACCTTGCGGGTTGCACCGTTGAACCCTGCTCTGAACGCTTGTGTTACCCTGGGCCTTCAGGGCGGATAAAAGTTTGTGATTTTTTTCAAACTGAAAAATGTATTTCTTTCTTTAAAAAAAAAAAAAAAAAAAAATCCGTGCATTTGGAATTGAACCAAAACAGAACTAAAAATGAAGCTACAGTGTCTTTTGTTTCCAGCACGGTCTCCTCTGTGTATTGATAGCTGGCCTGCAGCTGTCTCTAAGATGAAGTAGGGGCTGAGCCACAGCTCCGTCCAGATAAATCTCAGCTCTTCCTTGGACATCAGTGGACTTTGGCCTGAGAGTGCTTTTGCTTCAAAGCAAGTGAAAAAGCAAACAAAAGGATTTAAGATTTCAGGACTGTGCTGGTCCTGTTGGACGTAGTCGGCATCCTCAGGGAAGCTGTTCGGCACACAGTGTATCTGCTGAATTTTTGAACTGTAACCAAATCGTCTACTAATTTTAGGTCAAACCCAGCTCTCCTTGGGTGAAGTGATCAGATGAGATGAATCGTGAAGGGATTGCTATTTTAAATGTATTTTGGCATCTCTGATTGATTCCTTCCTAAATACTTTTTGGAAGAATAGAAGAAACACAGAAGTGGTATAGGGAGCACAGCTCTTGTCGAACTCTTAAGCCTCTCCAGAATAGCCGATAGCAGAGGGATCTTGAGTGCACAGACTTCTCTCAATGCTGATCTGTGTAGGGGCTATTTGAATCGCATCCACTTTTCAGATCCACAATGAACGAAAGTCATGATGATGAAAATCGCTTTGTTTTCCTTCCTGGAGCGTGTCCCTTCTTTCTTCCAGGCAGCTCCTCCTTGGTCTCTTGTGTATGCCCGATCTACTGACTTACCCTCGTTCTTTTAAGGGGTTAGGATGGGCCTGTACATTGGGGGTGTGACACATCTCTTTTTCTTTTGAGGCTCCTTCATTTAATATATAAAAGGCCAGACCTGCTTGCTACTCTGGCTTGCCCACCTTATCCAGAACAGCTTGGGAGATGTGACCGATCATGTCTTTCGTTTTGTGTTGAGCTGCATTTTTAATGTGGGAGTTTAATAATCTCCAGACCTCTTTTGAAAAGCAGGATGGCCACCCACACTAGCTAGCCCTGTGCACCATAGGCATCCCCTGATTGCTGAGTAGACCATTGTCTGCCTGGCCTTTGTAATTATTTCTGTACAAGGTAGGGTCCTCATAATTTTTTGCCATCTATATTGTGCTTTTCTTATTTTAAAAGCCCAAAGTCTTCTGGGGCTGTGGGTGAAGCTTAGGAATTGCCTTGCCAAGGCGAAATGAGATGTGCGTGCTCTTATCCGTCTTTATTTCAATGCTGATTGTGTCAACATGATGCTGTCTCATGGAGACATAATACGGCTTGTCACATGCCATAATGACAAACTGATTGTTTCTTCCATGATAAGGGAACCAAAAAGTCCCCAACAAGCTCAAGCTCTACAATGTCTGTAGAGATGCAACAAATTGAATCGTCTGGTAATATCAGCCGTAAAGGGTTTTTGGTTTTTTTTTGAACAGTGAACTTGGGTAGCAACCCCAAAATATAGGCTAGCTCAATGCCAGTAGAAAAACCATAAGAGCTATCACTGGCTTTCAGTCTCAGTTTTTTCTCACATGACTGTAGATCGTAACTAATTCAGGTGGGGTAGGGTGGCAGGCAATAATATTGTTCATATGATCCAACAAGTCTGTGATGGATGAGTAATACCCCCAACACAGACATACCCCCATTTCCTAGCCCCGGAAATGATTTTGAAAGGGTTATCCTCATTGAGGTTGTTCCAGCTGTGCAGGTGTTGTGTTTCTGCTAGCCCTACCTTCCAGCTCCCCAGGAGAGCCAGAGGTATAAGCAGCTGTATGGTAAAGTTTGAGCTGGCGTTCTGCGGGAAGACCCTGGTTCAGGTGTTGCCGGGCAAAGTGATGCAAAAGCCACCATTGCTCATCTTGTCCTTCCAGTGGAGGTAATGATTTTTATTTTACCCCTGAAATGTTACAGACCTGGGAGGCTACCACCCGGCTGTTAAATTTAGCTGGCCACCCCAACCGTTTTACCAGCTGGGGAAACTGCTTCTTTCTCCCTTTTCTTTTCTCGGCTAGAACATTTTTGATCCTGTAAACTCTGTCCTGTTGGGGGTTCACTTTTTGTAGTTCTTCCAGGAAAAAAGAACCTGCGATGGGTTCATCTCCATAATCTTTTGGGTGGTAGACACGGGGTCTGGATACCCATTATGACTTCATCCACTTTGAAAATTGCATCAGTGAATGTTTGTTCCTAACCTTTTTCAAATCTCCATTCGGTTCTAATCTCCTTCACGTGGTTTCCTTTTCTGAACCAGGGTGCTGCTGCTTTTATTATACAATGGGCCCCGCACACAGGTTTCCACACCTGTGGAGAGTTTGAGCAATTCACATCAACAGGTCTGGCACAGATAGTTCTGTGAGAGCTGTGGTTATTACTCTTTAAAAACTTTGGTAATGCATCAGCGTAGCAAAAGGTTTTGTCAGTTGTAAAATACCTCCGCACCTTTGATTTTAATGTTCTGTTAAACGTCTCTGCAACCGCTGCTTTCACTTCATTATTTGTAACAAGTGGTGGATATTATACTGCTTTAACAGTTTGCTAAAAGGCTTATTAAAAATTCTTCCCCCAATCAGTCTGTAATTTTTGAGGTGTGTGACCCCTGAGAAAATGGTTGTAAGGCCCTGGGATATTTCACCTGCTGACTTGTCTTTTAGGCCCAAGGCCCAGGCATGCATTGATGATATGCCTATCACTGTTAAGATGTACTTAAATCCACTGTTGTGTTTGGAGAACTGCTGCATATCTCCCAAGTCTGCCTGCCATTGCATATCCACATTTGAAACAAGTCTTGTTTCTTCTAAAATATCTTCTTACCAGCTTATGTAGGGTATAAGTATCCTCTCTTTAGAAGCATGGAAAACCAGGTCATGCAAGAACCCTTCTCTGAACAGGGCTGCTCCATGACCTCCATAGCTTTGTAGCCCTCTTCAGTGACCTGCATAGGTTCGTACCTTTGCTCTGTAACCTCCATAAGCTTGTACCCCAGCTCCATAGGATCAGACAAAACTGATACGACAAGTCTTCTGGTCTTGAACTACTCTCTTTAAGATGCGAACAAAACCAGTTCGTGCAAGAGACCTTCACTCTCCCAGGTCTACCAATGTGCAGGTTTCAAAAGCTCTTTATAAAGGCATTATCTACCTGCGAAGAGATTGTATAGCTAGTTACAATACAAAGCCACTCCCCTAAGCTCTTGATTAGTTACCTCAGCAGAGCCCCTAGGGTTTGGCTTGTCCAACACTGCCATGCTCTTCACCGGCGACTTGGGTGCAGGCTGATGGGGTTCTGCCATGGACCCTGGGCAGGTTTTAGGAGTCAGGGAATCTGTTTCAACCACTAAAATCTCATCCACAGTACTGCTGAGAGATGCCAGAATAGTGCCTAGGGCTACTTCAGTGTATTAATCTATATTTGCTTCTGTCTGCATTAGCATAGTCTTAGAAAACACATGGCCTGCTCGGGAGGGTTTCTCAACAGGATTTGGAAAAGGGACAGACTGGCAGCCCATGACCTATGTCCCAACCCTATACTTTTCCTGATTGGTCTGGCACTGTTTCAGGGAGGTCTGACACCTCTGAAACGGCCACCAATTAGTTGAGGGGGAGCAGGGCAAATTGTTAGAGGGGTCATAACCCCTTGCTGCCTGATAGGTCGTGCCTGTGCCTCATGGCCTGGGAGGCACTGGGGGGCAGAACTACTGGAGCCCTGGGCATGAGAGGCAGTGTTTCTCAGTCAGGGGGTGAACCTGTCGATGTTACAGGCCACGCAATGAGGCAGGGGAGTCTGAGACCAATATGGAGGCCAAGATGGTGGTGAGGAAGTGGGTTTTGGGGCAGGGAGGGTGGACCTTCTGATGTCACAAGCCGTGTAATGGTGGTGTGGCATTCTAGGGCCACCAAGGTGGTGAGGAGGTGGGATTGCTGATGTTAAAGACCATGTGATGTGGGGCAGGGGATTGTGGGACCTACATGGCAGTGTGGGGGTTAGGCTTCTGATGTCATGGACCGTGTGATGGGGGGTGGGGGATTCTGGGTCCAACATAGTGGCCAACATGGTGCCCAAAATGGTGGCCCTGGGACTTCTGATGTTATGGACCAGGTGACAGGGCAGGGCTTTCAGACAGGAGGCTGCAAACCCTCTCCCAACAGCAGTACTTTCTGCAGTAAAGGGCAGGACTTCCAGTGGCAAAAGCCAGGGGTTAGGAACAGGACTTCCAGACCCAAGATGGTGGCCAGGAGGTGGGACATCTCCCACATGATTAACAGTTTGACAAGAGGTCTAGCTATGTACTACTCCTATGTTTATTTTTCCAAAAAGTATTTAGGAAGGACTCAATCGGGGATGCCAAGGTAAGGTGAATATAGCAATCCCTTCAAGGTGCAGCTTGTCTTATCGCATCAGCAAGGAGAGCTGGATTTGACCTAAAATTAGTGGAAATAAATACAACCATAATAACTTCATTCTGCACAAAAAGGTACCTGGTACGCCCGAGCCATCATAGCTACCATTACTAGGTAAATATTGAGTTTTATTCTACGTTGAAGAATGCAGTACCTTTTGTTTTTCCATGTCGTGTCATTTCACTATTTTCAAGCAGCCCTTCAAGTCGGGGCACTGATCATTTGGACTTTGCCACGTGTGTGGCATGCATCAATTGAGATGATATTCTCAGCTGAGCATATGAATAGGTTTTTATAATCAGTCAGACTTTTATATGGATTGTTGCAATATGATTTTAGTTATATAACACCTATGTATCTTATTTTCTTATCTAATTCATTCTATAGTTTGTGTATGCAGCAATTTGAGTTAACAATGGATGGCTCTATGCTCCATGTCACACAATCAGAATGCAGTCAATTCAGTTCTGCATTAGCAATCAGTAAGTTGAACTCTTTTTTAAATTAGCAGTGGTAGGCGGAAAGCCGGATACTGCATTAGGCTGTGCTATGTAGGATGCCTGACTCTGGAAGTCAGCACAACCACAGAAATGTGAGCAAAAGCTGGCTAGCAAAATTCATCCGCAATGTAATGTGCCCACATGCAATCGATACTCTTTCACATCTGAGGGTGCGTGAATTGTGACTTGGTCTTACTTTACTGTGGGGGAAAGAGCTGTAGTACATGTGTATACTAGCACTAGCTTTTATGTGGCAGAAAAAGCAGGAGGGAGGGAAGTACTTTAACTTACTCTTTTCCTAGACTATCTTTTAGGAAAAGTTAATGTGTCAGTTAGGTTAACACTGGCACCTCTACCTACCAGAGCCTACGGGTAAACTCGTCCTACACTGTATGACACTTAGCTAGACTCTACATCCCCACGACTGCAAAGTGGCAGCTGTGAATTACGGTGAAGCAGCTCGTTGTTCAAACACTGCCGTCTGCCTTGTCACACGCAGCCCCTGTTGAGTGCGCTGCCTGTCTTGCACTGTTTGCACAGCAACCCTGCAGTGTGACCCACAGGTGAACATGATTGCCTCATTTAGGTTTAGCAGACTTTGACTAGCTGCTTTAACTTGCCCAAATGGACAGGGGATGGGCTGATACTTTTTCTCTTACTCTAATTCTCAAGGCATTTAGAGCCAAAATTGCATTTGGCAGCTGCTAATTATTCAAGTGTAGCAAGCCTGCTGCAATTTTAACCCTGCTTCCCTCAAGGGGTTCAAGTTAGGGGGACCTGACTTCCTTGTACTGCTGCTGCAGGATCATGCAGTTATAGTATATCAGCTGTAGCCTATCCCTGATTATCAATCCACCTCATTTTGAAAGTGCTGTAACTTATAGGGTTGTCTGTCCTTAGTGATGCCGAAGCCAAACAGCAAAGCTCTCTGGAACAGGTGCCACGCAGAACCTCGTTAGTAGGCTAGCGTGCTTCCTTTTGTCTCCAGATGGATGCTGTCTGTCCCAAAAGAAGGTTAGCTGGGGTTGACTGAGAAAGAAATAATGGGTCTTCCCACTCCTTGTAACAGAGCAGGGAGCTTCCACACTTACTGCAGGTAAAGCTCTCCTTCCAGCTGCAGCGACCGGGGAACCTACCGGGGGCCTGCTGGCTTGTTCATCTCCTGGGGTCCTAGCCACCACATGGCCACCT
>JAGPOW010003447.1:30055663-30115688 GCA_030014935.1 Caiman crocodilus | reverse complement strand
AGAGGAGGTTGGATAGGCATCTAGCTGGGGTCATCTAGACCCAGCACTCTTTCCTGCCTATGCAGGGGGTTGGACTCAATGATCTATTGAGGTCCCTTCTGACCCGAGCATCTAGGAATCTATAAACTTCCTTTCAGTGCTGCAATAAACTGCAAGCTTGCCATACCCCCTTACAGCTGACAATTTATGCCTGAAATGCAAAGTGCTTTATCCCCCCCAAGGATGGAGAACTTCATTACAGTGACATGTAGCTTCTCTGAATCTTATGTTCAAGGAAGCCCAGTCATACCCTGACATCTTAGTGGTTCTTATTCAGGGAGACACTGAGAAATCTCCAAATTGATTTGTGTGGCAAAATGATCAGGGGATTCTGGGAGGGTCTTGCCTGCCACCGAAGTACCAGACTGGGTGGGCGAATACCTGCTCCAGAACTGCAGCTGTTGTGTTTGTGGCTAGTTGCTGTGTGTAAGGCTCGTTCCAGTTCAAAGGCTTCTGGGCCTCTCTCTAATCCATGTATTTATACTGCGCCTACTAGAATGAGGGCATATGCACCACGGTAAGGATTAAAGTGGGATACAGGGCTTTGCATGGACTCTGCCTGGGATATTTGTCATTTTTCACTTTACTGCTACAATGTATTAACTCTTTGTGAACTTACAGGAAAAGTGTGTGTTGTGGGGGGGAAGCGGGGGGAAGAGTTTTATTTGACTGCAAAGCAAAGGCCATAACAGCCTTGTGAAAAACGCTCCTAATCACTTTTGCTCTTTTTGCCATCGGATTTTGCAAACTCTCCCATGGCAGAAATCACAGCCCTGACTTCCATTTCTCTCCAGTGAACTGCATAAATCAGTTATCAGCCAACTCCCAGCCTGCCCAAGTCATTCTGTAACATTTTATTTGCTTTTGCCTTTTAAATGGACAATGATACCACCCCTCATTTTGTTTGTGGTGTTATCTGTTCTTTATCGCCTTCCCAAAGATTTCTTTTTCCAGACCACTGACAAGCAAAGTGAATAAAGCCAGATCACATAAAACCTCTACCCCAAGCTGCATGTCTCAAGTAGCTTGCATCAATGTGAATGTTGAAGGAGAAGTGAATCATGTCTTCGCATCTAGTTATACGGTAGGGGTGTGCGAAGTGGGCCCTAGTTGATTCGGATTTGGAGTCAGCCCGAATTAGGGACAGTGATTCGATTTGTTGATTCAGATCACTGTCCCTGATCCAATTTGGAGAGATTAAAGGGTCCTCTGATTTGATTCAGATTTAGAGATTCGGCCACTGAATCAGGCCGAATCTCTGCTGAATCGAATCGGGGACTGAAGCTTCACGCAGCCGTGTTACACAGGTATAAGTCTGGGGTGCAGCTGGTAGAATTACCTTGGGTTTGCACAGGGCAAAATATGGAAAGGTAGGGAGTAGGGAGCCATGATTTATACAACTTTTGACCCAAGGAGGGGGTAACATAAAGCTGAACAGCCCATAGATTAGGACTGAGAAGCATTTTTTTTCCTAAAGGAAGCCCAGTTCCTGAAAACTTGCAGTGTGGGGACTGCTCTACAGGCTGGATCATTGTTTGGATTGGTGTGGCCTGTTTGATCTGGTCTTGCTCTGTAAACTGGTGTAAAGAGGTGTAAGGGTAAGCAGAACTAGAGCACAGTGCAGCTTGGTTGCTGGCCAGTTGTCAGCACTATCCTTCCCCATTTCTCCTTATGGGCTATAAATATCAGTTCTTTTTCTATCTACTTCACTTTTCTCATGAACAATTTGGGGGCGGGGGGAAGGGGTCAGTCAGTCAGCGTGTATGTAATTGCTGAGCCATGTGGTCATGTCCTCAGTGGCCATATGCAGTTCCTGTAGTCCACTGCTGAACATAGTCAGTGGGTATTCATTGACAATATGCGACATAGCGTGTTCTGCCAGAGCTACCATCTGTCACAAAGACCTCCGACAGTGCACATCGGCTGTGTGCAGACCCTGCCCTGTCCAGAACCCCTTCAGCAAGGCCCACTGACAGGGTGGCAGATTTAAGCCAGGTGAGCAGACTGTAGGCTCTGCAATAAGGAACTGGTTTGGTGGTGATTTGTCACACCAGAGGGTCTCCACTGTGGGGTCCTGGTGTGGCAGTTTGGACCAGAATGGGTGTCTTGATGGTAGATGTGTGGCATGTGGGTTTAAGGGGTTGTCATATAGCAGAAGGCTTGGATTGGGGTCGATCTTTTCCAGTAACTTCTAGTTGCAGCTTCCCATTGAGGGAGAGCAATGTTGCTCAGGACAGGGAGCCATCGTAGATGGGTTGATCAAAGAGTTCCTGAGATGATGTGCATCGCCTAATGTAGGCGATCACACACACAGGTTTGGTGTGTGATGACCAATTCCAGACTGGTGCACAGTACACTGCCACCGAGTGTGAGATGGCAAGAGCCGGCATCCTTAGGGTTGAGGCGTTTGCACCCCATGATGACCCACCCAACTTGTGAAGAAGGTTGTTGCCCGTCTTCATTTTCACTGTTGCCTTTTTCAAGTGTTTGTGACAGCTCAGCATCCGGTCTGCCGCTATGCCCAGGTAGATGGGCTGTGTTTCATGCCACAGTCTCTGACCATTTGGGTTCAGCTCCTGGGAATGACTGGCATTGTGTAGGTGGAAAACGCTAGAAACAGGCTTACTGATGCTTGGCTGGAAGCACCGTGTCGTGCAGTGGTCAGCTGGCTTTGCAACATCACTGTTCAGAGTGTGTTCTTGCTCGGAGAAAGTTTGGTTCTGGAATTGGGGTGGGGGGAAGGGTGAAGCCCAGTCTTGGAGTTTTTGTTGGCACATAGATGTAATAATTCCTTCATGGCCACCTTTCTCTACATCCTTCTCGTAAACATGAATGTTTCCTTTAATTGTCTCCAGGAACACCTCTTGTGTCAGCAAGTTTCTCCTTCAGTTTCGGAGAGACATGACAACACTTATTACTACTGTATTCTTTGAAACGTTCTGGCAACAGGCCTAGAATTTGTCTCAAGATCTAGCTACCTTAAATTCTCCCCTTTTTAATCGCTTGTAAATAGTGAAGCACTATTACGTAATCTTTCCTCTTCTCCTTTCCTACTATCGTGATGGTTTGCACTCTCTGTGTGTGCTTAATCACTCCCCACTACTTTCTTTTCTACCCCTACTCTATTTATTGTACACATTTGTTCCTTCTGCCTTTTAAGAAACCAGATAGCAAAAATCAAGAGGAAGCTGATATAATTGCAAACCCCAGATTTTTTGGCATCAAAGCCTTTGGAGCTTTTGACAGAATACCTGCAGGACACCAGAGCCTGCCATACGATAGCAACGCTCCCAGCAGCTTTGCACATTTGCATTTGTGTCAGTATTGTATCCGTTTTAAACGTGGTCTCTGCCAGGTTTTACGTTATTTTTGCAGACGTTCTGCCCTGGTACTGTGGTGGTGACAGTAGATGGTTTCTATATTTTCAGTGTAATTTGTTTTTATTACAGTGACTTTTTTTTTTCTCTGTGTAAGATTCTTCTTAAGACAAAATGATCTTACAACTGTTTTAGTTTGCCGTTGAGGACAGCCACCCTTGTTAGTAAGACTAGTGCCCTTTCTTGCTGCTTTTAATTTTAAAAACAATTGCTGCTTTCAGAATAGCTGAGGGCATTCATGCTTAAAAAAACCTGCTGAAATATCAAAACACAGTACTCTGTACACTCATCTTTTCAAATGCATGACATAAAATATTAGCAATAGAAATGCTGCTGAATGCCCTGGACAGCAATATTTGAACTGAAAAAGGTGATGGTGCATCCCCCTGGGTGTGACAGCTTGTGCCAACTTTATTTCTGAACTTTATTTAGTCGGCTGTGGGGTTTCTTTGACTGCAGCACTCGTAAAGAGTGAGAAGATTGTTTTATTTTGCAGGTGGCGTTAGTGAAGAGTGAGAGCGGAGTGTAAACTTTTAGGCTTCTTGCTCATTCCAGATATACTCCCCTCACTCGTCGGGAGAAGGTGGAGCTAATGTGAGCTTGTACCAATCGTCTTTCTGTAACGCACACACGCTTGTGTTGTATATTGTGGGGGTTTTTTGCGTACGTTTTTATGCGGGCAGGATGGCCCCTGTGTTTTGGCCATGTGCTCAGCACATGGAAAGCTGGGGCCTGTATCTGGGGGAAACATGTAAAACCCTCTGGCCTCATTGGCCAGGGAAAGCAGAGGATTCTTCAGGCCGATTGGTTGGGAAAGGAACTGGAGTGTGGCGCTCCCTGACTGGCCAAGGCCAGGGTGGTGCCATGCAGAGGAATATAAAGGGAGCTCGGCTGGTTGCGGGGAGAGAAGCTGCAAGGGGCAGCTGAAGCGTGAAGCCTTTTCCAAGGGAGAAGGAGTTTGCAGATGGTGAAAAGGGAAGCTGAGGTAGAGAGGAGAGAGAGGGAGAATTTGTTCCAGTGTCTGGGAACTTTCTCCTTTTTTCTTCCTGTTTCGATCTTCTGAGGTTTTAAGGGATTAATAATGGGGAAAAGAGCATTGGGGGTCCTTGGGTTTGCTGGTCAGGTGTTAGGCATGGCAGTTTAAATGCAGTTGAAACCTGGGATTTTCTAATCCTGCCAGTTTTCGGCCGGGGTTGAGGTTTGCAACTTTCTGCTCCCAGTGGAGCTGTGACCCCAAACTACCCACAGCCCAGGCCTAGTGGGGTATGTCTGGTCTGTCGTCTTGTTTCTTCTGATGGTTCTTTGCTCTCGTCAAGCTGTGTGGTTGGGTTGGCTGTAGCCAGTAATCAACCTGGTCCTTCTGGAGTTTTTCCTCCAGTTTTCATTTCAGCAGGCCAGATAATCCAGGCCAGAAATTTTGGAGTGCGTGCATGCTGTCTGGAGCTGCAATCGCTTCCCACACACGTACAGCCTCTCCGTGGGAGCAAAGATTGGCATTCTTTCAAGATCAATGACCAAACCTTATTTGACCGCTCTAATACCCAACCCTAATTTGGAGCGAGCCTGCCATACGTGTGGAATGAGTTTCGCTTAGCCCACGGTAATGAAAAGGGTCCATCACAGAAGGATGCAGAACTACTGACGTACGCAGATCCGGAGAAGGGTTCCTCTGGAACGCTGTTGAGTGGTGTTGTTGAGCTGAGACTGGGAACATCGGTGAAGTGGTCCCTTGAAACAAACGTGCACATGCACATGCATGGGATGGCTGAAGATCAGTATTTGGATTTGAATCAAAACAGTGGCGACTGCTCAGGTTGAAGAGGTGGGTATGAATTGCTCGCTGTTGCAGGGCCAAGCAGGAAAAAGGTAACACGAGGTTTTTAATCTCGACTGAAACTTATTAAAGGAAGCAAGTCTGGCTCTAAGAATTTGAATCCAGGGCTGGTGAAATACAACAGTAGCTGGATAGAAGATTCTTGTCTGACCCATCTTTAGAAAGGCAAAAAATGTTTGAATTGAGAATTGTGTTTTGTATTTATAATTTGCAGTACCACAACTAAACAGATGTAGCATGCTTTAAGGCACTGCAGTCAAAGGCTGTGTGATATGCAGGTCTATTTTCTGGTATCAGGTAGCTGTTAGATAAGCCTTAGGTCTGTGACAGTATTTACTGCAAGACTGACACGTTTTGGGCACCTTTCCAAGGTTCAAGTAAAGTTGGACGTCTCTTATTCCAGATATCCTATTTCATATTGGTATTGAGATTTTTTTTACCCCCTCTTCATTCTGCATCAGTTTAACCTGAGATTTTATTAAATGAAATAAAACTAATACACAAATAGTGACTGGCTTGAAGGCTCCTAAGTCACTTAGTTACCCAAGTCCTATTTTCACTAGTGACTTGGACATATAGGAGGCTAAGTCCCTTTTGCAATGTATATCCCAAAGCTTTCCAGATAACTATACAGTCTCTGCAATGCCCTTTAGCTAACCTTGGGGCTTGCCAGGTTAATGAGATTATCACTCTGGTCTATTCAACATGCTGCCTTTCTTCCCCCATCTGCGTCTGCAGCCAGTCCCACCTGCAGCTTGCCCCATAGAGGCCCCTGGGCCAACAGAGCCACTCGTGGCTTGATAAAGTTTGTCTTTTTTTCCTTTTTTTTTTTTTTTTGGTTAAAAACAAAATCTATAGCGAGCCTGGAGTGGTCCCCTCAGATTTGCAGTGTGCGCAGAACAGGCAACAGATGCTGGGTTTTTGTTGCTTTTTGGTGTTTTGTTTTGTTTTGGTTTTTTTTGTAAAACCAGAACCTAATTAAGCTTGGAGCAGTCCCTCAGGCCTGAAAAATAGCTTTACAGATTCCAGCGATCACTGTCAGATTTTAAAGCGGCAGAACATGTTTTTCACTAGCGTTCCACCAGGACAACGTTTGCCCTCCTCGACCCGAGGAAACAGAAGCGTCCTCACCTGCACGTTCCCTAATTGGTAGCGACTGAGCGTTCGTTATGTTCTCGTGCCATAACTGTGACTTGTTGCCTGTCGCTTCCTGTTTGAGAAGCTGAATTCTGGCGGGGGCACAAAACGCTGCCGTGTTTGTTTAAGGGTGTGCGGCAGGTAGACTCTAAACAGTTTCATTTACTAAGTGTCTCAGGCAGATAAAGCTGCTTCTGAAATGTTTTTGAGGAAGCCTGTCAGATTATACTGTCAACTTCTAGTGTGGCCTTTGCACAACTTATTATCTCTGCTGTTTCGTAGCAGGTAGTTCTTGTTTTCAATTATCTTGAACTATTACTTTATTCTTATCGGAATGTCTCTTCTGTAAGCCAGTGCAGCTGAAGAGCCTGTACTTGACCCTGACCCCTCTCTCTTCCCTGCTTCTAGAAGGTCCAACAAAGATGGAAAAATGCAATGGTTGTATCCATTAATATAGTGGGTAAGAAACGGTAGGCTTATTTCTAAGTGAGGTGAAACACTATTCGCAAATCACTACTGTCTGTGAGAAGGAAAGCAGCGTAATTACTCCTGGAATATTCTACAGATCCTGAACTGGGAATTTTCAAACTTCAGGTTACTGCATCTCCATTGCACATGCCTAATGAAGTAGAAAGGTCTCACTGGATTAGAAGAGCTTTTACTTTTGGTCGCACCAAAAGTTGAATGTCAGCTTCCAGCCTCTGGTCGCTATTGTCAGCGTCCTGCCGGCATTCATGGAAGTAGAGGATCCTAGAGAAGTTGAGCTGGAAGGGACCTCCAGAGGCCTCAGGCAGGATCATCGTTATCCTAACCATTCTATACAACCCATAATCTAAACTCTACATAGGACTATCAACCCTGATGCAACATAGACCTGACATCCTAACCTGCCACAGGTAAAGGATGGGAAACACGGTAGCTAATGTCCCGATTCTATGAAATCTTGTCAATATATGCTCGTGGACCCAAATAGAGGTCCATGCCCCTGCTACAGAGGATAGCAAAAACTCCCACACCACGGTCCATACTTGTCTGATCATGGGGTAAAATTCCTTCCTTGGCCATCAGTCTGACCCTGAATAGCAGGGCAAGATGTCTAGCCAGAAAGCTCTGGCTTTTATCCCAGCAAGAGCATTGGCACATCCCACTCAGTCCCCAGTCAAACTTCCAATGCCTCTGAAAGGCTTAAAAACACCCTAACACATGTAGCAGATAGTGTATATGTAGAGTGAGGCAGGGCAATCGGCAAAGCTGAGAGACATGGGAAATATCCATAGTAGCTACACCTGGATCATCCCTGACCAGTCGCTTTCCAACCTCTTCTTCCACTGCCTCATTCTCACAGTGAAGAAGTTTTCCCAGATAGTCAATTTAAAATTACTTTGCTGAAAATTGAGGCTTGTGTTCTGTGTCCTCCTTTCCACAGCAAGGGAAAAAAGGTGCTTTCCCTGTTCTTTTTGGCAGCCCTTCAAAGATTTGAAGACTGATATCATGTCCCCTCTTTAGCGCCTTTTCCACAAATGGAACATGCCTAGCTCTTTAGTCTGCTCATGTGACTTGCTTTCCAAGCCTTTTGTCATCTTTGTTGCTTGCTTTTGGGCCCTGCTTATTTTCCCATTTCTTTTTCTTTTTAAATTTGGAGCTCAGAGCTGTACACAGTACTCCAGATGAAGCCTAAGCAGTGCTGAGTAGAAGCACTATCACCTCCCATGTCTTGCACCTAACACTTCTATCGATGCATTCCAAAACTACATTTGCCTTGTACGCAGTTGCATCTCACTGCAGACTCGTATGGAGTCTGTGGTTTACCAAGACACCCAGATCCTTTTCCATAGAGCTGCCATCCAGCCAGGTGTCCTCCACTTGGCATTTGTGTGTTTGATTTTTTTGAGGTGTAGCACCTTGCATTTGTCCACGTTAAACTTCATCTTGTTTGCTGTAGCCCAACTTTCCAATCTGTCGAGATTCTTCTGAATTGTACTTGCATCTTCCAGTGTGTTTGCAGTCCTTCCCAGTTTTGTGTTGTCTGCAAACTTGCTCAAGAAACTTTCTGTACCAGCACCCAAATCATTAATAAACACGCTGAACAGCACTGGGCCTAGGACAGACCCCTGTGGGACTCCACTCAAAACCTTCTCCATTCTGACATGGACCTGTTAATAATTACCCTTTGCTTGTGGCTACTGAGCCAGTTATTTATCCACTGTGTAGTAGCTTTATCTAGTCGACATTTCTCCAATTCATTTCTAAGGAGTTCATGCAGAACCTTGTCAAAAGCCTTGCTGAAATCCAGATATATTACATCCACAGCATTCCCTTCATCCACCCAAGTAGTTACTTTGTCAAAGGGAGAGATCAAGTTTATTTGATATGATTTGTTTTTCATAAATCCATGCTGTCTGCTTGCGATCAGTCTTTCCACCTCCAGACGCTTGCAAGTGGCTTTCCTTTGGCTATCCATAGGACCCTACCAGATTCATGGTGCAAGTGGGCTGCGTGGTGGCTTCTTGAATCTTGCAGGTTCCTCCTTCACCCCATCTCCTCTGCCATGCCCCCCCGCCATCGATTGGTGGAAGGGAAGCTTGCAGCTAGCTCCTGACCGGCAGGGAAGTGAAAACCGTGGTTTTAAACATGGTGCCATTTTTGCCCCCCTGCCAGCAAGCAGTAGGGTCACCCAGGCCCCTTGGCCAATCAACAGTGGGGATGCAAAAATGGTGCCATGTTTAAAACTATGGTTTTGGCTTCCCTGCCAATTAGGAGTGAGGTGTAAGTGGGGCCTCTCCACCAATCAGTGTGTGGGGGGTGCATGGGGGAACTTACAAGGTTGAAGGAGCCATAGGACAGCCCACTTCCACCATGTGCTCATTGGGCCCTAGATATGCTCCTTGTAAAATCTGCGTAGAAAACCTGCATACCGTGCCTACTGGTTTATTCATGTGTATCCACTTTTGATCTTCTTATATTCCTTGCAGATTGTAGAGTAGTAGGGCTGGATGGTGCCTCAAGAGGTCATCTATTCAACCCCTTGCTCAAGAGGTCATCTATTCAACCCTTCGCTCAAGGCAGAATCATCCTACCTCAAACCATGCCAAACAAGTGTCTGACTAATCTCCTTTTAAAAGTTTTTTCTAAGAATGGCAATTCCACCACCTCTCTCGGCAGAGTAAGAAAGTTCTTGCTAATATGCAAATTAAATTTCTGCTGCTGCAGTATAATACCATTGTTCCTTGTCCTGTCCCCTGTGCCCACAGGGAATAGTCTGTCTCCGTCCTCTTTATAATCATCCTTCAGGTATTTGAAAATGGTTATCAAATTCCCCCTCTCAATCTTTTCTTCTTCAGACTCCATAATCCTAATTCTAGCCTTTCCCCATGCCTGCAACAAATCCTTATAATTATTCATCTATTAAACTTTGCATAGGAAGGCAGGTTTTTCACCTGTCTGACTGATTATGAGAACATATTCCTCAGGTGCATTTGTTCCATTCCTTTATATTTGTTACATAAGGGGGAAAACGTACTTTATACACTGGGTTTTTCATCTGTATCCCCCTTTGGTAAATTGTGCTTCTTGCTATTTTTCCTGACAGGTTTCAGCCCTATAACCAAGGAATTATGAAATATTGAAGCAAAAATTATTCAAAGCATAACCTAATGGGAGTTCATGGCAGTGTGAAAACGTCTGATCTGGCCTTTAGCCTATCACGTACAACTGCTAGCTATGCTACAGCTGCACATAAGAAAATGGCCATAATGTTTCGCAGTGTAAATGCACTGGGTGCGATCCTTTTTCAGAGGTGCTATGTATCCACAGTTCTCATGGAAGTCAAAATTGGGCCATATATTTGGGGAGCTGTATGTATCTTTACATGCCTGATTCTAGGTCTCCAAGTTCTGGGGCTGGGGCTCCATAAACTGGTTTGACCCAAATCAGTTAAGTCTGATACTACATTCAACCAGGCTTAATTTAAACCAGATTTTGGAACTGGTTTATGTGCACCGAACTTATGTTCTGTTACAGGTTTAAACCAGTTTCTGATCACTTAAACTAGTTTATGTGCAACTTCTGTCCCTAGCTCTAGTGTGAATACTGATTTGTTTTAGCCTTGGTCATCAGTTACAACATATAACAAATTAATAGTTCAGTATAAACTTTTATATTTTGCTTATTGTTTGACTGTTTTCTCCCATCTCTTCCATATTCACCCAAGTTATGACATTTTCTTTCAGCTTCTGATCTTTGGCTGCTGATATGAGTGTTTCATCTCCCCCTTTTGTAGTGAGAAGGTGAATTTCATTATGAAAAAGGGTTATTCCCTCCTGCCTCAGGCACGTCAAATGCGTGTGATTTTTGGATTAGCTGAACTAGAGAATAGTGATTAAATACACTTTATTCAAGTGAGGCAGCCTATTCTTTGCATGCACCAATCAATGAGGTTGACTGAATCCATGATTCATGTTACCCTCCCACACCACAACCCTCTTTTATGAACCGAAGAATCTTTGAGGGTCTAAGTGACATGTGGCCGGGAGTTGTGCTGTCCTGGCCTTCTGCCACCAGCTGTGTTTTAAGGAAGACCAATCACTTTTATAAGAAGCAAAATGCCAAAGACTGCTATGGATAATACGACCTCTTTGAAAGGCAAAATGCTGCAGCATAGATGACTTCCTACCGAGACCTTAAGATTGTTCAGCAGCAATGGGGTTTCTTTCCTTCACACACTTGCTTGTCTGGCTATGAAAATGTATCCCTAAGGTGTGCTTGTTTCATTTCATCAGTGTTAAATAAAATAAAAATCCTACATACCTTGCCTACTGGTTTATTCATCTGTATCCACTTTTGATGAACTGTTCCTCTTACAAAAATGAGCTCAGAGGCTTCCTGAGGTACATATGGCTCCCTGCAATGGTTTCCCATGTTATTATCAAAAAGTCACATTCATTACTAAAAACATTAAAGATAGCAAAGACTATAGTTAGCATAAAGGAAGGCTTTCAAAGAGGGAACTATTACAGGTTGAAAATACGGCATGTTGTCTTGCAAACAGTTTTTATATCTTCTTGAGGAACGTTGATAACTAGTGGCAAATGGGTCAGTGTTGTTAATGATTTTCTTGATTCCTGATTAAGTGCCACTTACTAAGGCAAGATTCAATAAAGAAAGTACTAACTTATTTGACAGAAAGGTTTGACACACAACTTTCCACCCCCCTCTCTCTCATTCGTCACAATCAGCTGAGCTGAGCTGCACAAAAGTTTCATACAGCAGCTTAGGCTGTGTCTTCCTTATGGAATTAGGGATTCGGAAGCCATCGCTAATAGCAGCAGCCTTAGTAGTTTGCTTTTAGTTTTATCTTTCTGTATCTTAAGATCTTAAATCCTGTGCATGGTTATCCCATTGTATTTAAACTGCCTGCTCTCAGCAGGAAAGGTAATTAAGCTGGCCAGTGCCTCATAGTACCAGCCATTTCAATGGTCTTTAGCTCTCTGGGAGGCCTGATCTGTGACCTCCCAGACATTAATCATAGATAGCACCGAGTACAGATGCTGACAGAAACAGATCCAGGGACTTACAAGGTGATGTTAGTGTGACCATCATTATTTGGGCTTAAGAATACAAGTATTATCCTCTATAAACAAAAAGTAACAGTAATAAAAAGCCCCATGCAGTGAGGAGTTCAATGCAATCAACATCTTGAACTACACCTTATGTTAAATCCCAGTCCTACTCCTATTGAAATCAATGGTAGAGGTCTAATGGAGTTAAATGAGAGCAGGACAAATCTCACAGTACTTACTATCAGGAGTGAAACGTGCATGCTACCAGCCATTTTGTAGTTAGCGCACATGCCCAGCTTTTGCACACACTCTGACTTGAACTCTGAATATCCACTTAGCCAGCTTGGGAAGGAGGTGGTCTGTGCTTTTGTACAAGGAAACATTTTCTGTGCACAAAATTTGCACAAAATTTCTGCTTAAAAGGTAACTTTTAGTTAGCTGTAACTAAAGTTCATTTGATGGTAAATTTGGCTCCACAAATGATGCCAATAGGTAAAATAACCATTTAAAATTTCCTTGATTATATTATGTCTTTTTTTTTGGCATTTAATTATTTTAGTTATTTCTTTTTTTCTTGGGATGATGCCATTTCTTCTTTTCCTAAAAGATTTTTGAAGCATGACCTAGTCAAGGGGTGGACAATTATTTTGGGTGGAGGACTGCTTTACTGAGTTTTGGCAAGCCATTGAGGCTCACATGACAGGCAGCCAGGGCAGATAAATATTAATTTTCTAATTTTTTTATTTTTTTAAATTTTTTTTTTAGGAGTCCCATGGGCTGGGTAGAATGGCCTGGCAGGCCACATCCGGCCCATGGGTCGCATTTTGCCCATCCCTGACCTAGTCCATCAGGAGAGCCTCTTGTGCTGGTGAATATTAGACAATTTTACGGCACATAAGCTTGGCCCATCTTCCACAACCCAAGCCACCCTCACTTTTTTCAATAAACCACCCATAATAATTGGAAAAATGGCTTTACCCAGAGTAAGCAACACTGTGATCCTGCGCTCTGGTACAGTAATGCTCCTTCTGCTGGGGGTACTGTAGAAAGCTTTCCCTGTTTGTTTATAGGATCAAGATTAATGTAGTATAGATGAAAATCATGTTTATTTATAGGATGGTGACTAATGTAGTGTGTACCTTCTACATCAGCAAACATTAATGAAAATCGCTTTGCCTGCGTCTGTCTAAGTGAATAGACTAGTGTATTATTTCCACAAGAGAAACTACAAAGCCACAGCACTGAGGTGAGTTAATTTCAATCCCATCATGGGGTTGCATGTGTAGCACATGTTCCTGTGGCCAGAAATTAATCTTTCCTTGGGAAATAACGACTCCTGGTACTGAGCAATAGTGCAGCGTTTATTGAAATGAAGCAGGTTTGACATTATACCTGCAGGATGACAGTAGCAGAACAGAATCAGGTTGTGTGTGACATCTTTCAGAAGGAAAGTATCCCCAAGTGCTTGAGACAAAGTAAGTTAAATGCAGAGCGTGTGGAAATCGTGACAGCAATTACGACTGCCATTAGCAAAGACGAGGGAAGCAGTCAGGGAAATAGAGAAGGGCAATAAGATAATCAGATAGCAGAACCATTCAAATTTACACCTGATACACTTAATCTCTCTATATAATCCCCGTGCCTTGTATTTTGTATGTCTGCCCCATTCTTTGTATTTTGCTGTGTATTTATCCGCACAACACCTGTAGGAAGTACAGCAATGCTATTATCAGCACTTTACAGACTTGAGGTGTAGAGAGGCTGAGATCCTGAAGGTAGTAAAATCAATCAGTGTGAGGTACTTTCATATCTTTCATGGGTCTGAGATTAAATGATGGTTTTTCCCACCCAAGACCATGCAAGACATCTGTAGTACAGCTTGGAATTGAACCAGGTCTCTCAAAACTCAGGCTAAGGCATTAACCACCGGGCCTTCCTTCTGTATCCAGTTAGCAGTAGCTGATGTTGTTATGACTTTCCTTTTATTACTAATTGCCCTTCTCCCATCAATGTTGTTACCTTTGCACTCTAGAAGCAAGTATAAAGGTATATTTCCATAATGCTAGGGACAGAAATGACACACAAACCAGTATAAGTGATTGGAAACTGGTTCAAATCTGTAATGCAACAGAAGTTCAGTGCACATAAACCACTTCCAAAATGGCTGAAACCAGCTTAAGATAAATCAGGATAGATGTAGTATTAGATTGAACTGATTTAGTTCAAATCAGTTTATTGAACTGTTGTCCCAGATCGAAATGTCTTCTGAAATTTGGGTGATGCGCGCATATAGACAACAATAATGCTAGACTAAACAGGACTCTATTTGCAAAGCCACAGGAATGGACCATAGGGGGGAAAAATACCCACAATGCTTTTTTGTGGAAATCTTGCTCCAATCCTTCTCCAAGGTCCTGACTGCATTCTGATGCAGTGTTTCTTCACCTCCATGGCTCCCTCTTTATTTCTTCTGAGCCCAGCCATTGGCTGCTCTGTGTCATCCAACCTTTGTCAGCCTCTGAAAACCTAAAGTAGAATCTCAGCGGAGATAAAATTGTCCTGAGTAAGCAAATAGCCATACTACTACTACTACTACTACTACTACTACTACTACTACTTGCTTGGCAACTGTTAGACAAGTGGGTGTTCTGTAACGTGTTTAGTAATAGCAATTATGTCTTTACATCCACTGCTTTATCTCTCCATCTTTTCTGACTGGAGAGGGAGCAACCAGTTTTTTTGAGAAGATTAGCAAAGTATGAATTAGCAGAGGTCTGCAAAATGCCCCTACAGCTTTCCTAGGCCTTTGATCATGTAAGAGGAGGTATCAGGGGAAAGCTTTAAGAAGAAAAGTGGGCTTTTTTTTAATAAACACCTTAGGAATATTGGAGAATATGTACAATAAAGAAGAACAAAAACTGTCCAGGGATGAAAGGGGAATGCAATAAAATCCACAGAGTGCAGTTCTGACCCTTTAACTTGTGGTAGAGATGGATAGAGCAGATGACTCTGACAATCTCATCCGAGAGTGTGTCCTTCATTTGTTTCAGCACCTGCCTTTTTTCAGCACTGGGTTGATGTCTGGATACTTGTGTGGGATTCAACCTGCAAGCTTATAGCCCAGAGGCAAGTATGCTATCATCTGAACGGTTCTGAGGCTTTCTTTTACACTGACAAATCCCTTTCTCTTCCACAGAGCTGACCTGTTTCCCCCCTGCCCCATGTTTGAACATAACAGCAGTTTTTGGCCCAGTTACCAGAACCTCCTCTAAATGCTGGAGTGTCTTTGAGCATGGTTCATGCATTTGTTGCATCAGTCACAGTTAGAACAAAAGAGGAATCTGAGCTGCTTGGGTAAGTGTATAAACAGCACAGACAAAACCTCACCTTGAACAATGCAAGTACATGTAATTAGACCCTATGTATTCTCAACCTTGGGCCCCACCTACACGTTACACTTAAGGCTTGATTTACCCATTAGTCATGTCTGAAGTGGTCCCGCAGCCCCACGTCCAGTTGATCAATGGCATGATAAAAAGCGGAAGAAGCTAGAAATTTATTCCACAGAACTGGTGTAATAACTTTGTAGCTGCTTCCTACCATGCCATTAATTGAATGCGTGTCCAGGGACCCCAGTCGCTGGGAATCCCACCATCTGATTGGATCGCTCATCTGAAGGGGGGGCATGTGCTCCCCCAAGCTTAGGACACCTGTCTGGGACACCGTCAGTTGGGGTCTGCCTGCTGTGGGGACCGCTGGGAGCCCCCCATGGCTGGGAGCCCAGCTCAGCTGATACAAGAGTGCCTGGTAGGCCCCTGTGGCTGGGAGCCCCATTAGCTGAGGGGGGTCCTAGCTGCAGGAGCTTGCTTTTCACCAGTGCAGTGGGAGCCCAATGCTTCCTCTAATGGCAAGAATGTGCGATGGAATTTGACTTGTGATCAGATGTGCACGGCAGGCAGCCTGATGGTGTGGATCGTATATTGGATCCCATCATGCCTTTACCTGCATGTGTAGAGGGTCCCTAATGTACATGTCTCTGAACGGGTGGTGTTTTAAGAAGCCAGATAAGTTGAAAGAAACTTATCATCAAAATATATGATTATGAGGCATAAATGCTCCATGTGGCTAATATCACCTAAGTTATGGGCACAGTAGCCAGGCTTGCATACAGAGTCATTGAATCATGGAAAGTTAGGGCTGGAAGGGACCTCAGGGGGTCGCATCTAGTTCAACCCCTGCTCTAAGCAGGGCCATCCCCAATTGGATCATCCCAAGCAAAGCTTTGTTTAGTTGGACTTTGAAAACCAAGGATGGAGCTTCCACCACTTCTCTGAGGAACCTGTTCCAGTGCTTTACTACCCTCCTAGCAAGAAAATTCTTCCAGATATCTAACCTAAACTCCCCTTGCTGCAACTTGAGATTGTTGCTCCTTGTTCTGACATCTGCCACCGCTGAGAACAGTCTAGCTTCATATGGTGCAGCTTTTTTCTGGGAGTGAAAGGGAGCCAGGGTTTTGATTATGCATATGCTGAGCACTGTAGAACCCAGGTTCTGGCTGTATTTTCAGCAGGTGCGTAGCTGGCACGGTGGTTGTATATCTTCTACAGCCATGTGTGTAAGTTTTTGGGGTTTATTAAGTTTGCATAAGGGCACTGTTTTGAGCCTTTCCCTTGCCCCTTTGCCAGTCTCTGCACCATCTTTTCTGAATCCTCTAAGCAATCCAGTGGATATAAAGACATACAGGTATGTCTGCCCCATTCTTTGTTCCCCCTGTCCGTCTCTGATTTGGTGAGTAAGTGGAAGTATGGAGGCTCCTCTATAGAGTGAACTGCCTGGGAGAAGTTCATTTACCCTCTGACCCTAAGATATAGAACGGAGCACGGACCTTCCTGGTGGGCATCTTCATTGCGAAACCTACTAAGAAAATAAGAGACTTGCTATTTAACATTGGTCCTAGGTAGCTACTTTTCTGGGTTCTGTGAATCATCCTTGTTGTTATCTTCTTTAATCTTCTACTACAAGCAAAAACTTCCTTTTGAAGTAAAATACTAGTAAATCAGTGCTTCTTGTAGCATCAAAGTAGTGACAACGTAGGTTTGGGGAGCTGACCTCCTAGCTATAAATTTTATACCGTAGGGGTAAATATTTTTAGGAATAATTAGATGATGTAGCAAACCAGATGTTTGTTTTTCTGTTTCATTAAGGTTGATCCTCCTATGGGCCTGGTGTTGCTAGTTAGTTCCCTCACTTTCTCTGGCCAACACGGAGAACTTGACTATTCTATGGTATGTACTGAGTTACTGTGGAAAGGGCATTTTAAGGATAATGTGTTCAGCTGTTTTGCATTTACCAAAATGGCCAGAGAGTTGGCTCGTTACATGTTCTAGTATGGGGGAAAAGTACATGCATCTTTGTTGTTTCCAGTCTGGTTAGATGTGACTAACCAATCTGATTAGCCAAATCTTTAATTGGAGAACAAGGAAGACGGCATGCTCTTTTCAGCATAATAGCACTCCCCAGGAAGTAATGCTTATGAGGATGAAGAGTGCTATAAATGGGTCACTCCTTTTTTATGACCCATGTTTTATGAGTGTATCTTGGAGGGGGAGACAAAAGTGGAGTGGCCTGCAGAGTGCACAGAAGTTATTTGGAGAAAAGGTGCGTTGAGTGTGTTGTTTTTACAAGGGAGCGGATACAGTCCTTGTGCGAGCCTAGGCAATCATTTTGTGACACCCTTGTTGTTTTAAAGTCTCCACTATTTGGGGGCAATGTGATGCAGTTGAATTGCAGGCCCATTTGTTTTCTGGGTGAAAACCAGCATTTCTTCTGGACACTGTAATGCAAGTATTTATCAGATGTGTCACGTATAGATCATGCCAGGTTTTGTGCTGCAGGCTTTGTCAGATATGACCTAATAGTGCTCTTCTTCAAGAGTCTGGGCACTTACAAAGTAGTAGTATTCCTATTCTCTTCTGATCCATTTATTTCTGTCTTTAGATGAAGATTGTTTTGGGACTATACTGCTATCATAATGCTTGTTTCATATGCATTCTCAGAGGTCTGTAAGGTTCAAAGATAAAAGTCTGGATAAGACCCTTTATCTGTTATTATATCTAGTTAATATTTCATCTTAAAAATATCTCCAAAAGGTAATCCCTTGAGAAATAAATTATTGTTTTGGATGGCCATGATTTGATTTGTTTTTTTCTTCTTTGCTTTGAAGTCTGGTTTAGCAAAGCTGTGTACCTTCAACACCCCTGATAGATAATGGCCAGAAGATCCCCTTTGATGTGATGGCTTCTTTATGTGTTTTATCTGTTAATAATATTTATAAGCTAAAGGAAAACAACTTTTCAAATCTGTTTGAAATATTTCCAAGCTGCTTATCAGGATGTGGCATTTTAATCCAGCACTAATTCACATTAGAGTCAGATTTCAATTTAAAATAGTTATAATACTTTATTTAGCAAATTGTGAAATTTTGATTAATGTGCGTTATTACGCTTGAGTAAAAGTGACAGGCATTCTGGGGAAAAATAACATATTGTAGTCCATTACTCTCGCACACATATACAATTCATTTAATACCTTAAAATATCTATGCTATAACTAATTTCTTTCATCCCTCTCTAAATCTGTTCTTTCTTATCATACCGATGGTTAATCTCTTAGAACTTCTCTTTCTAAATAATGCTGTGGAGATTTACACTTGTTCTTTGGGAACCAGTGCCAGAATCATAAAACAAATGTAAAAGAAACAACTATGTGCTGCTTTATCCTTTGAGTGATTCATTGAATGCAGAGGGGAAGGACAATTTTGGTCCGGTTTCCAGCTGTCCTCCAGACGTGCTGTTTTATTTGGGGCGAGTTTTGTAAAAATCTGTGCCACAAATGCCCATCTAGAAACTTTGCCCCTCATCTCATCATAGCACAGGCACTCTGCTTCAAGAGCTACCACCGTGTCTCTACATTAGGGAAATAGCTAAAATTCAGGCATTTGTTTTCCAGCACACTTTGTAGCTGATGCTTTTAAACACACTAGCACAGAAAATTTGATACCTGTAAAAATGAGGCAGTTGACTATCATCCATGGGACTCTCCAGCTAACGTATTCAGAAAGGTGTTGTATCCTTTCTATTAAAGATTAAAGATGGGGGGTTTAAAAACATTTGCCTTAACATGCTCTTAACTATGACTTATTTTCCTAGCTTAGATGCAGCCTATGGGTGCTCACTGATGGTGCTCATGGGTTGTGGGGGGGAGGAGTGTTTTAATTAGTGGTTCCCAAATAGCCGTTCTAATTAAAACACCTCACCGTCATGTGTATTAAGCATCCCACATTTCAAAATGGCCACGGGGGTGCTTTAACTAAAGTTAATTCAACAAGTTTTAGCTAAAGTGCTCTCATGGTCATTTTGAAATACAGGACACTTAACACAGCTGATGGTGAGGCGTGGCGGATTGTTCCAATTAAACTCTCCAGCAGGACTGATTAGTTCTAATTAGAATGCATCGGAGCATGTCTATAGGCACCCTGTGCGTCTATACAGTGCCTTTCAAATGGTGGGTGCCTTGATGTTAGTAGAGACCTCCAGGTGATTCTGTAAGGAATATAATCAGTAATGTTTGGGTAAATGTGGGCAGTGAGAAGCCACAAATATATTGCCCATACTTTAGTGTTAGACTACGGATGAATCTGTGATTCCAGCATGTGTTGTAAAAAATTAGGAGCATAACAGTACACACAGACTGACAGCTGTAGCATTTAATTGTGACGCGTTAACAGGAAAGCAGAAATTTAATTCAGACTTCATAAGTGTTTGTGCTGTCACTCATGAGGCTTGCAGGTATTACCCTGCAGTCACGACAGGCCAGGGTGAGAATTCAGCGGAGGCGAGCAGAGGGAGAAACGAGAGACATTAGCCTAGCTCTTCTACACACAAAGATGTATCCTTGATCCTGTATTAGTGTCTCTTACCTTTCAGACCCTCAACTGAAAGTGGTACCTTGGATTTCTGTGGAAGATCCAATATTTTCCTTCTGTGTGTACAACTAGCCCTACTGTAACAAGAATATAACCAAGCCGTGTAAAAGCGACGCTGTGGAGATCAGCAAATACACTTCACAATGCGCTATCAGGCGAAATTCAAAGCAATTTCGTAGACCATTTCATCCTTTAAATTATTTGAACAGTATTTACTCATTCTCCAATCTTTTTCTATGTATATTTCACAAGTGCCCTGCAGTGCAAAATACAAATAAACATCAAAGCAGAAAAATAATTTGACTTTCTCCTATTTTTAGATGTGTCGTTTTTATATAATTCTTGGCATAGCTTGCAGTAGCACATTAGAGCATGAGCATTTCAAATGAAGTGACAGGGTTTCATCTTCCAGAAGAAATGGAAACTTTTAAACTTATCTGATCGGACCCCCGAGTCCTTATCTGAGGCCCAGTTGCCCCTTCTAGTAGGAGAAAGCCATGGCTCTAGTAGAACAGGAAGTTTCTAGGAAGGCAACTGATATTTGCTGATATTTCTCTCCAGGTTCCTCAATCAGGAACTGTGCTCTATGGAGCAGGCCTACACACCTGCTCCGGTCTTTGAGTTTTTCTGGCTTTCTTTGGATCACTTAGAGGCCAAGCAGGGGCTTCATGCCTCTTCTCTGGTACGTGGTTTCCTCCTTTGCAACTTGGCTCCAATCACATTATTTCCAGAGGTTGCAACTACCCTGGCAAAGTCTCTTAATATGATTGAGAGCTTATGTTACATTCCCCTCCCTGAGCTCTGCTACAGGCCCTGCGTCAGGACTGTAGAAGGTGCAATGAGCTCTTGGCAAGGGGTGAGGAAACAAGGTCGTGGTAGATGTTCTTGATTCACATGGACGGGAGCAGGAGGAGGAGCTCTCTGGGGCTCCAGCCAAGGTGGTGTGGGAGGCAAGGGAACTTCCCAAAGTTGTGCAGATATGGAGGAGCTTTCCCTGTGCTTTCATGACTGGCTGAGCTGTTTAACCCTTTTTGGCACCAGCCCCAATGCAGATGAAGCTGTGATTGACAGCCTTTGAAACCTTTGCTTGGTGTCTCTCCAAAGTTTGGCTCACAATGGTGTAGGATGTCTGGCATGAAAACGGCTTAGTTCATTTCCCATAAGTGGGGGTTTGTATTGCATCTGCATTAGTAAAATTGAGTTTTGTATGTCATTTGGTCCTATTCACCAAAGCCAGATAACGGCTTTCAAAATGGGTTTAGTGGGCGCCATGTTTAAGCACAATTTTCAAGCACTGTTTGGGCTGATGAGAAGAGGGAGCTTCTACATTTCAGCTTGTCTGCTTACAAAGATAGGCCTAGGAATATTTCCACTTTCAGCAGAGGTGCTAAGACCACTGAGATCTCCGGATGAGAGGTCCTACACATAGGAAGAGCAATATAGCCTTGAAGCATATGTTCTCCTAAACCTTCCTTTAGGTGATGTTTTGGATGCTGGTGGGCTCTGTCCCCTTGCCCAAAATGTGAGACAAGTCCATAACTTTCAAACTAGGGCTTGTGACATGTTTACACATTGTGTGTCAATGTGCATCAATCCCAGTGCTATTCCAGCATTCAATTAGATGCAGGCACTTACGAGATAACATATTTATCTAAAGCTTCTGGTTGTCCATTTGTTTGGCTATCACTTTCCATTATTAGCATAGTGACACCTAAAGAGTGTATAACTATTTTCTAAAGGCACCTTGAAATGATGAATGCCTGATGGGCACCGAATACATCATCCTGTCCCTCTCAATCTTATTTTCACCTGTTTTATCTGCTGTACCTTTTTGGCTATGTCCTTTGAAGTGTGGGAACATCCTCTTTCCCCACCTGATTAAAAAATGACCTTTGCATCTTTGTTAACTCATGAGAGCTTCCCCTTGTAATCCATGCACAATTTCAGTGCAGTAACCTTTCAGATTTTCATGTGAGATGAGCACAGAGGCATCGAACTTTAGGTGTTTCATTATTTGCATTACACTGGAGAAACAGAATGCTTGTTGGCGGTGTGTCTGTTGGACTAATGGTATCCTATCGGGGTGTGTAATAAGACCCATAGAAATATGATTGTATTTGCAGTTCATAAACATTTGCCTTATTTGTCAGTGCTACTGCTTAATCTTTGTTCATAGACTTGCAGGAGGGCGCAACAAAGATGTAAAGGGCCATGGTGCTATTTTTGTGATGAAAGTGGTAACGTTTTAGCAGTAAGACTTTTGAGCCCTGTCCTCGCCTTGCACGAAAACGTCTATTTTAGGAGCTAGTGAAGTACATAACAGTCTTTCAGAATCAGATGCTGACTTGCTACCTGAAAATGAGAACCAAATGACACCTGGAAAGAACATTTTGTGAAACATTATGCTTTGTAATTTAACGCATGTGTGTCATTGCTCAGTAATTTGACAAATTCAGGAATTTGCAATGAAATCCTATTTATTGGTGGGAATTAGGAAGATTTTGGCAAACAACTTGCTGAAGCCAAATCCCTCTCACTCAGCAAAAAACCAAAATTCCTTCAATAATTCTAGTGATGTCACGCAATAAAATATCAAAGTACATAAAAGCACATAAAAATAAGTGAACAGAGATCATCAGTTGTCCCCTCAAAAACAAGTGTTGCTTAAAAGTTACCTATCTTATCAACCAGCGTTGACTTCCTTGCCAAAACCTCCTCAAATGGAAACATAAGAGAAACCAGCATAGACACCCTCAGACCCCACTGACGTCCCTCCTTTTCTCTCCTGTTTACTCTCAAAAGATCATTTCTCCTCCTCCTCCTCCTCCTCCAGAGTTGCCGGGAACTCTAAAGTGCTTCTTGCTCACCCTCGGACCAGAAAAGGCCCCCAGTGCCCTTTATCTTTTTGTTCTGCTTTATGGCTCCCACGGGACCTTTTCCTTTCTCAGTCCCCTTTGATTCAAGGTCTGAAGGGCCCCCTTTCTCTTTCCCGGCCCCGTGTTTATTTCTTGACTATGCACTTCTGGTCTGATAACGAGACTCTGCACTTTGTTTTGAGTGGCTGCTTCAGGCTCTTCCGAGTTAAAGAACAGCAAAAGGAAGCGACATCTGCTTCATGTGCGGTGGCTGTATGCTAATAGTGTACTGGGCGCCAATGACTTTAGAGAGGGGCAGCAATCCGGACCCTATACCTAGTCCTTTCTGTCTTGACCAGTTTAAGAGACCTCTCAGCAGAGGCAGTCTGTTGGACTGAACTAGGAAGAAGAAATCCAACTTCTTGCACTCCTTTGTGCCAATAAACAATCAGTGTCCCAATGCAACCATGAGACATGGCTGGGTCATGAAAGACCTGCGCTAGGATTCATTTCCCTGCCAGAACAATGCTCAAGCTTGCTTCACTTTCCCCCCCTTACTTCCTTAAGCCCTCTCTAGCAATAGGTTCCCTTGTGAACACTTGAATACAGGCAGTCCTCGACTTACAACATTTTGAGTTTCAACGTTTTGCACTTGCAACGTTTATAAATTGGCATCGTTTCATCTTTCTGACATCAATTTCAACTTTACAATGCTTGATCTGATGCCGTGCCACGCCAGTGAACAAGTTTGCTGCATTGTTCATCTCCCTGGAGAACATCTGTCCAAACTTCCTTGGACACTTTCTTTAAGAAAGCAGACAAGACTCCAGAAGAACCTGCAGCCAGGACTCCTGAGAAGACTCCAGTCAAGAACCCTTCAAAAAGTCCAGCAATGTCACCTCAAAGCAGTCCTTCCAAGTCCATATGATTGCTATTTACACTATAAATACATTAACGTAGGTATATTACTCATTTATAATTGATAAAGTAAAAAATTTGGGTTATTTTGCATGAAAATAAGGTATCGGGCCTTGGTTCAGGAACCAATCCCCCATTTATAACATTGTTTCTTAGGAGAAAATTTGTTCCGAGCTTCAACGTTTTGACTTAAGACTTGATTTTCAGGAACCAGTTGTGTCGTAAGCCCGAGGACTGCCTGTACACAGCTTGTGGCCTCGAGCCCCTCTCAACACAGGGCCTAGCACTAGGAGTTCTGCCTTGGACCATCCTGAGCCTGCTCCAGTACTGGTCTTCGGTTCAGTGTCATTAGGAGCCTTTTGAGAAAACCAAGAATCATAGAAAAGTAGGGCTGGAAGGGATCTCAGGGGGTCATCTGCTCCAACCCCCTGCTCCAAGGTACAATTGTTTCTATCTAAACCATCCTAGATAAGTTTGTCTAACCTATTCTTTAAAACTTAACAAACAACTCCGGCTCACTGCTACCAGGCATAGAGCCCAAAATATGGAAAAGGACCCTTTTACTTGCTACAGGTAAAGCAGAGGGATGGGGACACTGTCCTCTGCAAGGACAGGAGGGATAACATCTCTTTTCTGTGGAAATCTCTAAAGATCCTTTCCCAGGGCACTTGAAAATGAGTGTTTCTAGGAATGCAGAAAAAGACATTAGTGGTAAAAGGCATGATGCTAGTTGAATTTAATTAGGAAAACCATTAGGGTTGTGAAAAAGGTCTCGCCTCTCCTGGTAAATATGCACTGCACAGGGTCATTTATAGCAATGTATTTGGAAAGCCAGCTGAAATAAATCTTACTGGCAAGATTCAGACTTTTACCAGAGGATGTGCAATGGGCAAGTGAAGGTATTCATGGGAAAGTGGGGCTTTGCCTGCATGCTACCACAGAAATTGCACTGAATGCTGTGCGCGTGCATCCGCGTGCGCGTGTGTTCAGTCGTTTTGAAAAAGCGATTGCGATGACAGTCGGTTCCTGGTATTTTAAAGGTTCTGCTTCTGTCCTCTGCAGTCAAATTACAACAGGAATTTTATTTCATCTGTTTTTTTAGGGGCTGTGAAGCCCTTTGCTCCCCACGTCAGCAGCAGGGCTGTGAAAGCCAGCACTGTTCCTGGAGCCCTCTTTGCCTTCAGGATGGGTAAGCAAGAGAAGCTGGCCCTAGAGCCCTGGCTGGTTAGTTAGAGAGCTGGCAGGAAATTCCTGCTCCCCTTTGTGCATTTGGCTCTTCCTCTGGCTGTGGGGCAGGATGTGCTTTGAGAGAGGATGATGGGGGCTACAGGAGAGGGCACATGCCATTACTGCAAGGATAGAGCAGGGAGAAAGTCCAGCATGTGCCTGGCAGAGAGAGGCCAATGGAGCAGCCTGAGCTGGTGGTGCCTGTGAACGTATCTCATCTTTTCTCCAAAGGGAAAGAGGAGCTTTAATGTAGGAGCTGAGGCTGGAGGGGCATTTGAAACAGAGCCGGATAGATGGGGAATTCCTCTTGAGTATCCAGGGCTTACGTTGTGTTCCCAATGAGTGCTCTGCACTGACATGAAGGTGCTGTGCATGTTTGTACATGGGCTAGGCCCATGGGTGGAGTGATTCCAAAGTGAATTCCCCAAAGGCCGTAAGAGGCTGAAGCAAGCTAAAAGGGAAACCCAAACTGCATAGCCAAGAGGACGAGCTGGAGAACTGGTTCCTAGTACTGTTCACTAAACCGCTCTGGTGGTTTGATCCAATGTTTGTGCCTTGTTCTCTTTCTTATAGAGCAATGGCTGTTTGGTCTCATGACTGTGCAGGGGGGAGGGGAATGGGGTGCTCCGTGGAAATGAATCTGGATGTGTACAAACGTGACGGATTCGCAGATCCTGGCTGACCCGCTCTTGTGTATATTGGCTTCATGGGCTGAGACCGACCAGGAGCCGTATGTGCGGCAGTGGGGAGGAAGACGAAAGGGAGGGATCTGGAGGATGTTTGAACAGCAGAGCAATTGCACATCTGCTACTGCTGGGGAAGAAGGTGCAGGTTGTATTTAGAATACAGTCGGAAGCAATTGCAGAACCATTTGCATTTCTGGATGCGCGTGTTGTCCTCTGGCCAAGTGATTGCTTGCTATGCTGCCAGAGAAGGGCTGCTGGAAAGAGAGGGCTATCGACTTCCTGCCATTTCAGTAGGGAACAGGAAATAGCATCCACCTGAGTCAGCAAGGAAGGGAAGCCACAGCTGCAGCGTTGAGGTGGCCAACAAGCTACAAGGTGTCGTCCAGACCCGGTCGGGAAATAGCTTGCTTATCCCCTGAGAGGTTTTAAAAACTTGGAAATAAATGTTCTCTGAATTGGGATGAAAAGTCAAAATGGAAAGTTGGATTCTGCCAGTGATTTTGCTGAATTCATTTTGGAATATCTTAAAGCAAATTAAAGCCACTTAAATTTGAATGGGTGCCTGCACAGATGTGTGGTAAATAAATTGCTTACAATAAACTGTTCAAACAGCTCTACCAATTGGGAAGCTAAACTGGGAACAACAGGGAATTTTAGGAATTAGAATATAGCTTGTAGACAGTGATTCACAAAATGTGTAATTTTTGTGCTCTCCTTTCCAAAATGAATTTGTAAATATTCATTTTGCTCTCCCTGTGATCATAGAAATCCATGAAAAATGAACCCTTTATATTTTATGTCCAAGTTTTGTGACACAAAATACTATGATAGGTTAGATTTGTATGAAAAAAATGGAAGATGTTCAAAATACAATGCTGTGCAATGGGTTCTCTCCCCCACCAAACCTGAAGAGCAGTGGGAGGAGTCCAGTATTTGGGGTTGTATATGCTGTGTGATCTAATGTAACCACTTGCTTCTCTGTTGTTTTTGGTAATAGAACTACTTTATACCTTGTTTCTCCAATCTCTGTGCCTTTCTTGGCTGAGCTAACTTTATATAGTCTTTTTCTCCATGTCCCAGCAGCAAAGAGAAGTCTTCCAGTGTAGGTATTTACACCACATTTCATCATTGTGGTTTCTGAGTACTGCACTAAAAATGCTCAAAAATTAGTTCCTGTGGAAGTCTCTCTATGTCTACATTGAATTAATGGCTTTACTGCTGTCCTCAGCATCTCAGCTTTCCCCCATTAATGCTTCTGGTTTTGCTTTCTTTCCTGAATTACTGGAGAGGCTGGAAGTCATTCGGACTTAACGGTCCTAAGTATTCGTGCGTTGGAAAACTCCACTTGCAATTGTATCTCAACTTCTGTAATATTCACTTTTTCACTGAAGTCTTACACACCTCTTGTTTTGCATACCAGTAAAACGATCTTGCCCATGTATTTTGGCATTGTTTCAAACATATGTGAGGTTCATAGCTCATTGTGGAGGGCACGTGATGCTAAATAAACAGGATGTTGTCAGCCATTTCTCTACCCTGTGATTTCTCCTTTAACTCAAAAAATGATTCCCCCTCCCCCCACATTAGGTAACACATTCTGTGCATTTTTCTTTCTTGTTTTCTGGCTCTCTTGAGCATAACATGTATTCTGGGAAATAATAAATGAAAAGATAAAGAGTTGATTTAGTGTTGAGCAAATATTGGAAGATGATTTGTGCATGTGATTAGAATGTATTTGTTCTGCTGTTATGTAACAGAGGAGGATTTGATGTCATGGTTAAGAATATATGTGGAAGAACCTGCTGATAATGACTTTTGATGTCTATGGAACATGAATTCAAAATTGGCAGGTGCAAGGCAGATTTATGGTGGGGGGGAATTTGTCATTCTCTGGAGGTAGCTCCCCTTAGGAGGTACAGGAGTTATGGTGCGGGGTGTCACAACCAATCAAGTGCCAAAAATGAGGCAAGCTGGACAATGGAGAAAGGAGATGAAAAAAGTAATGCTGTTTTCCTGTGAAAAAGGTCTGTCTTTGGTCTATTAATGAAGCTCTTGCTTTTTTTCTTAATTTTAATACAAAAGTAAACTTTTTTTAACATGAAAAAATAATACAGGGGAAACGTTTTGTTCAGCAGTTTTGCCTCTATTCCTGGCTCTACCTCCTGATCTTATGAGAGCCACTTCACCTCACTGTTCGCCAGTTTTCCTATTGATCCAGTTGGGTTGATGATATTTTCCTTGAAAAGCTCTCAGCGCATCCATGAAATATAGGCTTTTCCCTCCCTCCTTTCTTCATGGGTCTTTGGAAATGTTATTTGGTTTTGTGTGGTTAACTGAGACCTGCAATGCGTTTCCGTTTATCTACAGCAACAGCTGATATTATTAGTTTCCACTGGAAAATAGGGAATAAGTGAAAGTGAAGAAAGCTTGTGTGTTGGTGGTGTAAGACACAAAATAAGAGGGCTAGAATAGTATTAAAAGGGAAAAGAAAAGCTCTGATGTGCTTTTCAGGGAAGATATTTGGGGAACATATACTAGGCCAAATATTCTTGACAGTTACAGCCTTTTCCCAAGTTGAACAGTGACCTAATACGGATGTGAGCAGAGCATCCCCGCCTGTGGGAAACTCCTCACTGGGGGAAGCGTGCTGAATCAAGGGCTTGGGGTTTGCTCTCCACTCTTCCTCCGTGTGTCAGGGCAGCAGAGAGGCAAAAGGAAGAGAGCCGCATTGTACCAGACCTCTTGTCACTGAAGTGTTCATTGAAGAGTTTAGACCAGAAATCCCACTTACATCACCTGACTGCTTGGAGTCATGGGAAGTCAGAATCAAGGCGTTGTTGCCAGGCGGGTCCTTCCTGTAAGCTTTTGTTAAAGAGAGAATCTGGCCCAGCGTATGCTGGATTTGCGTGCGTATAGCATAGGGTAATTAGAGGGAAAACACAGTTGCTTGGATGACTACCTAACAGCACGTGTAGGTGGGAAGGCAGCCTTATTAGGAGGACAGGAACGGAAATATGAGAAACGGAAAAAGGAAGAAAGTCAAGAATGGAGGCTAAAAAAACAGGGCTTGAAAAAATAAATCAAGGATTCCAGGTTGGAGCATCTGTTGATGTTCGAATGAATGGAAGTGAAAATAAAACTGTTTCGCTTGTCTTCTCTGTTTTATTAATACTGAAATAGGTTTGGACCAAATCCCGAAATGGCTTATTAGGCAGGAAAACGGAGAGAAAACTGAGATTGGACTTTGAAATTAAAATGGAGAAAATTTGGAGCCTGCTAAAAGAAAGCGTGCACATAATTCAAGAGGGAGAGGCACGAGGCTGTGAGTCAGCAAATCGCTTCGGCCCTTGCTTCCATTTCCTTGACTTTGGTGAATAGGGACAGATCTAATGCGTTTGAAATTAAGTGCTTTGCTGAATCCGGCCCTATCAGGCCTGCTGAAAACCAGTGAAATGGAGCAAGGAGCTGAGGGGTGCCAGTGAGGTGGTGAACACATTTCATTTCCATTGATCTTCAGGGCAATGGAGGTGGCTCACCACCTTGCAGGATCAGTTCCTAAGCGAGTTTTCTGCGCTTCCAAAGTTGATGGTAGATAGGAACACAGACCACTGCTCTAAAGGTTGCAAACACAAGAAAAAACAAATGCATCAGAAACTGGAGGAAAGCCCCAGAAGAATGAGATTAGCAATTTTTTTTTTATGATAAGGAAGGCATAAGGTAATGAGAAATTTAATAAAAATATTGCATTGAACATTTCTATTCAACCCTGTATTTTATATATAGGGGAGATGTAGATGAAATACAGGATTTTTTAAATCAAGATTTGTGTACGGGAGGAAGGGGAAAGAGACTATAACAAGCTAGATGAACTGTCAGACCTAAGGAGGTCATCACTTTGGTAGGAACTGGAAAGAGTCAATAGAAGCAATTGATTTCTGGATGAATCAAAAGGTGTCAACTCTTGAGGACAGAAAAAAGCCTCTTGGCAAGAGACACCTATGCTTTTCTCTTGCTAAAAGTCTGTTGAGATTATTGATAATGAACTGCTGGGAAATTTGCAAGGAAGCTTTAAAAATAATAATTTAAGATAAGGGTAGAGCGATTATTTTGGGGGACAAAAGAGTTGTCAAATTAAGGGAAATATAAATAAATGGTCAATGTTTAGCAGTGTGGTGCTGCCTGAGAAAGAAATGTGTCTACTTAACACACAGAGTTGGGGGATTTTTTTGTTTGGTGTAAAGTATTTATATGTTGAACGTCAAAGAAAAGAAAAATCATGCTTTTAAAAATGTACGTGAAGCCCTATAATAGATTTGTGTGTAGGAAAGTTACTATACCAGAGTGCAGATGCCTTCAGTAATTAACATATAAAATCTGTATGTACAAAGACCAGTTGTGCAATTGATATTTAAACTGATGGGAGTTTATCTATGTGAGTTGTTCATGCTTGCTCAGTAAGGAGATAAGAGGAGGGGGAAAAAAAGCATGAGTATCCGGTGGAACTTGATGGTGCGAGAGACCATTGAACCTACCAAGATTTTATCAAGGTTAAAAAGGGTACCAGGCATTAGATATACAACAGTCAGAACTATGCAGAGTTAGCTTAGCAATCACTCATAAGCAATAAAAAAGAAAACTGGAAGTTTGGGAAAGCATTTCATGTTTCCTAATGTTCCTGGTTCTTAAGAAGCAGCTTTCTATGGGCTACTGTGAGTTGAGGATTTTTTGCATCTTTATTTGGATCTGTAGTACTGTGGAAGAGAGGATTTTGGATTAGGTGGATCACTGGTCTGATTCATTAAGCCAATTCCTATGCTCCAGATTTACCCTTGGCTCAATTTTCTTCAAGTTAATAAGGTAACATGTATGGCTTGCCCTGCTCCCAGTAAATTCAATGGAACTATTAAATGAATAAGGTACTAAGGATGGAAGAATCCTGCCCAATGTGATTTATGAAGCTCATGAAAGTTTTAAGAAGATTGAATTATACTGGAATTGTACATCTTATTCTTGGGTGAAAAATTAAGATATATTAGTATGATTTAAATGCCTAGATTTTTCACTAAATTTGAATTATGATTGAGCTATCCATCTCAGCAGTGTTCTTTCTGTCATGAGGCCTTGGTGAGAAGGGATAGATAGGAAGAAACTGTCAGGTTGTTTAAGTGCCTTAGGAGCAATTAGTTGAAAACCAAATAAGTACAGATGTGTGAAACTTGAGAATCTGCAGGCTTCCTTTATAAAAGAAATGGAATTCGATAGCCTGGCAGGACCTGAAGTTAGGAGAAACAAAAGCGGGGAGGCTAGGTCTATAAAGGAGATTGTGTTTAAGGCTGAGAGAAGTTTTTGGATTTTTTTTTTTAATTGGGGGACATAGGTTAGGTAAATTGTAAAATAAAAGGGAAAACCTGAAGATGACTTTTCAGAAAAATTAAATTTTATTGTTCACCACAGTTCACAAGTGGATGCTACACATGGTAGAAAGGGGAAAACTACGGGTATTCTAAAAACCAGCAAGAGCTAGTCAGTACTTAAGAAACCAAGGCCAATTTTTCATGCAGAGAAATCTAACACTAAAATCAAGTGATGCTTTGGGTGCTGATTCAGTTCGGAGGAGATTCAGCCCGATTTCAGCGGTCAAATCTCTGAATCTAAATCGAATTGGGAGACCAATAAAAAGGTCTGAGTTGATTCGGAGAGCTTTGGCCACATTTAGATATTTGGGCAGTCCTTGCTTGCTGCTGCAGGGAGCTGGACCCAGGCTCCGTGCTGGTAAGTAGAGGGCATGGGGGGGGGCTAAAGGAGGGAGGAGGGGACCATGTGGGGGGACCCCTTCCAGGCCCCATCCCCTGCCTGCTCCCCCAGCCACCCCGCATGGCCTCAGCACCCTGGCTCTTTAAAAAAAACAAACAAAAAAAAAAGACCCACACTCACTAGCTGCTGTAGCAGCTGTCAGGGCTTCTGGGGGCTCATGGCAGAGCCCCCCACACAGTGTGGGGTGACGGGGCAGTGGGGATCACCTCCCCCCTCCTGCCCAGCCTGGCAGGAGCTGATGAGTGTGGGTGTTGGTTGTTTTTATTTATTTTTTAAAGAGTTGGGACTCTGGGCCTGGGCAGGGCAGCCATTCTGGGGCTGGGAGAGCGGGGGTGGGGAGGGGGAGATAGGGCCTGCTTTGATTTGGAGGTTCAGCCGATTTGGTGGTGGTCAAATCTCTGAATCCGATTCAGCTGTATCAATTCAGGACAGTGATTCGAATCACCAGATTGAATCACTGTCCCCTGAATCGGCTGAATCTGAATCTGAAGTAAATACTGACCACTTTGCACAGGCCTAGTTTACACCACTCTTGAATAAGGTAGTAATGGTAAACAGAAGTTAGTTTAAACAAATTGTAATTTTGGTGTGCTTTTGGTGGCCTGTATGGTGGTTTTCATGACTCATTGGAAGTCTTGCCTTTACAGTTCACTTCATCATTATAGTCATAACACACAGAAGCAAAGGACTGTTCATTTTTGAAGGTTTTTCATGCCTAGGATTCTGTGATGAGACATCCTGTTGGTGATAATGAAAGTTTATATCTGCTTTGAATCCACCAGCTCATTAACCCAGGCCACCAGAGAGTCTTTTAGTGGTCATATGGCTGAACTGTCACACTATTGACCTAGGTTTTCTTATTTTTTAATGAACGAGAAACAAGAGGTTTAAAAGCAAAAATAAATTATTATGAAAAAGTTCAATGCTTTGAAATGGCTCCATAATCCATTAAAGAATTCTGCAAATTTTATACCTAGAATTTGTACCATACCAAAAATATAAAACATTAACAAATCTGCATTTCCTAAACCCATCATTTTTGGCATAGATAGCGGGAGGATAAACCAACAAACCCATGAATAATTTTAATGAGAGTTTTAGTTTAAAGTTTTGGGAAGCTTTGCGAAACCCGAAAAAAGTTGATTGCGTCAGCCGTGTTGTGAATTGAGTTACAGTTAAAGAGCTGGTTTCTTTGAAAGAAAAAAAGTCCAAGAATGTCTGATCAGCCGTGTTTACAAGCTTCTTGTGCTGAGGTGCAAAAGGAAACAGAAATGGTGCCAGAGTAAGGATATAAGGTTCTGCACCGAGTGGAAATGAACCTGTCCCTAATCTGACTCTCAGGAGCAACCGGGTTAAAGAAGGGATTTAGGCAGAGAGTTGGTGCATTTGTATCAAAGTGAATTACTATGCGTTACGTGTTGTGTACATGCATTCTGCTTTGACCTCAGTTTTGCTGCTGAAGTTTAATCCTGTACCACTTAACCCAGTGGGTACAAGCTCAGCAGTAACTTGGTAGTTCGAGGGTATTGCATGTCTTACTACAGATTTAGATTCTCTTATGTTCCCTCTCCTGAACCTCCTTTTCACATGATGCTTATCTGCACAGGAGCAAGCCCAAGGTCTAAAATAGAACGACTACTCGAAAATGCCATGCAAAACTACTGTACAAATTACCAATTCAAAGGTTATGAGTAGAAAGGAGGTGTTCAAGGGAAAGCTGTATCGTATTTGAAATCTAGACTGACTACATGGCTTAAGGGGGCAAAATTTAATTAAATGCCTAGAGCTAGCCTGAATTGTCAAGGGTAAATCTAAATTAAATATGATTATGAAGTGATCTAACGGAATAAGATAAGTTTTTTATATAAATCAGACATAGCGTGCATGACAGGAGCGAATCAGCTGAAAGTCCTTGGTACATAGCAGCCTTTGTGGTGCAAAACAAAAAACATGCCCAATGTTTGATTACACAGGTGAAAGAGGCCAATAAAAATGACTGAGAGCCCGCCAACAAAAATTTAAGCTATTGAGACTTGGGTACTAGATCATATGGAGGTAGGGAGAGAGTTCCTGTGTAATGTGACCTTAGCTATGGAGATAATATAAATTACTGCAACGACTAGATCAGGGGTGGGCAAAATGTGGCCCGGGGGCCAGATGTGGCCCGCCAGGCCATTCTATCTGGCCCATGGGGCTACTAAAAGATTTAGAAAATTTATATTTATCTGCCCCCGGCGGCCTGTCATGCAGCCCTCCATGGCTTGCCAAAACTCAGTAAGCGGCCCTCCGCCCGAAATAATTGCCTGCCCCTGGACTAGATTATACATTAGTTCTTTTCATTGCACAAGTGATATGCTTGAAAGAAGACGGGGTGGTTATTTTAGCTGTGTTATTTTGAAGTCAAGCAGAAATTATGGCAGGGTGGCAACTTAGATGATGTAGGTTGTTGCCTACGCAAGCACGTACCTTTCTGAACGAGTTAGTTTTGAAGATGCCAAGCTGCCCTACTTTCTGACTAAAAAGAAGAGAATTTGATGTAGAAGTTTAGTTTCCACCCCAAAGTAAATGTAATGGCCACATCTTGATTCCCACTGAAAGAACATTGCTTCTGATCACAGACGATCTTAAACCAAAATGGTCCTTATGATTAAGCCAGGTGTTAGATCAACACAATAATCCAAGGTTTTGATCATTGTTAAAAAATCATTTCAAAGCACTTTGTGTGCTGCAGAGACCAAAATGTAATTATCCTGTGGCCACTGCTTGAGTCGAGCCAATAACTGAATTAAGATAAAGTTGGACTCCTAACAGAACATTTAAAACTAGCACCATGAGTAGGCAAATCAAATCAAAAAAGGCATCACTTGGATGAGACGGCATGAGTGTTGTTATGGTTGGTATCACAGATGCGGCAGCCAATGCTCCTCTAATTAAAAGAGCTTTGCGGAGGAGTCCAAAACCTCTGCCATGATGTAAAATAACCCTAGGAAAAACTAAATGTCTATAAAGAAAATGACTTTTCTCCCTCAGCCAAGTGCCCTTTGAATCGTAGTGAGTGTGTTGTTTATTGTACAAGTGAGTTGTACCAGCTCTGGTGTTAAGAAAAACGTAACAAGAAGAGTTCCAGGGAAGAAAGGACAAGGGAGACCAACTTGGATATATAAAATGATATATTGTACCAGTCTTTCAAGAGAAAAACATATGAAGAAAGTCTCTTATTGGAGGCTGAGTGAGTCAGAGGACTGATAAAGAGTATAAAGCTTTTCCAGTTTCAGACAGCCAACTGAGTTCCAGTCCAGACCGCTGACACTAAAATTGTTACTGGGGATTAAAAGGAAAAAGTTTTGTGGTCTCAGCCCATTAAGACAGACAAATCACTGCACAGTTTTCAGATCACAATAAAAGCTTTGGCAACTGGCTTGTTGGTGGTCTTAGAAGCAATTCCATTTCTGGAGTTTCATATAGCTAAACATAACCCTTCCAGGTGAGCATTTATGCACGTTGGTTATCAGCACAGGAAAGCTTGCACAGCCGCTGCCTGGACTGCCTGCGTTCCCTGGTTGAAGAGAGGCTTTCATTCTCCCTGATGACGTGAACAAGCAGCTATTGCTGTGCACAAATGGGAATACTTCCACGCGAGAAATGACTTCACATTGTGAAAAAGGAACTTTTATCTCGGTTGGCTGCACAGGAAGTGAAAATCAAGGGGCAAGAAATCATTTGTGGGGAATAGAGTTTGGAATCGAATCATTTTCAAAGTGGGTCACCACAGTGTTGGAGGTCACAGATGGCAAGAAAAAAGACTGAGACAGGAGAAAGGAATAGAAAAAATGGTGGAGCCTAGGCGGGGCAGGAGATAAATTAAGAGGAGAGGAAAGTATCAGTGTTTTGGCAGTTCTCTCTTTTTGATTAAGTAGACGTACTGTTTTCGGCACTTATTCCTCAGCTACCATTTTTTTCTTGGAGACTATTTTCCGTTGTGCTCCCCCTCTCGCTCCCTGAAACTACGGTGAAACAGAATCACGCCAGTAGATGTTACTGGTAGCTGAAGGAGCCCAAGGCTGAGCCCGTGTCTAAAAAGTCCCGTCTTGCAGTCCAGCATGTTCTGTGCAGAAAGAAATGGCAGCAGGCATCTCGCGAAGATGGGCTGACTTGGTCACTACATTTCAACATTCATTTCTCCTAACCCAGTGTCCCCAGGGCAGCTTTTGCCGACAGCTGTGAGCCATGTCGCAGCCGACATCCCCTGGCACCTTGTGGGGGCAGGACGGTGGCTGGGCAGGGACAAGCCTGAGGCTGTACTTGCCTCCTTATACCTTGCAGCAGCCTTATTTATTTATTCAGTGACTGCAAATTTGTCAAGCCAAGCAACAGCCTCCTCGTTAGCTGAGTTCAAAGTTATTAATAATCCACTTCTTAGTTTGTAGAGGGGACGCTCCTCGGTGATGTGCGGCATTGTTTGCATCTCTCCACAAGTGCACAATGGGATAGCACTGAGGCCTTGGTGGTGAAGGTTAGCTATGAAGGGGCTTCGGCCTGTCCTGAACCTGTCTAGCAGGAACCACTCTCGCCGTGGTAGTTCAAAGCCAGCAGGTTGCTGAGTGGGGTTTTGTTGCAAGGAACTTGTTTGTGACTTCCCGTGATTCCCATTCCTTGATCCAGAGGGCTTCTGCAGACAGATCCTGGTCAGGGAGGTTGCTCCATAAGGGGCGTCATGAAGGAAGGTGGGCCTTGGATGGATTAATCAGGTCATTGTAGAGTGGTAAGTAAGGTGCAGCATGAATAGTTTCAACCAAGTTTTGGGTCCTCATCAGCCAACGGATGTGTGGGGGAATGATGTTTGCAAGCCAGGGGAGGGGAGCTGAGCAGAGGGTTCCAGTTGCAATGTCCATGGTTGCATTCAGATGAGTGTCAACAAGATGGATGTGTGATGACTTTTGCCAGACAAGTGCACAATACTTTTCTGCGGAGTATGATGGGGCAAGAACTAAGGTCCAGAGTGGTGTAGCTGCAGCTCCATGTTGATCCAGCAAGCTTGGCTAACAACTTGTTTCAGGATTTGACCTTCGTTGCTGTTTTCTTTAGATGTCCTTGAAAGTCAGGGTTCTGTCTCAAGACACTCCCAAGTACATGGACAGGGATCATACATCAGTCTCTGACCACCCGTATAGATGTTAAGCTCTTTTTTGGCACTGGCATTGTGGGGATGGAATACACCGGATATGGTTTTGGCAGGACTCGGTGCGAGCCGTCATGTGGTGCAGTAGTCTGCCAGCTTTGTCACATCTTTATTCATGGTCTGGTCCAGAGTGCAGAAAGATGGAGCTCGAGTGGCACAGCAGATGTCATCAGCATAGATGAACGTGTGAGATGTTTGTTGATGTATCATTTATGTATAAATTGAACTAGGTTGCAGCCAGCACCGAGCCCTGTGGAAGTCCACTGGCCCGTCCCCCTCCATGTGCTCATATTCCCTGCCCAAGGTGAACTCTGAATCATCTGTTTATGGAGAAGTGTTTCGGCAATTATATCGATCCAGCTTGCAAGTACTCTTGGCAGCTTTAGAAGTAGGCCAGAGTGCCATGCTGTATCATAGGAAGCTGTGAGGTCTGGTAGCACTACACCCTTTAACAGATATCACAGCATCCTGGTTGAGAATCACTGATCTGGGTAAGCCTGCTAGGGTCATCTCTGTATAAAGCAAGCTCTGTAAGTACAAGGTGGAGCATGGGGAGGGCAGAATGCCAGTTGGCCAGGCTTGCTATCCCAGCTGAAGGCAGATGAGCACTATTCATGATTGGAGAAGACCATGAAGTCCACTTTCATTACTGAGACTTAGAACTATCTCCCTCTTAAGACTTCAGCACCCGTGCCGCACTACCTCCAATAACTAAAAGTCACTGGTGAGTTTAACTATCCTTAATTCAAATGACTGTTTAAGAAGTTGAAGAAAAACAAGATAAGTAATTGTAACTGGTTGGCATCTTAATTTTGTAAAGAGAAATTTGCTTCTTTACCTCATTCATTTGAGTTGCTTGGCTCATGGATCTTCTAATTACTTTATTTGATGGCCTTACCCTATGCTGTAATTGTTCTGTACCTTCATTAAAGGACATAGGACATCTAGTTAAATCAATTAGCCTTGCCTCTGAGTTCCAGAAGAAGAATTTCTTGCTGTAAAGAGAAAATCCATTTGTTCTTTAGTTGTGTATTGACAGGCTTCGCCCACGTGTTGTAAACTCTATTTGAAGTCCAAAAGAAATCCCACTCTCCGGGATGCCATTGTGGCAGCTAGCATAGAGATGAATTCATATTTTGTTGGAAGATGCTGCGTCAATCAGAAGTGGCAGGGCCAGGCAGAAGTGGTTGTGCAACATCTACCCAGCGCCCAACAGTTGGAAACCACATGCGTGTAGGGCTCAACGCTATGAAATGCCAAGCAAATGCTCTTAAGTTCTTATCTTCGCTTGCTCCGTCCCTGGTAGGATCAAACCCTTAAATAATACAGTGAAAGATGCCTTGATTAGAGTAGGCAAAAAAGCTCAACTTCCAGGGAGGTGAGTGCATTTTTGCCTTTCCCTGGATCAAGCCTGGTGCTAGCAGTTGACATGGCCATGCACTTGATTTCCATTTTTATTGCTACTGTGCTAAAAATATGTACTTGTATCTCTGTTGGCATTCTCATCCCCATTGTTAGCCATGACCTACAATGCCACATTTTGCTGTTGCAGCACCCCACTGAAATTGCATTTCTTAATAAGGAGCTCCAGCTATGTGGAGTTTGGAAGGTACACTACAAAAATGTAATAACCGCTTGTTCACCTGTCAAAACGAGAAGTTAGCTTCGTTGTTGCTTCAAGCTTGAGTATTTGCTGCTGCTCTGCCATATTAGACTCAGACTTAATGTTACATAAATCAGAATTCATGAAAAAGGGCTGCTGCTTTTTATAGCATTAAATGGATTTTGAATACTGCAGTGAACTGACAAAAATGGCACTTGAGGCAATGTCCGCACTGACTACAGACCTTTAGACGTAGCACTTGAGCAAATTTCAATACATTTGCAAGTTGGCTTTTCAAATATTTTTATATTTCTTTCCCCGAAAAGATCACGAATGCATTCTCAAGTAGCTTGAAAAAGACCAAGCGTAAGTGCATGCAAATATTAAAACTAAAGTGATTTTGTGAAATCTTTTGTACGTAGCTTGTAACTTTGTTGTTACCCCTTATTGTTTGTAAAGCTCTTGTAGAAGCACAAAAATATCATTTTGCCCTGTCATCCATTAGTGCCCTTTTCTGTTTATCAAAGATTGATTTTTTTTTTTTCCTTGTGCTTCTAATGAAACCTTTTATTAATACAGCTGGGATGATAATTAAATACAAATGATCTTAAAGCTGACCTTTTTAATAGGTAGTTCTTGATATGTAGGCAAATATTTTACATTTATACAATAATAGCTAAAGAAAACTTTAAGTGCAATTATCTATTTTCAACAATACTAGCTGAAAAAGAGTTCTTGGCACTATAAGACCATTTATATTAAATTAATTACAGGAATCCAATTATTCAAGAGATTCTCTCACTGGAAAATCTCGGCAGTCTTATTGATGATCCTGCCATAGGTGCATTTGGCCTTTTAAGAAGCCTGAGGATGTGAGACCGCTCCCAACTGCTCAGTCAGGATTGCCCAGCGGAGATGTAAGAAGCTGCTTACTTCCAAGGGCGTCAGACTGCTGTTAGCCTGCCATGCGGTACAAGGCCTTCTTAGCCGGAAAAGTTGTGGTGAGTGAAACTGTGAGCTGAAAACTAATGAATCTCTTGTGCCAAATGATGCACGAGTGTTTTGTAGAAGAGACCCTTCCTGTACTAGGAATTCAGGGGCAAACCCTCCTCTTCTGCCCTGCATTGAAAAGAGGTGTGCCACATTGGGTTGGTAAAGTCATTAGAAATGAATTAGAACAACTTAAACAGAATTGATTCACTGGGTCGTTGCTTATAATGTAAGTGTAGGATTTGCCCTTGCCTCCAACTATTCTAAAACTAGGAAAAGATGTAAGAGTGAGGGGTGACCACCTCACCTCTACACACCTGGGGGGGACACGAGACGTGTTAGAGGAAGTTTGAAACACCTCCATCATCCGTTCTGCTCTGCTTCCTCAGCCCCCTGGAAAAAGTCTGCAGCTTGTCCAGTTGCTTTGTTTCTATCAGAGAACAATCTTCCTTCTCGTACATGAGAAATCCTTCGGTCGTTTCCATAATAACGTTTGTATCTTCCCAACTCTCTGCCGTGCGTGAAACTACTCCAGCCAATCAAAGTACAGGCTGCCTGTTTCCACAGCAACCATCAGAAATGGATTCACTTGAACCAGTTTGGGAAGGCAGAAGGAAACTAAATACAAACCGGAAGTCCTTTTGCTTTTTGGTCATAAAATTATATAAAGCATGTGTGCGCTCCTTCTGTATTTGTGTACGTGCACAGATTCCCATGAGCAGGGAAGAGCTGTCAGTGGAGCACCGTATTCTTGTGAAAGATGTGTAGCCACAAAAGGAAAAGCAGATACACAGAATAATTATTACATTGAAAAATAACAGTGACACTCTCTGTCTCAAAGCTGGGTGTCAAACCTTGGATAAAATAGTGATAATAACTAGTCGAACCCTTAGACATCGGAGATTACTGTTGAGCTCTCATTGGTTTGCTAGCCATCATATCCTACATAATACAACTATAGAAAACCAAAACCTTTAGGGAAGCCAGATTTAAACTTGGGGAGTTGGTTCCTAATGTCCTAGCTACTGTCCAGATTAATAGAGGTGCTGGTCCGCTATTTGAATAAATGCTTTAAATGGAATGGATCGTGGGTTTGGGCATTGGAAAGAGAATCCGTTTAGAGCGAAGTGTTCTTACCCAGAGAAAGCTGTCATGTACAGCGAAGCTCTCTGCCGCCAGCGAATTGTCACCGAGGACAATGCCCATGATTGCTGCCCCACAAATCTCAAACAGGCCTTCATTCAGCAAGGACACTCCTCCAGAGAGATTGATTGCACTTTTGAAAGAGCCACCCAGGGACCGTGTGAAGATTTGCTGCAGTACAAAAAGAAAATCCCCACAAATCATTAGTTATGACCTATCGCCCTGCTCTGGAACCTGCACGGAAAATACTCGAACACTTGCAACCCATACTAGGAGAAACCCAACTCTTAAAGAGACCTTCCCAGAACCACCCATCCCAGCCTTCAAACAAGCACCGAACCCCACTAACCTCATCCCCAAAAGCAAACTCCCTATGACCTGAACCACACTGAATGGATCCAGACCGTGCCAGGACACGAAATGTAAAACCTGCCAACACATCTCCACCACCCCCACCATAACTACACCCCACAACAGAGCCATCACCATGCCTGGATCTTACAGCTGCACCTCCAGAAATGTTATACATCTCATCCAGGGGACTAAATGCCCTGGTGGAAAATGTGTTGAAGAAACCAAACAACAACTGCGCACCAGAATGGCTGCACACTGGAAATCTATCAAAGACCAGAATACCCAACTACCCACGGGAGCACATTTCCCACAGGACAATCACTCGCTCTCTGATCTCTCAGCTCTAATCCTTAAAGGGAACTTACAAAACCCCTTTCCCAGACAAGTCCATGAACTTCACTTCATAAATCTACTGCATACAAATAATCGTGGGCTCAATATAGACGTTAGGTTTATGACACATTACAACCTGCCTGACATCTGATTCACCGGGTACCTGCCTGACCTTGCCTTTTACACTTTTCTCCTGCTTTTTCCTAATTTCCAGCAGTTTCCTGTTTCACAGACAGCCTCTTTACTGTAGAGTCTCCCTTACTCACCTTTGGCGCTCCCCTCTCCCCTCCCCACCCTCCTTTCTTGCCTCCTCCCTTTCCTGCTCTACCTTTTTGTTTTCCTACTTTCCACCTAGTTACATTTTCACTGATACCCTGCCACGCTTTTAGCTTACCTCATTTCTTGAAGTCTCAGAACAGCAGAGACTCCCTGAGCCTGAAGAAAGGTGATTGTGCCCAAAAGCTTGCTAAGAACTTTTCTGCAACTACTCAGTTGGTCTAATAAAAGATACCACATCTACTCAAAAAGCTTTTCCTGCCTTGCCCAGAGCATGTTTTCTGTAGGTCCAGGTTCAGCCTGGGGTTAGTCAGTGGGAAAACAGCTTCTGTATTGATACACCTGTCCTCTTGAGAGCCTCCAAGATCTTAAATACGATGGAGACAATATACTGGGTGAGGGCTTACTTAGCACCCCTCTGTGCTGATGCCATGGATGTGATGCTGGTGGTGGTACATGAAGAACCCAGCTGCTCCGACTCCTCAGTGTGAAGGTGTTAGGTGTGTGCTTCTCTCAAGGACCCTTTGAAAAAGAGAGAAGGATTTGACAAAACTAAGTCAGTCGAGATACTCAATATATTTGAGTTAACATGTTCATGAATGTTTCTCCTATTCTTCCCCTCATCCTTTTGGTAGGAGCTACTTTATTGAGTCTCATAGTGATGGGTACAGGACTTAAAATAATAGTGTTTATAAAAGAGGCTTTAAAGAACAAGTGGAATAACAGAGCCATATTCCCCCTGGCAGCGAGTCCCATCAGGAGGCCATTGATACAGCTATCTGGTGCCTGACGCACTAATCCCGAGTCCCCGATCCCCACAGCCACCCAGCTCTGGTTTATTGGTCTATTCTGTGTCAATGACAAGCTGACACTAAGTTAATTGCTAGCTGAATCAATCCTTCGCTCATGCAGGCGGGGATGTCTAACGTGACCCAGCAACTTGCTTACAGTGTATTGCCCCAGGGCAGCTGTGTGCTATACTGTTCAGCTGGAGGGAATCCCATTGACCTTGTGAAGGGTCAGCTTTAATTAGGTAGTAATCTTCAGGTGGTTTATATATGATGCTGACTGCTGCATTGCATGTACTGAATACCCCTGGTGAAGGTCACTGGCCAAAACACTGGATTGATTTTACAGCTGTATTTTGAATAAAGGTTAAAAAAAAAAAAAGTGTCATTCAATATGAAGTGATTATTGATTTTTCTGGAAGGCAAGTGAGAACTGCAGAATGGCTTTACTATCGCTCTCTGAGATGAGGTTTCTTTCTTTAACTTGTTTTTTTAAAAAAGGCCAGCATGTTTCTAAGAACTGGCACTTTGCAGTCATTATTGGTTAAGCAATTACCTTGGGTTATGTGACTGGGTTTAAACTGCAATTTTATTTTCACATTCCCCACAGCACCACCCGCCAGATCTGTATCTTCAACTTTTGACCAGCTCTACAGAGCAATAATATGAAATGTAATAATTCAATAATAAACCGAGACAAGCACAAAGCGAGTGAGATCATGCCTCACTGTCATTCAGAAAGTAAAATTACAAGATGCATCATTCAAGGTCAGTTCTTTGTTTTAAACTATGGATGCAAAAATATATGTGCATAATTTGTGTATTTAAATACCCTTACTGTGTGCACTAGCGCAGTAATTGCCTATGCCCATAACTAGCCAGACACCTAGCTGTGGACACCTAATTACTATGATTGCACACACACACACTTACAGTAATTTTGAGAGTAAAAGAAAATAATTCATTTGCGGGCATGCAGTCCTGAAAAACACTTCCCCACATGACACGATCAAACCTGCAGATTTTCATAATTAAGCAACAGTTATACAGGCAAAAGAAGCACAAACCAACCTCCAGTGTTGACAGTTAGTGATGCCCAAACTCTAATACGCTTAACAGATAAAAAAAAAAATCAAAATCAAAATCTAGTAATGCTTTATTTTAGGTTGACTTATAGTTATGTGAACTCTGTGACACTGTTCTTTTTTTTTTTTATTAAAAAAAAATGCCTTCTTTAACACATTCTAGGTAACTATGCTGCTAGCACATATTCCAGAATATTTCTTAATAATGATGATTTGAAGATATCCAAATCTTTAGCAGAGCCTTGCAAGCTTGTCCTGAAAAATGTATTGCCTCAGCTGCAAAATTTTCACGCTACCCTTCAGTTTCATCGTTATTGTCGAAAGAAAAAAAAATATTGTTAATATGTTTCCATAAAACATTGCTAACTAGTGTGAGTGGGGAGTAGAATTTTGCAAGGCTGACTTGTTTGCTGGTTTCAAAGACAGAAATAATCCCATATTTACAAAGTAATTACATGGTCCTTCACGTGTAATAGCTAGTCTGCTTTTGGAAGGTATTCATCATATAATTAAATGAACAGTTACCCTTTACAGTACTCCTTACAGCAGGTAAAGAGTACTTGAAATTTGCGCACTGTTAAATACCCAAATTCCAAGCCTGGTTAAAGTGACAAACAGCTTCGCTATGTCACAATTATGTATTCTCTCCATCTGTTTTTCTTTGAAATAAAATTAAGGTGCACAAGTATTTAACTAGGCTTTGTTTTCTTTTCTCATTAACCGATGTGCAGAGGAGGAGTTATTTCTCAATCCGAGGATTACAAAAGACTATTGCAAGCACCTGAAGTGTGCGCCTCACTGGTGTACTTGCTCTAGAATACCCCAAACCTTCGCTCACTGTTTAGAATATTCATAATAATGATGATGATTTTTCATTCATTTAGTAAAAGGAGGAGGGAGAAAATGAGGCTAGAAACTGAAATGACCTTTTGTGGTAAGCAGAAATGTGCCAGCATTGAAACACAATTATCTGAAGTGCCTATGGGTATCAGCTTCCTGTTGATAACCTGTTGTTCTAATTATCTGCAGAAATTCAGGGCAGATGTTTGTGACTTGAATTAATTGGCACTCAAGAAAGATTAATATAAGGTGAAAAAATGGATCGGAAAACCCTAAGAAAAGCCCACAATGAGAATGGAACCAAAACCAGCCAGTCTTCTCCACTCTTGCCATGAAAACTGTATTTAAATGTGAATGCTTCAACTTTTCCTAAAGTTACTGTGTTTTATTGCCTTCCTTTAACCTTTTCAGTGATCAGAAATGCAGTCGGTTCACACTTCCACCTCTTAATCTGTTTATAGCCCCACAGACCTGTAGGAAGGAGTGGGGTGGCCAGTTAATCAAAATGCAATGCACTGAAAAGGTCAAAATAGTCATACTCAATATATTTTTTCCCAGACCGGGGAGCATTAGCATTCTGTGTCCTCATGGACCACAGAGGACTATAACATCTGAACAGAAAATAGCAATAGGCAATAGATTTTCTTGACAAAGATTTTAATTAGAATGAGTAATGGTAGAAAACTAACTAGTTTTCTTACTGGTCTTACGGTGGAAGATGCATTGTTCTGTTAAGTAGCTCTTAGGGTGCTCAACTTTGTGCAAAACAAATGGTTTGTGTTATGCATAGAATTAGCAGCTCGTCTGACTCCTCTGAAATCCATAGACGTTTCACCATCTTTCCCTCAACAGAAGTGAGGTAGTTTAGCTTCTTTCCAAAGAGTAGGCTCTGTAGTCAAAGCTAGACGTGGGCATTGGTGAACCGGGAGGCTGTCCAGGGCTTGGACAGATGGTAATTTTTTTCCTGTTGTCCGATTATTTATTATCATTATCTCTGGCGAAGGGGAGCCCAATGCAAAAAGTTTGCTCGGGGCCACCAGGAGGCTAGGTACAGTGCTGTCGGTAGTGGTTCTGGTCATATGCCGTAGGTACTAGTCTACTATGTCTGACATAATTTTGTGGCCTGGTTAATGATGAAATGCCCTCTTAGGCTCAGATTTAAAAAAAAAAAAAAAAGCAGGGTGCTGAGCACCAGCCTCCATTGAGATGCCTAAAGGGACCTCAGAGGACCATTGGGTCCAGTCCCCTGCACCAGGCAGGAAAGGCAAGTGGGGTCAGGTGACCCCAGCAAGGTGACTGCCCAGTCTCCTCTCAAAGATTTTGAGGGTAGGTGATTGCACCGTCTCTGGAGGGAGCTTGTTCCACAGTCTGGACACCCTAGCTGTGAAGAAGTTTGTCCTAATATTGAGTTTAAAATGGTCTTTCAGGAGTTTATGGCCATTACTCCTGGGTTTCCCCAAGGGCGAAATGCAAGTTGTTGACCAAGCATTGATGTACACCCCTGATGTAGCAGCAAGCTGCTATCAAATCCCTTCTCAGCCTCCTCTTTTTCAGGCTGAAGAGTCCCAGGTCGCTCAGCCTTTCCCTGTATGGCTTGCCCTGCAAGTCCCTGACCATATGGGTGGCCCTTCTCTGGACTCTTTCAGCTTTATCATGTCCTTATTGAAGTGTGGCGCCCAGTAGTGGACACAGGACTTCAGCTGTGGTCTCACCAATGCCGTGTAGTGGAAGAATCACTTCCCTAGTTTTGTGTTGGAGATGCATTGGTTGATACATGCCACGTTGTTATTTGGCCTGTTGGCTACAGTGTTGTCTTGCTGGCTCATATTCATACTGTGGTCTGTTACCCCCAGGTCCCTTTTGGTCATGGTATTGGTCAGTTTGGCATTGCCAAGCCTGTACAAGTGTAGGGTTTTATTTGCCCCCAGATGGAGCACTTTACATTTCCCGATGTTCAACTTAATTTGATTCTGATCCGCCCAACTTGTTAGCCTGTCTAGTTCTGTCTGTATCTGCAGCCTATCGTCAAGCATGACCAATCTTCTCCATAACTTGGTGTCATCTGCGAACTTGGCCAGTGAGCTCTTCACCCCCACATCCAAATAATTAAGATGTTTGGCACCAAGTTCTGTCTTCAGGCCCTCGAATGAGTGACTTGAGTTCCAGAAGGGTCAATCCGCCCTAGCTTCCATCGTGAGTCTAAGGTTACAGAAATACAAAAGAATAAATAACAATAAATTTAGATGATCTGTTTAGGTTTCCTCTATATGCCTAATTTAAGGCATGTTGGTTTTAACATCTTCTTCTAAGTGACTTGTCTAATGTTATATAATTAGTCAATGTTAGGGCAGGACGAGGACTTGGGGACTCCTGATTCATAATTTAATGGTTCTGTACTATGTGCAATGTGAAGTTCAAAAATAAGTATTATCTTACTTTGTATCCCAGTTTGTGTATTGAATGACCCGTTCCTCCTAATTAGGGATGCAGCTGATGAAACAGTACTTGGAAACAAGTGCTGACCTTTTTCGTTCTGTCCTGTTGACCGACGTTCCCTGCAGACATCTCAAAATACTGTCGTTTTCCTCTGTCTCTTTTTTTTTCTGGGTGTCGTTTTATTGATTAGTTGTTCAGCTACCAGTTAAATCCGAGGCTAAAGTAATTACTGTGTCTTTTGTTTCATAAAGTCCTGGGACCCAATATATTTTAATGACTTTTTTTCCTCCCCCTCAATGGATATCAAATGACTCGGTGACATTGGCCAGTTCTCCTAGGTGATGCTGATGACTGGTTACAACTTGTTCAGACAATATTGGGCAAACAGGCCTTTTACAGGTAATTAACATTCATAAAGATCAGTTACCCTTGCAGTTCAGTTTTGCGTGTTGATATTCAGCTGGAAGAAAGAGGATCTTAGTCTTTGTATTACAAATGCTGAATTAGAACACTAAGCACAGCTCGATCCACTTGTAACAAACCTATGTCGCTTTGCTTTGCACCATGCATGAACGTTGAGGTCAGATATCTCGAGTTATTTTATTTCTATCACCAGTAAAATGTTGACTTTAATTTAGTTCTGGCAAAATCTATCTACAGATGTCTGCAAAGCTCAGTTGTCTATTGTTGGCTCCTATCTGTTTAAGCACAGATACCTTGATCATACTTGGGGCAGCTGAGCTTGTGTCCAAAAAAACATCATCAAACATCCAGGTGTGACTTTTGCATGCCAGATGTATGGACTTGACCCTGTTGTTCATCTTAGTCTATCTCTCTGCTCCATTCCGGAGGAAATGAGACCCCGCCTGCACTGCACATTCATCAGCAGTGCCTCTGCTTGTTCTGAACATGATTTATAGGAAACCTATACCCATAGGAAACATTTTGAAGGTCAAATGGGAAGAATCTTTCCAGTGTGTTGGGATAAACCATGGGGCAATAGTTAGTACGGTTTCTTCAGTCAGATTTCTTTGTGTGACCAATATTTGAGCTATACCCTCATGTTCCAAAATCAGGACAGCACTTTATGCATATGCTTAAGCAATTTGAAGAGCTGGAGCCTTTTAAAAGAGGATTTTATATCTTACAGTTTTATTGAATCATATATATTATCAGTTCCTAAATATATTTGAGCAATTGCAAAGCATGAAGATGATGATTAGCTAGCACAGTAGCTCTTCAGATTGTTTTCAGACTTTTCTCTCTTCATTGGCTGAAGGTAGTGTCCTGGACTCTCTACTACAAAATTAAATAAGACTGAGATAAAAAAAATTGGAATGAAATCTTTGAATTAAATATTTTATATATAATATATAACTATTATGTGTATATAATGTGAAGGTGAAGCAGGTCTAAGACTGTGCAGATAAAGCAGCTTTTATGAACATATGATTGATTACAGACCTAGGGAGGCATCCCAAATAAAATGGCCTATTTGAAGACCAAACCTAAAGCTTCTTCCAAATACAAATCCTCCTTCAAAATAAACTGAAATCAGGAATTTGGACCTGAGCTAGCCTCATCTGGCAGACAAATGTTTTCTGGCATTGGTTGCAAGAGCAGATCATTAAGGACAATTTTTGTTGCTTTGTTATTCAAAGAAACTAATTTATTGGTATGTTAATTTCTCTAAATAAATCTGTTGGGTACAGACTCTTTGTGCAAGTGTTTTGTGAAGTAATGACCATTCTCATGGGTCAAGTTAGACCCGGGAAGTAGTGGGAAGATTTAAGTGCGAGCATATTAACTAAATTTCATAAGTTACCAGATATCCTAGTAGTAATTAGGTACCATTATATCTGTGTTCTGGTCTTTTCACTTCGCAGTGAAGGTTCAGGAGATAGTTTTTCATTTGCATTTTATTTTCTGTGATAAGGAGGGTATGTGTAGGAAGCAGAAAAGCAAACAATACCAATAGCATCAAAAGAGACAGCTTTAAAAAAAACAAAACAAAACAAAACAACCTGCAGAAGGACCTCTCCCTGCTTTTGCATTTTTAACACATTGCCTGGGAAAGTTGTTAGCAGGCTAATGGATATTTTTCACATTGATAAATGCTTTTTAAGTGGTTGAATTTGCTTTTGTAAGAACTGGTGAATAAATAAGGACATAGGAAGGACAAAAGTCTTTCCAGCAGAAAAAAATGACTTTCACCCTTTTTATCACTAAAATAATCTAAAGGTGAGAAACATAACCAAAGTAGAGTGTTTATTTTCTGGGAGAAAGATGTGCATCCATGGATTGCGCAAAGGACTTTGTTATTGGTCTTCTGGAGCAAGTGCTAGGTCAGGCTTTAGCTTAAAACCCTAGTGGTAGTGAGGCCCTGCAGCCGGTAGCATGGCACGGTGTCCTTGCACCAGATGGATTCCTTAGCACCGAGTCTGTCCACAGGGAAAGTCAGACATCCAAAGAAAGGATCCTCGAAAGCCTGCTCCCTGGGCAGTTGCTTAAACTAGGAAAGCAAGCAGTGCACAGGAAAGGGGCAGGGCTTATGTGCTTGACCAAGGACACCTGGGAAGAGCAGGCACATTGCTTCCACATGGTCTTGGGTGTCTAGTGCCTCTTGAGTCAGGGGGGGGGCACATGCCCCTCTAACACCAGTCAGAAACCTGGGGGGTGGGACCCGTAGCAGCTGATCCCGCTGACCAGGGGAGAGGGAATCTCACTCACTGTAAAAGTGGCCGCACCACGGCCACAACTCCTGTGGCCACGTCTAGAAGTTTCCGATGGGTATAGGTTTCCTATAACTCATGTTCAGAACGAGCAGAGGCACTGCTGATGCATGTGCAGTGCAGGCGGGGTCTCATTTCCTCTGGAATGGAGCAGAGAGACAGACTAAGATGAACAACAGGGTCAAGGCCATACAGGGTCGAGTCTTTTTTGGGGGGGAGGGGGATGACAGCAAGAAATGGGGGATACAGTCTTTACCAGGGCGCCTGTTGGGGTAACTAGAAATGATGGCCACAAGCTGCAGGACAGCAAATTCAGATGGGACATCAGGAAAAAGTTCTTTACAGTGAGGGTTGCCAAAATCTGGACTACACTTCCAAGGGAGGTGTGCTGCCCCCTTCCTTGAAGGAGTTTAAAAGGAGATTGGACAGACACCTGGTTGGGGTCATCTGACCCCAGCACTCATTCCTGCCCAGGGCAGGGGGATGGACTCTGATCTAGTAGGTTCCTAACATCTATGAAACTATGACATCACTTTCAGTGTCTACCTTAATTGCTGCCAGTATTAAATCCTAAGGTACAGAAACAGGCTTTGCTCCCACTAAACTGAACAAGCCAATGAAGGACACAGCCTCTTTTGTCAATGCACAGATGCAGGAAAAATGTTCATTGCGATACACTGAAAAGACACTTAAATGCCCTTAAATCTCTCTTGAGAGAATTGCCGGTAAATTGAACTTTGACTCTGCTGGGGATCCCTAAGGTAACTGCAGTAGGTTTCAACCCACCAGTTTTGTAACTAGAGCTTAATTATTACTGTTAATCTCACTAATGGCTAATCGATGTGTTCCCCATCTTCCAAAATGTTTGAGATTAGTAGTGAAACTGCAACAAGCAGCAAGCTTGCTTTGCACTCCAAATCTTGCAGTGCATTTCCTCCATCTCCTCCCCAAAAAGTGTGTTTATTGAATTGTTACTTTTTTGACACTAACAGATGGTTCCAACTGGCTGGCATCTGCAGAATTTGGGAACAGATTGATGAAATTGATAATGACCAGTTTCGGCAGCAGATGGCTTATAGACAGATTTCTGTGTAAACTGACAATGTTGCATTTAAAGAGAAGGTTCCAATGAACCCACACATTACAGCTATGATTACAACATCATTTAGACCCTGAAAAATGGATCTAAGCTTAGCATAAGCATTATGTAGTGTCGAAGGCAAAGGTTAAGAAAGATTGATTAGATAATTAGCATTGCTTTATTAGCTTTCCACCACATCTGCACAATGTTCTTACATAAACATTCCCTGCCTAAAATTGCAATGATGATAGTTTAATATTTATTTTTCAGATAGGACAGCACTCAGTTCAGATTATAAAACGTAGTTCTTTCAGGTTTTAGAAGGCTCCTTTAATAGAAAATTATACACAGTAAAATCATGACATACTGAGAGAGTGGCAACCTCCCCATGCTGGGAAAAGGATCAGCTGGACGACACAGCTAGGGCTTTCAAACATGCTTCTGCTTGTTCAGATTTAACAGCTCTTCAGGTGCCAATATTGCCGGAGATTTTCACGAGACAACGGTGCTTCCACAAGCGTGGAGAAGGCTATCCCCCTGCCATCCAGCGGGGTTGTGTGGGCTCTGAACGTAGGGTAAGGTGGTGTTCTCCGGCGGGTAGCATACTGAGTCCGTTGTTGCTGGATATTGTGCCTTTAAATCTCCCAGAGTTTGTTTACAGAGATTTGCTCCAGTTAAACTAAAATGAGTTGCCTGTCCCCCCCCTCCCCAAACTATTAAGACCGGCACAAAACAGCTTTAAGGACACTCATTTCAATATGCTTTGATTGATATAGGTTAAGCTAGTTCTTACCAATTTAAGCCAAATTAGCTGTGACTACAGAGTGGCTGCACTGATTTTAAGTAAATTAAAAATACGTGTTTGTTTAAACCAGTGCAGCTTGTTTAAACCAGCGCAACGAAGCCCTACAAATGCTGTTAACTGGATGTTTTGCTTTGGTGGGCAGAGTCCTGGAAGCAGAGGCAGATTAAGGCTTATTACGGCCTTGGGCAAGGAAAAAATTGGGACCCCCCTCCTGCCACGGTTGCCTGACTGGGGGGGAGGCGACACTTCCCCTTCTGGTGCTGCCACTGTCAAGGGCAGGGTAGGTCTTCATGCCCTGTGGGGGAGGCATATGCCCACCTCCTTCTCCCTGCCCCCCTCCTCCCGGCCAGATGTGGACCTACACACACAAGCACCCACACGCTACTCTCACTCACTGCCTCCCATGCACGTGGCCACAAACATAGATGCAAACACTCTTTCTCTCTGTACCATGAATGAATGAGAACACACACACACACACACACACACACACACACACACACACACACACACACACACACACACACACACACATTTTCTCTCCTCTCACTCACTGTCTGCACATGGACACGTACACACACATTATCCCTGCCATGAACACACACACATGCACTTACTTTCTTCTCTCAGGACCTGCCTGCCAGCCAATCCGTCTCAGGATGCTTTTCCTCCCCTCTTTGCTGTGCCCCCAGCCCTGAGGCTTCCCCAGGAGGCAGCACATGGGGGCAGAAGGGAGCAGAGCCTGGGGCACAGGGGCATGGCAGCAGGCACCTCCCTCTCCTCTGCACCCACTGGACGGGCTGCCTATAGCTCCATCTCGCTCCCTACCACAGCCCTGGATCCCCCAGCCCCTGCCCCACTCCCTCCCTCGCCATGAGGACCTTGATCTGCACCCCATGCTCCCCCATTAGACTTACCTGCAGAGTGCTGCCCGGCTGTGTTCCTGGCCATGCCCCAAACAAGACTCCTTGCAGGATAGACTGCTGCCGGTACCCATCTGCAAGTGAAAACCGCTGCTTCCAAGGGAATCAAGGCATGGTGGGTGGGGAGAAACCCAGACAGGTGGGGCCCTTTGATTGGCAGGGACCCCTTGGCCCAGGCCCTGCTGACCCGTGCGTTAATCCGCCTGGGAGGGCCGGGGAGAAGATGTGGCAGGAATACTGGCACTGCGACACCTTCAAGATCTTCAAAGCTACGTTCAGCATCAGTGCTACAAAGTTCTTGCCCTCCCTTTTAGAGGTAGATGTTATGATTGATGTGCAGTTTTCATGGGATTAGAGTATATCTAACCATTTGATACCAAACTGAAATTGCAATGGTAAATACAGAATTGAATCCTGCTGCAGCAATTTGTGGCTTAAACCAGCCTGTGGAAAATAATTGTTCATTGAAAGAAAAGGAAATATTCAAATTCCTGAAGCCCTTTAATCCATAAAGTCTCATAAATATTGGGTTGAATTGTTGCATGAGTGGCTTTTTAAGCATAGAAAAGAGCCCAGCATCCCGCACAATAAAAACTGTATCAAAATGCTAAGTCTAGTTTATTTACATAAAGCATTTCTATTGCAATTTACTCTGGATTACTTTCTAACACAAATCACCTTTGCTTGCTTATGCAGCCTTTGTAATAACATAAAGGGTCTTACAGCTTTTGTTTTAGGCATGATCTGCTTCCACAGTAATGCTCAGAGAAACCTACCTTCCTAGTCACTGCTGCAATGGCAGTCCCTTTGCTTCTTTCCTAGTGCCAAGAATTATGCAGTAATACTGTTGTACTTTTATCTATCTGGATTCATTCAACTAGGTAAGCATAGACAGGCATCACCTCCACTGGATTCGGTATTGGTTGCTACAAGTGAGAGGAGGTAGAAATAAGTGAACTGCAGGGGTCGCATCTAAACTTCCAAAAGGGATTTACCTGCAGTGGACTGAAGGTATCATTCAGTGCACTGCAGAGAAAGGATCCAGTTGAATGTAGGTCCTGGCATGTTAGCTCAGAGGTCTGTATAGGCTACATGCATGCCCTGCATTGAGTCAGTATTGAACTGGCGTGCTGTAGTCCTTGGATGAGCTTGATGCGTCATACCCCTCTTTGTTGCCATAGTGTTTCTGGAGAGCAGAATATGGATCTAGAGCTTGAACACCTTGAAAGCACTGGGCTGTTCAGATCAGGAATTCTGGTTTTTGCCTGTTACAGGGACATGCTATTTGGCTTTACTGCAGGTAGTATGCAGGTAGTAAATTTACTGTGCAGTAAACTAATTTACCACACAGTGCACGTGTCTACACATGCATTTATGCTGGTTTAAATTCACTGCACAGTAAGTTACTGTGCACTAAGCAGGAATAGGCCAGCGTCTATATGCGTGGGTGTTAAAGCGCATTAATGCGTATGTGGACTAACTTGGGACTAATGTTAGTCCCGAGTCAGTCCACACACAGAGTGTTATTGCACAGTAAAGTGTTTACACGTGTGTTACAGCACAGTAACTAATCAGATGTAAATTTGATACCTTCATGATGCAAGTATCAAATTTATGTTCAAGTCAGTGCAAGTCCCAATATTTACAGTGCAGTACAGGTGTGTGTGGGGACATGAGCCAGTGTGGTGCAGTAATTTCAGTTACTACACATTAAATGCACACATAGAGATGCACCCAGTCAGTGCCTGCACATGTAGACGGTGATGCTTTACTGTGCAATAGATTAGTCTAATTTACTGTGCAGTAAAGTGTTTTGTGTGGATGGCCACGGTATTATTGGCCAGCTGGAAAAGTCAGGTTGGGATCCTGTTACCTCCCCCTTGAGCTCCAAGTTGTTCCAGTCTGGGCTCAGCCTGAACCTGTCTCTGTTATGGTTCCCCACACACCCAGTCTCATCTCTGCCGGGATAACTTTCAGCACCGATACAACCTTTGCTGTGTCAGCTAGTTGGTGTTCCTCGTCAGCGTGATATCTGCTGAGCCTTGCGGCATATGCTTAGTAGTATTGGACATTTCTTGGGATGTCTGGAGATGGAAAGGAGCATAATTAACACGCACTCATGGGCAGAGTTGTGCATGCCGGTCTTCCCACCGTTCCATAATGTATGTGCAGTAACACCTACTGCCAAAAGCGCATGTGCCTTTTATGTATGCACATTTAGCAGTTCAAAAAAGCTGTGATGTGTGCTGAATTCCACTTTGAGGCCCTGATAGACAAGCTAAATATTAACATTTCATAGAGACCTATAAAAAGACAGTCAGGCCCATGCTAGTCTTTTTTTTTCTTTTTTTTTTTTTTTTAGCAGGCACATCAAGGCTTGTTTTATGGCCATTATAATAAACAAAGCCAATAAAATATTCTTCCTCTCTTCCTATTTGCTTTTCCCCCTAACCTACTGAATCCCTGGAGCGCTATGAAATCGAAGTTCATCTGTGATTGATATTGACAAGAAGGAAACTAAAAATCCTTTTATGCGGCTTTACTGATGGTGTTGGACCATGTCGTAAGATTTATCAGTTAAAGAAAGGAACGTTGTTCCCGGTTTATGCAGGAATTTATGCTTTTAATAAATGCATGCAAAGCAGCAGCGCTGAGTAGCTCCACAAAAGAGATGGAGCCTTGCTGGAAGTTTTGCTCGTCTTTGAACTGCTGCCTCCAGTCGAGAGAGAACAGAAGCTGATCAGCCATTAACAGCCCTTCTTGTTTTGGCCCTCTTTGGACTGAGTCACCCGAACAAAGTTTTTAGGAATACGCTTCATCTTAAAGGCGGCAGTGTTCGACATCCTGACAGGTCTCTGGTACTGCTCCTGACACCGCGGTGTACTTCAGTGTCATAGGTAGAGGGGAAGACGGGGCCAACTAAGAACCTAGTTTATGGACCACGAAACAGGAGCCTCGCAAAGAGCAGGAGTCTCATTGCTGACTCTCTAAACTAACTGGTTATGCTCCAGTGCTTTTTCATCTTGTCCTTGGTACAGCCCTGTAGACAAAAGGGCTCCGTAATTGCAACCAATTACTGTCGTTCCATTTCCTAGCTTACACGTACCAGGCCTACAGCTCCTTGAAGAAGCGAATTTACAGGAAAAATAGGTGCATTCCAAGTTCAAATGCTTGCTATACACATAATCAATAAAAAAATATTGGTTGCACTTTAAGCACCTCAAATAAGGGTTTAATTTAGATTTATTAGGGCAGGTGTTATTTAATTAGCCATTGATTGTGAAGGGGGGTAGTCATGTGGAACACCTACTTAATAAGATATATAAGCAATTCGGAAGGGGAGCAAGGAGTTGAGCTTAGAAGCTTTTTTTTAGCGCTCATTGGAAGAAGTGTCAGTGTTTCTCCAGAGAAGTCCCTTGTTGTTTTGCAAGAAAAGTGCTATGAAGATTTCATAATGAATACATTGGCTCACAGGAGGAACGTGAGAGTTTGGAGCCTGGGCTCGGTGCTCTCTCTACCACTCCACTGGCCCTTTTCCCGGCTTGCTTACAAGAGGTGCTAACCACACAGACAGCACGACCAGGTTCAGAGACCTTCATTGGCTGCATGTCTGTATCCTTGCTCTTTGGTGCAGTTTAAAAGGCTTTTGGAAAACTACACAGGCTGTGGCTATAAATGCTGTGGCTGCCCATGCCTTCAGCTTGCATGGACTTCAGTTAGGATTAAAGTTGTTGATCCTTTTGCAAATGGTGTTCAGCAGCTGCCAGGGTCTGAGGATCTGGCTCAATCTTTTCTGCCCTGAAGTCAATATTGGCAGCTTTGCTTTTGATTTTTCTGGAAGCAGGATTGCCCCTTGAGCCGTGGGAAACATCACCTTGTTGAGTGCCATCCTGGCGGCGTTGAAGCTTCTGGGTGTTCCAGCGCCGACTTCGCGGGGACCGGTTTCCAGGCCCTGTATCACAGTTCATTGGTTTTTAAAGGAGCAGAATACCACTTAGGCCAGATACAGGCATTGCACTTTTACCAGCATAAGTGATAGGAAACTGGTCTATACCCGTAATGGAACAGAGGTTCAGCACGCATAGATTGGGTTAAAAACGGCAGCACCTGGTCTAAGATTTGTCCCCCCCCACCAAAGGGCAAATGCGTGTTTTGTTCACTACTGATCTAAACTATGCCACTTACAGAAAACCCGCCTAACTTGGATCGATTCCGCTTTGGGCTTGTACCTAGCCTTAGTGGCCACGTAGGATTTGTTAGCTGGTGTTCATGAAAAACTTTTGTTCCGCCAGGTACACAAATGCTCAGCGTGCCATTTTCTATCCTTTGTCTCTTGACTTGCTTTTGAAATCATGCTGGCTTGTACTTCAGGCGGCAAGGAGGTTATTGGGACCGTCTTCCATCACAGTATCCCTCCGTGAGAATTCACTGCCCCCAAGGAAAGAGCTCCCAGGCATACAGACCCCCCACCCTCCCGTTCCCGAAGAACGAGCGAGGGCGGTGTGGCGTATGGCAAGTGGGAGCAGACTACCTGGAGGACACGCTACACAGGGCGCTTGTCTTTCTCTGGGCCACTCAGACACAGCCCTAAAAGGTCCGTGCACCAGAAACCAGCTCCTGGAGTCCTGGGATGATGTCAGAAGTTTCATCTTCAGCTAATCGATCGCTGATTTGAGAGTGAGCTTCAATGACCGAAATGACTCCTTGTTTTTCCCCTGCTGGTGTGGGGGGGATGGGGGGACATCATGCTGCAACTCTAAAAACATCAATATAAGCCTTACTGTAGACTCGGGAGACTGCCCCCTGCTCCTTTGTGCCATATGGGCTATAGGGACTAGTATATTGTAACCGCGCTCGGCCAACGGGGCTGTTGAAGGCAGGTGGACCTTGGACTTGCTAAAGCTTGTTGACTGCCTGCCTCCCAGATATTGCAATAATATTGCTGGGTAATGCTTGTTTGGGCCACAATACTTCAGAGTTTTGCCTGAATTGCTGCACGTCTAACCAGCCTGTGTTTTCCTAACCCTAAAATGGTTATCCGCAGCTCATTGCCTCATTTTTGACTCTTTCCTCTCCTTGTCTCAGTACTTCAGCTCTCATGCTGCTTACTGTGATAATTGTTATTCTTCAGCTGCATAATCCTCTCCGACGTCACTGCTACATTCAACCCCTCATAGTGTCTTGCAGCTTTTTGCAGAAGATACGTGCTTGGCTCCTTCAGCACATGTGTATATCTCCACCGAGGCTCCATTATTTTCTCTCTCTGAGCTGCATGTAGTGCTGTCCTGCTTCTTTTCCTTTATGTCCCCTATATCCCGAACTGCTCAGTATATCACAGCATATCACGCTGTCACCCCTTGCTATACCCATTTGCCGCGGCCCCTGCTCCAAGACATTATTCCACCTAAACCATCAGCTTGATAAATTATCAGGAGTCCTCGCATTGCACCTCACATGATCCATAGACCGTTCAGCAATTCACATTTTCCCTGAACATGAAACCATCTTTTTCCACTATAGACTAGTATAATAAAAGATGTGTTTAAAATGGAGAGGGTTTTCAGTGACAAAAAGCCAGAAATGATTTACTCACACTACCTAGTCTTATTTATAACTAGAAGCATCTTTCCTTGTGGGGTGGAGGTGGGGAAGGGGTGGGTATGCTAATGCTTAAGATTTTGAGGCTGGGGAGTGAAGGGTCAAAAACTAGTTTGACTTCACAATCCAATGACCTGGAGTAACCTGAGGAGGATGCAGGAAGCAAATGACAAATTACCCTTTGAAATGTGTGCATATGTCACTGAGATTAAATTGGGCACAGAAATTGATTTCATGGTATTTGCCTCCCATGTCTAGGTAACAGGCTCAGCTTATTTAGCTTGTCAGCAATTTGGGGCAGGTGCCTTTCTTCCTAGATGGTTGCGAAGTGCCAGCCATGTTGTGGGTGCTGCGTCATCAACAGTTTCTAATAACCAAGTGCTAAGATGTACATTGTTAGCAGTGATCATTCATATTATTAACAAGGGGCAAAGTGGTGTGTTACTACATAAACTTGTTCCACAATCGCAGAATCCACCAACACACTTGATGTAGCTGAACTGTGAAAATGTAGCTTTGCTTTGCAGACCGAAGTGCTCTGCATTTGAAACTGTTTTGGTTTTTTTTAATGAACAGAATGAGGGCTGCAGAATCAGCACCTGCTGGTGATGACCGGCAGGGTGCCCGCGGTTCAGACAGAGAGGCTCAAATTTCCACCTTTCGCCAAAGCCAGGCAAGGTCAGAGGAATGAACGGGGTAATGCGGGACGATCTCGGGGCAGAATTTGGCCCCCCGTTCCAGCCCGCCTGCTTGCAGACTCCAGGTGGCAACAGTACATCGGTTATTCTCTTTGTTACCTTTTCTAGATCTGACTCCTTTCTCTGTATAGTCCAATGCTAGGACTTCAGTGGGTGCAAGCTGGGATCAGAGACATCTGTGCCAAAAAGTGAGTCTATAGACAAGATCCAGTAGTTCCTTCTTTGCTCTCCCAATCATGTCCCTACTGGGCTCTGTTTCCAAGCAAAGTGTCTTGTCCTTCTACAAGCGTAATCCTCTTGGCCAGAAGGGACAGCACAGGGATTGCAGGAGGAAGGACGAACAAAAGCTTGTTTTGGGCAGCAGTAGATATATGGCTTGATTCAAATCTCCCTGTAGTCGAAAGGGATCTTTGTAGTGACTTCAGTGAGTTGAGACTCCAATCCATTAGCAAAGATCATATCGGCTTGGGAAGAAAATGCCATTTCCTATCACCTTAATGAACCTTATTAGGTTTCTGCGTTCCTTGTTGGGATACTTTCCCCCTTATGCTAGCATTACTAAGGACTCGCACACTTACCACTGAATCCTGCCTATGAACCTGGTATTCTAGATCGTGACGGAGGCTGGGAAATACCTGATACAGAGGGGCTGAGAAAATGTGTATTGTTATGGAAGTATTTCTTCCCCATAAGTTGTTTCTAAGCAGTTTACAGGGGCTTAGTTCTGACGCTGGAAATATCTTCCCTTTTCATTTTCAAGACTTAATTAGATTCCCAGAGTCAGGAAAACAGACTTCATCATTATTAATCATACTGTCCTTTCCCTGTCTTATAGACAAAGTGATTTTTGTTTTATAACAATGCCATGGGGTCATGGTTTATGTGCAATATTAGCATCCAGTGCAAAACATGCTTGGGCTGTTGATGGAAATAACATTTTCATTACAGAAATCACATCACAGTAGCAACCGCCCTGTGTCAGGATACGAATAAACCTCTCAATAAATTCCATGTCTCCATGATTAATATCACCTAACCAGAGCCCGCGTGGTATAAATTAATGCCACAGCAAACCTACCTAGTTAATAGGTTTCTTTAAGCAGTTAAAATAGGTCTTATACTCTTATTTGGTAAAGGGTGTTTTAATTTATTAGCTAGATTCCCCTGTTTCAGCTATTTAAGAGGATTTTCATTGTACAAACAGGATTCTAATAAGCGCACGCGCTATGAATTTTATCCTTGTAACCTTAATAAGATATTCATTTCAGCGGGCTTAACATATAGGGATTAAGCCGTTGTTTAGCAAGGTGATGAGTACAAAATCTGCTCATTTTTCACAAAATAGGTCAAACATATCAAAAACAGCCCTAACATTGCTTAATCTTAACTTCTCCATATTAATATGCTGCTTTCCTTGGGAAAACAGCTTTGGAAAGAAAAAGTTTTGCAGCATGAAATTGATGTTTCACGATCCATGGTTCATTACCCACGAATGCAGGCAGCGCTGCAGTTCCATCCCAGCGCAGACGGCAGCGGGGCTTGTGAGATCTGTGTCCCGGGAGCTGCTGCTGCTGCTTGCTGACAACACAAATGAGTTTGCTCTTGGCTCACGGCTCTGGTTTAAGAGTAACGCAACTTCTGCACCGGCCCAGGGACAACACCGAAGCAAAAGGCCCTCCACATAGGCCAGGTGTGGCTGATAGTTCTGTAGAGCCACCGGGTCAAAAAGGAA
>JAGPOW010003447.1:30042594-30055563 GCA_030014935.1 Caiman crocodilus | reverse complement strand
AGTGGCCTGCAAAGATCCCTTTGTCTTGCTGTGATTTAGGTAGGTCCCTAATGATGACCCTGATGCAGTACAGTGCTCTCCTCTTTTTTTGCTACGCTCTACCACTAGGAGTTTGCCGGGCAGTGAGATGTATGCGACCATCCATACCACTGGGCACCATTGTCTAGGGCCCTCTCCAGCCTCAGGCTGCTGCCTCGGTGCCAGTTCTGCCAAACCACATGTTCAAAATAGAGATGAATTTGCTAAAGATGAAGCTTGTAACATCATCCCAGGGCTCCAGGAGCAGGTTTCTTGGTGCACAGACCTTTTAGGGCTGTCAGAGTGGCCCAGAGAAGGACAAAAGCTCTGTGAACTCTACGTGGCCCGTTCCCACTTGCCCTACACCGTGCTGCCCTCACTTCTCTGGGACTGCGCTGGAGGACCTCTGAATGTGGAGGGGCCCGACGGCCATCATCGTCTTCCCCTGCCTGGTACAGCCCAAAATGTGGCTCTGGCATCGCTCTCTGCCACACTGCATCTTACAATCACTTGCTAAACCTATTGCAGACATGATCAGGGCCTCGGCTTTGATGCTGCCATTGCTTGGGTTCCCTTCTCTTCCCCTGCCTGCCTCAGGATCTTACAGATAAATTACATTGGGGAGTGATTTTTCCTTCTCTGGATCATTTGGCTTCATTAACTGACTGTAAATGTCATAACATCTCCAGCTAGCAATGCAGCCACCTGCCCAGAAACTCAGCTAGCGTGTCACCTTTGCTCACCATCACTCGTGCAGCACTTCCTCAGTCATCTTGATGACCCTGTTTTCGGCAAAAGGAAGTCTCAGAAGTGACTGGCTAATCCCTTTTGCTCAGCAAAACGTGGCCGAGACGCCCCTCTACCTTCCCCTTGACATTATCGGGAGAACATTCATTAATGCCCTTGCTGCAAAAGCCACCAGCCGTCATCAAACACTGAGCAGCTCCTAATAATAAAATCATTTATTCATCAATCAAAAGTGCAGTGCTTCTAATCTCTTTTCAGCCGTAATACCAGGAGTTACCTGTGGGCCAAAAGAGGGCTCAGGGAGAGGCCTAAAAAGTGCCAGCATTTGTAATTCCGGCGTCTTGCCACGTCTGTACAGGTGACGTCATTCCTGGTCATCGACTTGTCGCCAGCTTTCTGCAAATCTCCCAGCAGTCATCTCCATTTTCATTTATCATCAGACTCTAGTAACTGAAACAATCTCATCGCTCCTGGGTCTCCCTGTCAGCAGCGATGCCTGCGGAGATGTGATACTCGCCTATTAACAGGACCGCGTCCTTTGGGAGGTGGAAATAAAGGCTGGAAATGACATTAGCTGTAATTATTCCAGCGAAACGATTCTGCTCGGCTGTGCTGTGTACTCGCGCTGAGCGACGCGTGCCCAAGCAGCTTGTTGTCCTACAGCACCCGGGGACACCAAAAGTACCGGTTGCGTGAGACGGCGGCTCTACCAGATGCCTGATCCCTCTAATCCCACAATACCCCGTGCATTTTATATGTTCAGCTACTTATGCATTTGTCCTTTCCACGTGAACTCCTGCGGCATTCTGGCGGGCTGTGTTTGTTTCAGGCTTTGAGCGGGCCGGTTGCAGCGCTCCATCCAGTTGCTGCATCAATTAGCGTGGTATTTTATACCCTGGCAGCCTGACATGGACTGGAGGGAGGTGGCGGGGCGGGGAGGAGGGTTGCCTTCCTCTGTACCTGAGATTGCTCAAGTATGAAAACAACCTTTGCAGCAGCAGGACGTTGGCTGCCATGTTCCCCCGACTTTACCTGTCGTAGGTTAAGGTCTTACATCTTGAGTTTCATGTCAGGGTTGTTTTGCTAGGAGGTTAGACGCTGGATTTGTAAAGAATGGTTTGGATAGGCATGATCCCAACACAGGCAGGGGGTTGCACTAGAGGTCCTTTCCAGCCCTGCTTCTCTATGATACCCAAGGAATGGCAGCTTTGGCAGGCCTTGATGAAGTGAATCACTTAATCACATGCTTAATATTGAGCATGCAGGGAATCCCATCGACTCTAAAAGGATTAGCCATGTGCTGAAAAATACTCAGCGGCAGAAATGGCTGGAAAGGAGACCAAGAACCAGGGTTTGCTTTGTGATGCCTATGAAGTTCCTGCCTAGTTGCAGTAGTTGTACAGGTTTCCTCGTATTGCCCTTCCTGTTCTGGAAGCAAGCTCTCGGGCTGATTTGTTTTAATGAGCTTCGACCTCGATTTCCACGTCAAGAGTGCAATTATTCTCCGCCCAGCAGCAGTGCTCTTAATGCCTCTACGGTTACAGTGAAGATAGGTGGATCCAGAACTGTCTGATTTGCAGAGGCAAAATAATGCCCTTGTTGGAGCACTGGAGAATATCCCTGGAAGTCAGGCTCCTTCGTATCACCATTGAGTTTTACCTAATCGGGCAAACAAGACAAGGGAGCATGAGTCCTTTGCTTTGCTCGATTCCAAATTTCAGGGGATACGGTAATGAAAATCCGGTATGTGAACAGAAGGTGTCAGCAGCACAGGCTTGCCTGACACAATCGCCGACCAGGAGTGGGTTTGGAGACTTAGGGAAACTGTTGTACTGGCTCAGGAGGAGCTCCTTCCCTTGCTGTCCCAGGAAAAGTGCCTGAACTTGAATCTGTTTGAACCTCATAGCAATAGGCTCTCTACACTCAAATGAACTCAGTTGGACTCTTTGGCTAGGTACAGATCTTCAAAAAGCCCAACATGGGATCGATCTCAATTACGTAGTTTTCTGGAAGTGGTGTAGGCTGGGTTTTGCCATTTCGAAACCAGTCTGGGTGTGCCGAACCTCTGTTTCGTTATGGCTATAAACCAGTTTCTGATCACTTAAACCAGTAAAAGCATAATGTCTAGCCCTCATGGTTTGGGGACCAGAAGCATTAGATAATAGTGCACCAGAAGCTAAGTATCACCTTGATTCACAGGCAGGAAAATGTTGCTGGATTTTGTAACGGTTACTTCTCCCATCGGGTTTGTCATGTAAGTAGCTGCTGAAAAGCAGCAAGAGCATGCAGGGGATAAATGCATGTGAATTTAGCAATTAAGTTTGTATTCCCTTCCTGCATGCTTTCCCACAAACTGAACTGATCTGTTTCCTTTACTTGTTAAGGGACGCATGAAACAAATTATTTTATGCCCAAAGTTTGTAGCTGAACCTTGAGGGAGTACTAATTAGTGGGCTAATATATACTTTCCCGATGTCTAGGTAAACACTTTTTTTGCTATTTACACATAGCTCCCATCACATTTATTCAGCTAATTACAAAAAACATCCCTTGCAGGACCCATTTATTCCAATATTTTTTGATAATTCAAAAGCAGTTCCCCAGCTATTCATCAGGAAGTAGAAATGTAATCCATTTATTAGCACGTTGAATGGCTGATTGGAAACCAGGCGTGGATTGCAGGGTCATGCTGAAAATAGAAAACAGAGATATACTGTGCAGAAAGCAGAGAAGGGTAGGGCAGGGAAAGAAGCGTCTTGAAAAATTCTACTAAAAAGTCATTTGTAAAGTTCAAGATTAAATCCCAGATTGCATTTGTCGCATGAACACTCGCACCCTGGTGAGACCCTTTTAATGCCATTAGCAGAGGGCCATGGATGTGCATTAGCCCAAAATAACTTCTCAATAATTGCTGTTTTCAATAGGCTTGAATCAACTCCCATCAATGTCAATGGCAAACCTCTCCATTGACTTTAAAGGGAGATGGGTCAAACCCGATATGTCTGCAGCTCGTATTTGAAAGCAGCACTAGATGCAGCATAACAGAGACTTTACCTTCGTTCTTATTTGCCTTCACACCACGGATAAACTTAGCTGGTTTGGAAAAACGTTTTGGAACCGCTCACGTTCAGGCTTGGTGGTGTAACGCTCGTACGCGGAAAACATAATTCCCTTTAGAGGGAATCGAGGCACTCCAACGTCTCCTCAAAGCTCCTGATTTGTTAATGAGTCTCTAAAGACCCGTGCTTTGGAGAACTGGGATGACGTACTGGGCAGGAGAGCAACCATATTGAGAACATCACACTGTAGACTCGATTGACAAGGTTCTTTGGGTGAATCTGATGTCTTTTATTAGACCAGCTTAAATAGTTGGAAAACAGCCTGCGCCCCTGTAGACTTGATTTTCATTCAAGACAGGAAAGAGGTCATAATGTGCCAGAGCTTTGCAGAGAGAGATTATCACTGCATCCAAACCTGCCCCAGCTCTCACGCCGAGTCTGCTCTAAGTGGTCGGTGTTCTTTCGTTCTCTTTCCACGGGAGCGATCTCACAGCCCTTTTTTTGGCTGGTGGAGGGACCGATGCTGCACTTGACTTTCCCCCTTAAGAAAGGACAAGAGGAAGGGGGGCAACAGGAAAGATGGGAATTCCCCTGTTTTGGACCCCTTCTGTTCCAAAATAATAGGCTGGCTCTTCAACAGATTTAAATTGCATCCATCCATTTGATTCATGGGCACCGTGTTTAAGGCTCAAGAAACCCACTTGTTCAGTCTTTGGGAGCATAGAGTTTTTATTTACTATATGCAACCTAAGAATTAAGCAGCCAGGTTGATCTTTATGGTGAACCTGCTGTTATAGGATAGTTAATTCTTTCAGATACAGTTTATTCACTTTTATTATACAAAACTGCATCTTTAAGATGTGTATAACTACCTCTATGAAAAGAGATGATGCTATTAGTTACATTGATATGTATAAAGTCCTAAAAATTTGCTTCTAACTCCCAATTTCCTATACCCCAAACCACAATTTAAAGCCACATAAAGGTAGTTTATAGTGCTCTTAGTGAAATGTTCTTCTTTTTCTACATAAATACTTGTAGAAGTGTGTTTTTTACTCAGTCTTTCATCCCCCAAATATTTATTTAAGCATACTTTCACCAATACAATCTCAACCTTCAGCAATGAATTGCTACATAAAATGGGTTTTCAGGCTGTGAATATAGCATAGGTCAGAAAACACGAAACATTTTCTAGCACTGAAATACTGGCCACCTTATACATGACTGCTTTAGAAGACTTTATATTTTTAATGGCATAAGCTCAGAAGACCCATCTCATTCTTGGATTTTGTTTGGCAAATTAGGTTGCTAACAATGGGTATAACATAGTCTGGTCACAGCAGTATTTGACACCTTGCAGTCTTAAATATCTTTGTCTTCACAGCACCCCTGTGAAGTAGGGAAGCGTTGCTTTTCCCAAGTTGCAGATGGAGATTCAAGGGCTAGTGAGAGACAAAGGCTTTGCCTCTCTAATTCTGAGCTGGAGGGAGACACCCATATCTGTTCAGGCTTCTCATCTGTGAACTCTGTCCCAAAAGGCGGTGGACAGACAGGAGGATGGATTTACAGTGTAAACTAGCCCACTGGTCAAGACTGGGCAAACTAGGCAGTTCTGGGGGAAAGTCCCTCTTAATATAACAGTTCTTTTGCAATATAGTGGTCTGTCCATTTATCAGAGGCGTGTGCTCTCATGATTGCTATTGTAGATCTGTGGCTCAAACGTTGGATGGATGGATGTCTCAAGGACTGGACTCTTAAGTCGCCTCAAAACCCATTAATGAGCTGTGGTAAAGATCATTCTTGAATCGAGGGACTGATGATGGCTATTGTAGATGGTGGTCTTGCGATGGCAATAGAGTTCTCCAGGCCAAAACCTGAAGGACCTTCCGCACACTACCCTGCCGTAGAAACCATATATGGAACCAGGGAGTCCTGCATAGGAAAGGATGAATTAGCTAACTGACTAAATAAAAGCAAATTGTGAGCTTCCCCAAGCACAGAAGATTAGATGACCGTACTGCACAGAAAGGTTTGGCCTTTTAAATGATCAGATAAATCCTGAAGATATGATTCTCCCATCTCATTAAGTGCTGTATTGACCAAGAGCTAAGGAGTAATATTGCTGGAGCCTAACAAACAATCTGTCATTGTTAGCAGCAAAGAAAGGGTCAGTTCTGTTGGCCCACTTGAAATCCAAGGCTGCGCTTCGTTTTAATTACTCAAAAGGAAGCTTTTTCACGACCGGTTTTAAAAGAGAAGGTACACAACCAAACACAGCAACACAAAGGCAAGGCTGTTTAAAGTTCCTATTGAGGCTAATTATATTTAATAAGAGCATTGTGTCTTAGTTCTGCCTGATCTAACAAAGCTCAAAGACTCGCAGAGACTTTTCAGAGGTCTAAAATGTAAAAGCAGCATTGGTTCTGCAACCGGAAAAGAAGCAGAGATACCACAAAGAGGGCTGTTTGCTAGGAGAAGCCTTTAGGGAAAATCCATTTAATTCCTAATGCAACTCAACCTCGGAGAAGTATAGTTGCATCTATAGCTGAACCAACAGTGCGATCAATGTATAGGCCAGAGAATGCCCCAAATATTACACACGTTATTTGCATTTTTTACATGCTATGAAAATCGCAGAGGAAAAAGTCTCCCAGAATTTTGGTTTTGGCCTTGGAGACAGTGGCTGCATCTACACGTGGCTGCACAGCACTTTGGAAGCCCTAAATGATGGCAAAATAACAGCCTGTACTGTGCTGTGCTGTGCTGGCCGCATACTTTTTTCCATTGCTATGCCGCCCTAGCGATGTGCTATAACAGGGGAATGCATCGCTAAGATGTCATAGCTGCAGCGTTGCTATTTGTGACCACTGATGTGACATCACCGTAGTGCATTGCTATGGCAGCGAAGCGTCTTGTGTAGACGTGCCCACTGTAAACTTAAAATTCTTTGCACACCTGAAAACAAATCATGCTGTCAAAGATCATGTATTAGAAACAAATTATGCTCCCCGAATGTGGTTTGGCAGTATAATTGATACACCATGAGTGTGCAAAATAACTGGGAAAAAAAGCAGAGAGGGAACTCGCAGGATAAATTATTAAAATTGGAAAATAATGAACATGTGTAAATAACACACACCAACAATACAGATAAATTACTGTGTGATAAACTGTAAGTAATCAGAGCATTTCAGGCCTGAAATGCGATTCCTCTTCAGGGAGCAGTTGTGTTGACAAATCTGGAACAGGCGGAGGAAGGAAAGCGAGGCGGGGAGGAGGTTCCTCTGGAACACCGAAGGTGTCAAGCGCAATGAATTCAACTGGGGGATTCTTTGCTTGCAGAACTTAACTTGCATAGGGGAGGAAAGCACGTGGCAACCTGTAACAGGGTGAGGATTAACCCTGTTCCTAAGAGGAGGTTGAAAGGGTTCGGAAGACGAGCAGTAAAGGGAACGTGGGTCAAAGATGGGGCAAGGGCAAGTACTCACAGGGTTTGGCTGAGGTGGTAGCACAGTGGGAAATGCTTGGAACGTGATCGACCTGACAGCTGGCGACAAATAAAAGAGCTAGGAGGGAAGCAGTTCCTTGCCCCCCGGGGCACCGTGAGGGACAGAGAGGAATGGCAAGGGAAGCTGGCGCAGAGAAAAGAGATGGCAGAGAAACCGCCAGATGGATAATTGCCAGAGTTAGGCTCACTGGGTGAGGATATAACCATGGTGAGACCCACTCATAAAAAGGTGAGGAAAGAGAGGCCAACAGGTGGGATGATTCCTGGAGAAGGGATGTTCGGACAACCTGTGGCAAAAAGAAAGTTATTAAGGAGCTGACCTACAGGCAAGGAGCCTAAGGGAACAAGGAGGGAGCATGGACGTCAGCCAGTTGGTTATCCACTAGGGATTTATGGGGAGCAGCACAATAAACCAAATCACTTTTACTTTCTGTATGGGGTGATTGACTAACCTATATCTTGTTGGGGAATTGACTTTCTCATTTTTCCATCAAATCAAGGCGTGGCAGGAGAGTCTGCAGGGAGAGAGTTTGTTGCTCACTCGGAACCCTGCCACACAAACCTGGTTTTGGTTTGCAATCTGGCCTCTGCACCTAGGGGAGGTGCCAGCACTGTTTAACATCCCCATGTAGCTCAAATGCCTGATCTAATAGGGCTAGGCATTAAGTGCTGTTCTACACATGAAGTTGTAGCCCTTTGACCAAACTGGGTAAGCCTCCAGCAGGTTGTAATCATACTAATAGCATTTTCTGTATGGCAGGAAGAATATAAAACAGCCTTGTTAGTATGCAAGTGGTTGTGCCAGTGTAACTATATTAGTAAACATAATCATGTGCGTGCGTTATATTATGCATATAAAACAAAGTCGTAGTTATATCGCTACAACAATCTGGCTGTGGCCCAGGCCTCATGCCGGTTCCTTCATACAGAGGTACAGAAAAAGTGACATGGTGCTTATGTCTATTTGGCAAACCCCAATTTTAGGTAGGATTCTGGTTGTGATGTGGGGTAGGTGAGATGTTTAAGGTTTACAAGTCTAGCCCCTTTAGGGTGCATGCAGATGAGTGTGCATGTGTGGTTTGTGGTGCTGCAAACCCAGTTGTGGCATCACAAACTACACGCCACACACGCACACAGTTGGCACGCTGCTAATTTGCTGCACAGTGGGGTTTGTTGACATTGGGATCCCTTTGTGTCCAAAAAAAAAAGTGCCAGAAAAAAGCAGGGTGGCGTACGTGGCAGCAGTGTGCGGTGCCTCAAACCAGAGTCTGGGCAGCCAGAGCCACACTCTGGCTACTGGCAGGCTCTGTGCACCTGGACCGCTGCTGCTGCAGCCCCACAAGGCCCCCAGGAGCCCAGGTAAGGCTGCTGAGGTCATTCCAGGTGCTGGGCCCAGACTCCTCTACCCACCCAGGGTAATTTGCTGCACACCAGAGCATGCGTGCAGGGTTGTTCCCTAGGGAAAAGTACCAGCGGTACAAATATGTGCCACCGCTATTTGTCCCTAGGGAAATGCATGCTCCCACTCATGGGGACGTGCCTTTAGCATCCTTGCCTCTCTGTGAAGCTAAAATGGGCCCTGTAGGCAGAAAGCACAGCATGCGTGTCTGAAGTGACAACTATCTCTCTGGAAAGATGAGACATTTATACCAGCGGGATTTGCATTGCTCTGTGCGCACCAGCATAAACAGCGCTGGCATTCACAGCGGCCAAATTGCAGCTTCTTCCAGGAGATGTCAGTAAAGCCTGTTTGCCCTGAGCAAGTGGCTACGCCAGAATAAGCTGCATACACGACACCTCTGATGAGAGAATTTTACCCCTGATTCTTTCAGGGGAATTTCTACACCAGATTAGGCTAAAGTACCACTGTGTTGGCGTTCATGTTGTCTGTCTGCTCCCTGTTTTATACCAATGTTGAAGTCACTTACCCAGGTGTAAATAAATTGGGTGTCCAGACCTTCAAAGTAGACGTAATAAGGCAATTTCTCAGTTGCTATAAACTGGCATTGCTCCATTAGGTCTATGGAGGAACGCTGATTTACATCCTCCAACCTGACACCAGTTCCATGTGCGTAATGCCCAATGAAATAGGTGGGTATCGTATACAAAACTTGAAGGCAGCATGAGACTCCAATAATTTTTCTTCCAAATGCCTTTGTGGCTTAGAAATTCATAGAGCTCTTGACAGCCCATCTCTATTGGTGAGCTCGCAAGTGGTGTCCGCATTATGTGGCTGACAATCCCAGGTATAAATCTCCTGTCTGAAGCAGAGCAATTTCTCCACCTCCCAAATTTTAAACGCTCGCCTTTAATTTATCCTGCTGAACAACAAAAAAGATGGCTGTTCACCTGCCTTTCACAGCTAGAATAAACTTCTCAAGGGAAGTTTGGGACCCCCCCCACAAGCTTGAGCATCACTTGCGACTTTCCAGAAGAGATCATCGCTTGTAGGCTGCTATTCACACACATACCCTTGCAACATCTCCCTCGGGCACAGCAGTGCTAGCATCATTTTTCAGAAGTGCTATCATCTTCATTTTACAGATGGAAAAACTGAGGCATACAGAGAGGAAGTGGTTGGCTAAAGACTTCAGAGAAGTCAGAGGGATTTCATTAGCTCCAGGCTAGAGCTTCCATTCAAGGATAAGATGTCTTCTCTGGTAAGCATGCAGCTGCTGAAGAAAGGTATGATATGAGGGGGGATTAGGGCCTCGCTAGCATTAACGGTCCCAAGGAAAGATAATCCAAGAGAAATCACTGCAGTATTCCACTTAGTGGAAGATCATTTGGAAAACACGCCCAAGGGTTGTTCCTAAGTATAAGATTGTATTGATCTGTCCTTCCGTTGGGATGCAGATAACATCTCACAGTAGAAATATATTATACGTCATGTCAGTGGTGATGCATAGGGGGTGCAACCCCTGATAGGCGGGGGAGTGCCAGTGCCCCCACGGCAAGCGCCGGATGTAGCACCATGGCCACTTCCAGGAGAGCCGCAGCCACTTCCGGGAGTGCTGCAGTCACTTCCCGATGGGTGCAACTGGCCATGGGAGACCCCCCCCCCCCAGTAAGCGGGATCGGCCACGGGGGGATGGTCCCCCCAGTTGGTGAGCTTGGGGGGGACCCCCGGTCACTGGGGGGACATATGTCCCTTATGGCTAAGATGGCACCAGTAACCCATGCTTCATGTCAGGATAAAATGGGAACAGAAAATGACATTAAAATGCAAGCTATTGTCAGTGATTATTTTCATGGATAATCCTCTTCAGTCAAACAGCACAGTATCCATCAAGCTATGCCCAATTTCCACTGTGATTGTTCCCAAGGAAAGACTTTAGGTCATATTGAATATAAAACACGTTAGGTGCCTTTGAGAAGAGCAGACTGTGCAGTTTTCTGCAGGTGTCTAAGATGGATCTGCAGATTCTGTAGTGAATTCACCTTGTCTTGGCATTTACACTTGGGCAAAGTTGATAGAAAATGCAGCCATACCAGTGAGTCTGTGACTGTTCGCACACTTCGTAATAATGTAAAAGATTGGGCTGTTGGAACCAGGTCTGATGTTTCCCAATAGGAAGAGAAGTCGCAAATCCTGGCGGTCTCAATCTCAGCAAATATCTGGCTGGAAGCAGCACAAAGCACCACCCAAACACACACGCTCTCCAGAAGCTGCACAGAGCACAGTCTTTAGGACCTGAAGGCCCAGACTTAACCCCAACAGGCAGTGGGTTGTGATACTGCCTTACTGCATTTTAAAAGAGGATTTCAGGAGGCTCAATTAGCATGGCCACTAATTAATCAATTATGTAAAATAGATGAGCAGTCGGATCTCTTCTTAAGTGATGCCATTCATGTTAAAAGTTTAATTAACTTGCAGGCTCCTGGAGGGGGAAAAAATAGACATTTGCGATTCAGTTAAGAAACAATGATCTGGAAGTAGGATGAAAAATTGACTTGAGGCCAAAAGAGGAAGCCACCTTAGCACTGCAAGGACACAGGTGCCGTCACACGGAGGTGAAACAAAACCCTGCAGGTTTATTCGCGAACGCTGCAGGCTCTGAACTGAGCGGTTCACTAGTGTAAAGGTAAAGTCCACCTCTATAGCTGAGCATATCACTGCTGTTGCTCGAGAGCCTGGTGAGAGCTCGCTCGCCATGCGTTTCAGAACAATGTCATGGGCTAGGGAATAATACAGCGGCACTTTTGCTCATGAGCTGTACTTGAATCACGGGAACATCAAGTGTTCCAGTAGGAAATTGCTGCTGTTAGCTGAACATGCATCTTTACAAAGGCTAATTTATAACCACCCAAGTACATAATGGTTTGGGGAAAGTTTTTTGAATTGTATCAAAAGCTACTTGAATATTGATCTGAGCTCCGAAATGGGACTTGCAGCTAAGCATATTATGCGCTGTAGTTTGTGGAAATAGACACCTGATTAAAGGCTCACAAATTTATTGAATTTTACCTTTGCCTAGTGCTTTTTTGGATCAGTTTCATGACTTGCCTACCAAGTCTGTGTAGCTGGTTGGTTGGGTCGCTTGTGGAGGTTTAAATCCATATTTATGCCTCTAGTTTGCATATTTGGTCGTTTATCCATATTTGTGATTTGCGTGGAAAACCAGAACGGAGAGAGCCGTATTAAAAACAGGCCAAGTTTCTTCTGACACGCCTTCCAATCCAGAGAAGGCATCTGGACGTATTAGAAGGGTGTGAACTCAAGGAGTTAGAGTAATTATTTACCGGATTACATGGGATTAGTCGGGTGCAGTTTAAGGAACCACGGGGATAAATATCGGATGAGACCTGGACGGGGAAGCAGAGAGACATTGAAAACTCGAGTGAACTAGTCGGAGGGATGCACCTGAAAGGCAACACCCTTGTTCTGGTCCCCGCAGACTGCATCTTTGCAGATCACTGTGTCTCTTGTAATAGCCAGTCTGTTTTCAGTTCAGATGCAGCCTGTTACAAGGTGAGGGCATAGACAGATGAACACATCGTGGGTGCATCTACACGAGATGTTTACTGCAGAGCTGACTAATGAGCTCTGCAGTAAAATGTTAGCGTCTACACGTGCGCCCCTGTTAGGGTGCAGTAAACTAATAAACACCGCCATAGGATGGTACTGCTCAGCACAGTTATCCTACAGTGGTGTTAGTTACTGTGCTGCAATGCATGCATAGGGGCTGACAGGGGCATGGGGGGGTTTCAGCGGAGGGGCTGCCTGCTGGCACCCTCCTCCCCAGCCAGGCCCTCTGCAGCACGATGAGCCAGGTCAGAGCAGCCCTGGGCGGGCAGGCTGCCCCTTCCTGCTTCCCCTGCCAGCTGGGGCTGCTTCACCCTGGCTCAATGTGCTGCGGTCCTAGGCGCACATGCACAATGGCAATGCATAGGGGATGCACGTGGGTGCACACGCACCCCCTGAGATTGGCTGTGCACCCCCTGGTAGAGCCAGCCATGAAACCAGAAGCGCCCCCCCCCCCCTTGGCTCTGGTGTACTTGGGAGGCACCAGTCGCCCGTGCACATGCAAACGGCGCACCCAGGAGCAGTACACCCTAGCACGAACTGCACCACGTTTATTCAGGCACACTAATTGCATGTGTAGATGCTATTCTGGGTGTGGGAAAGGAGCAGGG
>JAGPOW010003447.1:30021211-30035765 GCA_030014935.1 Caiman crocodilus | reverse complement strand
TGCATGTTATCTCCTATCCAAAGCTGACCAAAATCTTGCCTTAAAAAAACCCTGCCATGAATAGGAGTGGCTTGTAGGACTTGCAGTAAACCTTTAATGCCAACAGTTTTTGTTAAGAGCCGAGCCCTTGTAGCATATTTGCAGATACAAGCTGGTTTTTGTGTGTCTTTCCTGATGATGTTTGCTGCATACACGACTCCTACTCGCATGTCGCTTTCCTGGTGTGTTGCATCACTGTACCGGCAAATCCCTTGAACATGGATATGGATGGTGCCTGTCCTTTTACACTCTGCTCAGCTATACAAATTATCACTACCTTGCTAATCGGAGCAAAAAAATGATTCATCTCCTCAGACAGGCTCCTTTTGTAATGACCAGATTTTCTTTCTGTAAATGAAATAGCAGGCAAAGGCTTTGAAACAACTCTTTAACAGTAAATCCAGCTTTTGTGGGTGTAATTATCATCAGCTGGAGCCTCTGTGCATTTCTGCTCCGTGTATTTATACACACGCAGCCCCCAGGCGAAATGTTTTAAATCTCAGCTAGCAGCACCCCATGCCTGTGAAACAATATCAGAGTCCATTTCTATGTCGGTATAATAAGATCACTTTAATGCAGTAGCTTTTCCAACGTGAAGCCAAAGGGCTGGAGCCTGAACGTCCTCAGCTGTGTAAGCAGTTGCAGTGAAAAGGATGCGTCTTCAGGCCGTCATATGGAAACCTTTAAACAACAGTTTTATCCTTGATCACCAGAGCCCCAGGATAAGCATAAGTGGGAGACACAGACCAGAAAAAATGACCCGGGACTCAGCTTTCATAAGAAAAGTGAATTCAGGCTCCTGGCCTGGGGTGACAGGTGAAACGTGCTGCTTGTTGTATGAAATCTGGCATTTATAGTGGCAGGTTTCATTTAGCAAACTGGACCTTGAAGTGATATTTAAACCCCCAAAACTAACCATAGAAGAAGCAAGATAGATAAGCAGGCAAAGTACTACTTACGTAGAGCAATGGCCTGGGGTTAAACTATATTGCACAGCTGCTTTGAAAAGTAAGTCAGTGAGTTTGCAGTAGAGAGGAGACTGTTGAATGGAAAGCTAAAGTCGTATTCTGAAAAGCGACTGGCCTAATTAGTTTCTGGTATAATACCACTGACATCAGTGGAACTACTCATGTGTTAGGGCTACAGGAATTAAAACCTCTCGTGGATCATTTTTGTCCTCCTAAGTGCAAAAATGAATTTGCAACAGAAATATATTTCCTCCCTTAACTATTCGCACGTACTGTGTTTTCTGATCATCTGAACTAAACAACAGTAAGAGAAGACGTGATAAGGTGCATTCACTTTATCAATGAATGACAACAGGAAAGGACAGGGAAGAATGTCATTGCAGCGTGCTAAGCTGCCGCTGGAGAGATAGGAATGAATGGGAGATATTTAACGAATTACAGGTTTCATTTTGATAATGTTCTTTTCTTTTATAGACACGTATGAGAACTTCATATTAAGCAGAAGAGATGTTCGTCTGAAATATCCCCACCTAAGGTAGTTTCTAAACAAATCAAATAAATATTAACTATTTAAAATAAAGCAAAGGACAGCTTATTACTTTTGATGGTTAGTGCCTTTGACAGCTTCATTGCATTTGAATGGGGAATCACTTAAGAATAAATGAAGCGAAGGCAGATCTATTGGCACGTTGTTCAGGAAACAGAGGCAGCTCACATGAAATAAGTGCAAACCGGTCCCAAAACAGAAGCGCAAGATTTGCTGGTTGGGAACTGGTCACAATGATCTAGAGATGCAAAGCAGTCTCTACTCAAGCCCTTAGAAAGGGGGTTATAATCCCATTCTCCTCCTACGTGGTCTGAGCTCAGCGGTAGCCACAGGGATGTAGCATGTTTAAGGGGCAAGACCACATTGTGTTGAACAGGGAAACTTGTTTTCTCACTGTAAATGATCTGATCCTGCACCTTTCAACCACCTGGAGTTTTGCCATTGACTTCAGCGAGGGCTGGACTGCACTTGTAGTAATCATGCTTAAGAGAAAAACTCATAAACAGGTTGCTTGCTGATGTTAACCCACTAACGGTAGGGTAGTAGGGAGGGCTGACTTACTGTACAGAGATGACTTACTCTTTAATGGAAAATGCTGAACAGAGGAAAGAAACCGAGCCACCTGCTTTTCCATACACCCTACCATTTTAAAGCAAAGCAGTTGCTTAGAGCACGATCAGAAAGATTCAGTTAAGAAATTCAGTTTTGACAAAACCTCTCTGATGTTGATAATATAAAGAGGGCTTCTAACACCTGCATTGGTTTGCCGAGCCCCTTCTGCGTTTTATTTTTATTTCAGAAGATACGTTTCACAAGCTTTGCAGATGGGGGTTAACCTATGAAATGTTGAAACAAAACTTATTGCCCTGGCGATGGACCAGAAAAAAAAGGGAATGAACCGTATTGAAAACAGTAGTTGGTTGGAAAAAAAACCCCCATCTCCGAAATTATATATACCGTACAAAATTAAACAGTGGAGCAAGAATATTTTGTGCCTGGTATTTTTAGATACAATTGCGGAGATATGAAGTGACTTGCAATATTGTGCAAACATGAGTCCTCCGAACTGTGGGAACTACCATATATAACCAATTTCATCATCCTTATCATCATCTTCATCTTCATCGTCCTCATTAGCCGCTCTTACGTGACTCTTCAATTTCCCTTCTTTGTCCTTTTTTGCTGCTTCATGTTCGTCTTCAAGATCATCCAGCAATACGACAGAACCACCGCTGCCAAAATCCCCTGAGGTTTCTTGTTCTTCTTCTAAAATAGGTAAGAGTTAAAGGTCATTCTTTTGCCCAGCACCTTCAAAGACTTTTGAATTAACATTTGTTAGTATCCCTATTATTCAAGCTACTTCAGTTTTGGCACTAAACTGAATTTTAAAAGAGGAAATTTTGCGAAGTACTGCACAAGTGCATACAAAAACAAGCATTCATCTACTGTGTGTGCAAAGCCACATGACTGGAAAGGAACAAATGGAATTTGATAACAGGATTAAGAATGAGATACAGAGCTTTGGATCATGAGATTTCTGGTTGACATCTGTCTAAGGAAAATGATTATTATCTGATAATTATTTGGAGGTATATATGGAGCGAAAAAAGCCTGCGTTTTGTTACTGAAAATCCATGGTATGTGAGAGACGTAGTTTCCTTTCACCTGGAAAGTTCTGAAATTCAAAAAAAGTCATCCTGGTTCAGGATGAAATTTTATATTTCAAAAGTGGAGCGAAAGGAATTCAAAAAATGTCCGCACGTTGCAGACTGAAAATCTAAGGGAGAGAGTCCAGTTAGTCAATCAAAGTGTTTTATTCTGACCATTTTAAAATGCTTTGTTTCATTTTAAAGTATTAATTGAAACATACTTTTATACTAGATTAAATTTAAAAAATGAAAACTCATCCTGAATAAGAAAATGAACATTTTACATTTGAAAATGTTGAGATGAAACTTTTCCAAACGTATGAAATGCTATGGCCATGTCCAGACAAGCGTGGCTGTGCGGTATGTGGCACTGTCCGATGGCCCCACACAATGCACATTTAGGCTACCTTGCAGCATGGGGTTTTTTTCGACCCTGAGAGATCCCAGGGTCAATAAAATCCATGCAAGAAAAAAGCAGGGCGGCGCACACGGAGACCTGAAACTGGAACCTGGCCGGCCAGCGCCTTGCTCCAGCTGCCGGCCAGGCTCCCAGCTGCAGAAGCGCTGTGGCTGCAGCGCCCAGGACCCAGGTAAGGCTGCTGGAGCCAGCACAGTTGCTTCCCTACCCCACCCGGGGTAACCTGCTGCACACCAGAAGGTGCGTGACGTGGGTGTTCCCCAGGGACAACGAGCAGCTAATTGTCCCTGGGGAACCAAATCTTCATGCTCATCTGGACCCGGCTTATGAGTCAAGAAAGGTTTGAAAACTGCCCCCTGCCAGGTAATAGTTTTGGTTTTGATAAATGAGCACATTTTGATCAGTTTTAAACTATGTTATAAACTCCCCATTGCTATTAACTCTAAGGGTATAAGCAGATGTTACCAAACAGAGCGGATTAGCTATGGTGGGATGTGTCCTGCCACAGCTGACTAACTTCATGGGGTGAAACGCACCTTGCCCGCTCTCCCACATCAGGCAGAGGCCCGATGCCGTGGGACAACAGGCAACACGTTAGCTATTTCGAGAGATGTACCTTGGAGATTCCCCAGGGCACATCTGTGGGGAACAACAGCTTTCCCTGCTTACAAAGACGCAGCTCAGAGATTTCCCAGGGCTTGTTTCTAAGCAGGGAGCCCTTCTGTCCCCTCCTTGGAGAAGTGCCTTGCGGAGCATTTCTAAGCGGGGAAGCCCAGCTCTCCGGTTATAGAGACATGCTTCGGACATTCCCCAAGGCATGTCTCTAAGGGGGAAACCCTGGCCTTTTCCATCTACAGAGACGCATCCTAGAGAGAGATTGCCTGAGGCACATCTGTCTAAGAGGGAAAAGCCACGCAGGCAGTCCAGGGGCTTGAGGAGCCCGAGCCCATGCGGTAATTCCTGGGGCTTGCAGGATCAGGCCCCTCAAGGCCTGAGAGCACCAGGGGAGTGGACCATCAAGCAAACAGCTATCTGCCGTAATAAAGCAGCAGGAAGTATTTCCACCTTTATGGTGGTCACAGATTTGGGGCATTTGTGACACGACTGGGGGTATGAATGTCTGTCTGCTTGGGCTTTGTGCTGCCATAAACATTTTTAGGGTCTTGGAGCAAGTCATCTGAGAGGTGGCCCACTCCTCCAGTGCCTAGGCAGTGTATAAGAGGCTAAGAATTTTTTTGGGAAACCTGGTTCCTGCAGGGGCAGAACGATTCAGCTCTTGGCTCGCCCGCATTTAGAAGCCAGATCTGGTTAGAGACCTAAACCCCCTCTGCCTGCTGGGTTAGTTTGAAACCTGGGGATGTTGCCTCCCAGGGATAAAAGGGCAGCGTGCCCAGCTTGAAGGGGCCAGGCCACTATGGGACCCAGAAGAAGGGGCTTCAGGAAGAGCTGGTACGAGCTGGCCAGCGGGGTGGAGCAGTTGCCCCAGAAGAGCCCAGAAGTCGGTGTCCAGCTTGGCACGCCGCGCGGCATGCTGGGGGAATTCCTGACAGTGACTCCAGCTGCAGGGACCCCCAGCAGTGATGCAGACGTGACCCCCGTCTTCCCCTCGCCAGCACGTGGCTGGCACTGGTGTACAGGTTGGTACGCGGAGGGTCCTGGCCTCCATGCTAGGTGGCCTGGGCAGAAGGCAGGGGCTCTCAGGAGTGGGAGAGAGCCTGGGAGGGGCCTGGAGGCACTGAAGCCCTGAGCTGTGGCAGCATCTTGGGCTTGGGTTTTTCCTAATCCCGGTGTGAGATTCCTTGGGCATGCAGCCAGCATACAGAGGATGCTGGATGGACTAAAGCCCTAGAGCTGCAAACAGTAGCCCAGCCATTGGTAGCCCTGTGGTAGTGCTCTTGCCTGTCATGTTGGCTTCCTGGGTTCTGTTCCTGGCTGGGGAAGTATAGGAGTGAGTTGCTGGAAAGAGGGAATCCCCACCAGGGAGCAGGGTTTCCCTTCATCTTCCCCTGCCCCCTCCTCTGGGGTGCCTGCAGCTTGTACTTTGTGAACCTGAGCCTCTCAATTTTCTTGTTCATTTGCCTCTGCCCAAAGTATGTGTTTGTCTTTGCCCTTACTGAATCCGCTCTTGCTCCCTGGGCCCCCTCCACAGATACCCAGGGTAGTGTACCTTATTGACCCCGGATCCCCATCCTCTCCTGCACAAATGTTATACCCCAACCCTGTTCTTCCCTTATTAAATTGCATACGGTCCAGTTCCCACTGGTGTTTCAGCACTACTCTATAGGGAGGAGGCGAGCTGCTTCCTCATAAGCGGTTATCCTTGCCAGAGTGCACCCACTGAATCCCTTCATCTGGAGAGGGGGTACCTGGTCTGTGTACCACCCAGGTTACACCTGATGTAACACAGACCTAAGATCCTACCCTGCCACCAGTAAAGCGGGGGAACCAGGGCAGCCAATGTCTTACTTTTCTAAAATGTTGCCACTATACCTCTAGAAGTCCCAGGCAGAGGGCTAAGCCCCTTGCTACAGAGGAAAGCAAACACCTCCACTATCCACACCAATCTGACATGGGGTAAAATGCCTTCCTGACCCCCAAATACAGTGATCGGTCTGACCCTGAGTGGAGGGGCAAGACCCTCTAGCCAGAAACCTCCAGTTTGCTCCTAGCAGGAGTCAACAAACCCCAGTTGGAGTCCCCAGCCTTAAGTGCTAGTGGGTGTTGCAGGCACACTGGTGGACAAAGGTGTGCAAGAATGGTCCTCCTTCTACATCTGAACCGGGTCACTAGATACATTTAGGCTGAACTGCATCTTCTTGTGCACGTCTGCTGCCTGCCTGCTTGGAGTACATGTCTGGTTGGTGTGGGGACAAGCCGGCAGGCAGGACTCTGTATGCTTGGTTTTGTAACCGCAGTTGGCAACACCTTTCATATGCTCATGTGTCTATTGTAATTATTTAATTGTATTTGCATAGTAGTTCATGCACCTACTGACTGTGGCACAGCGACTTCCAGTATCATGTTGTTTTTAGATCTTCAAAAGGTTTGCTTTCTCTGCTGTTGCTAGAAGCAGAGCAGTCAAACCTACCCCTATAGAGACCCACTGAAGAAATTCCACTTAAATCTTGTTTGCCTAGCTATCCAGAATGGGGCAGTGTGAGCATAAGGACCCTGGCAGATGTTACACTTAAGATGCAATTAACCACTTAATTGCATTTTAAAGTGTAACCTGGCTACATGTTCATGCCTTTAATGGCACAACAAAAAGCAAAACGAGCTACCAGTTTATTACACAAAATAGGTGAAGGTGAAATCATTTTGTGGCTGGCTTCCATCATGCTTTGAAATGAATGTGAGGTCAGGTGGACTGCACTGGGTCACAAATAGGTCCCAGTGTGGTCTCTTGCAACTGCCGATCGGCTGATCTTCAGAAGGATCAGGACGGCATTGGGGCTCAAACCCAGGTGTGATCTTTACCAGCTGCTGATCATTGATGAAAATAGTTCTGTGTCTATTGTAATGACTCAATTTTAGCACGTATTCGCAGTCTTATAAATACATCCACTATGCCTGGCACCGTAACTTCCAATATCACCACGTTGCTGGCTCTGGGTCTCTGGAGCCAGCCAAAAACCAGCTGATTGTAGGGCACCTTTGCTGTTGCACTGGCACTGACAAATAGGGCAAGAGTTGAGTCTGATCCTCACTCACATATCCTGGCAGGCAGGAGCCCCAACTGTTGGGATGTTTGGATTGTGGATCAGATCCCATCATGTCTCTAGCTGAACATGTGTCAGCAGCCTAACTATACTGTAGTACTGACAGTTTTAAAGGACTTGGTTGTTATTTTATAAAACTCCCCATAGTTAAACGTTGTATTTTTAAGGAAGCTCTTATTTATGAAGCTCCTATAAGTATGTTTGCTACTGAATAAGGAACAATACAGGTAATAGCCATGTGCGACAGCCTCACATCCTTTATTTTAATAACAGTTACTATATTTCCAAGCTGGTAGCAAAACCTTTTTCTCATTTATTGTTGTTCCCAATTTCATACTGTAGCACCTGCCATTCTTTTGGAATGAAAGTACATGACCATGCAGCCACCTTTGGACTGTGAACAGGAACATGTGTGACTGCTTTTGAACACTGGTAATTATGCTGCCTACATTGTCACCTTTTTGTTATCATAGTTCATCTTCCCGCTGTGGCAGGCCTTACAACAAAGTTAATTTCTCTGTTATCTCAGAAAGGATGCTGTTACTCACCACAGCTGACTGTCCCTTGTTTTCTTGAGCCGGCTATCTCATTTCCATACTTATCAACGCACCAGCACTGCCCTGTACTTCCATGACATTGTGTTGCTTTGTAATAGCCTTCTTCATTGCATCGTGGAATGAAAGCACCTAAATAAAGCAAACCACATAATTTTTATAGGCGCAAGGAAGACAGTAGACTATTGTGGACTCATTTCTCATTTATACTGAGGCATTTAGCACTGCTGTGGTAGTTTGAAGTGGCCACACAGTACACTCAAGTAAGAATTTAGCATTATTAGCAAAATTAGAGTTGGGCCAATCTGAAAGGGTTTTAGCCCAAATAACAGGCTCTTTGGGCCTCAGCTTCTGCTTTGACCTGTAACAAGCAACAAATAAAGAAGTCAAACCATAAAAAAATAACACTGACAAACACACTTGAACTGGAAACCGTTATATTAGCTCTAATTCAAAACATGCTTCTGCGTTCTGAAAAGTGCAGAGGAATTTCTTCTTTGTGCTTGAAATGCAAATGCAGGTTCTGAAGTAAGGGCCTCCTAACATATTACTGGGTGGTTTTGTTTCCTGTGGGAAATGTCTTCTTTTCAGCTGATCCACCTCATGGTTGGTAAAAGTGCAGGGTCCCCATTTTCCTTAATGGTGGTAATATTTTGCAGTGCTATAGCACCATCTTTCCAAGGGTCTCAAAGAACTTTACACACATTGGTGGAGTTAGCCTCACAACACCCCTGTGAGCTGTGTAAATGTTATCATCATCGTCACTTTGGCTAAGTGCAGGCAGTAAAAAAGCCTGCGGCTGAATCGATACAACCTGTGCAGGTTAGTCTAAACTGGGCAGACTGAACCAATAAGAAAGTGAACAGACATTCACTTTTGATTCCAGAAATGCAGCCGCATGCCTGCAGTAGCCCAGGCCAGAAGCACGGGGTTGGGGGGGGGGCAAGCCAATTAATGGCTACAATGTTCCAAGTTGCAACATTGCAAACTAACATCAGGATGCAGTTTAGTTTGCAATGGTGCAAACTCATTTAACCACCCACAAAACTCACATACATGTAATGTGTGATGCCATTAAGCCACACAAAGGGAAATTTCTGTCATGTACATCGTGACATCATCATGTGTACAAGTGCCCTCTGATACTACATTCAACGAGGTTTATCTTAAATCAGTTTTGGCCATTTTGAAAGTGGTTTAAGTGCGCTGAAATTCTGTTCTGGTGCAGGTTTAAACTGGTCGCTGATCACTTACACCAGTTTATGTGTAACTTCTGTCCCTAGCCTTTATGAGCAAATCTGTTGTCTGTTCCTGGTCATTGTGTAGGCAGAGGCAGCAGCTATATCTGTGAGGTTACTTATTCTCTATTACTTATTCCCTGAGCTTTGCTTATCTGTAAAGCTGAACTTCTTTAATGTGGGAAAAACTAAAAGGATCGTTGTTGTCCAAACACACATAAATTCAGCAAAGAGTTATTCAAGAGAAAGTGGAGGGGAAAACCTAAGGCACACATGTGCTTAGGTTTCAGCTCTCATTGAACATTGTTTGTGACCAAAACTCAACTGTTCTGGCAAACGCCTGCTGGGCAACAAGAATTTGATCTAGGATCAGGAGCTCTTTATTCACAGAGAAGGACCAGGTGACTCTGGGAGGATGTGGTTCTGATACAGACAAATGATGAGACCATACATGTTCTACTGTGCAAGGCTGCCTGGACACAGCCATGAGTGATGGGTGGTGTATTAGTTTCTGTGCCCCAGGTACAGTTCCTATTAGAATAGTTCCTCAGATACGCATCAGATACATAGGGCCTCTTCTGTTTTTTTTGTTGTATGCTGTATCTGCCCTTTAAAAAACTGCAATGTGTGCCCCCCCATATCCTGTTCAAATATTGACAGTATTTAGCCAAGGTTAGGGCATAGTTCTACATGCTCACTAATCTTCCTTGCCAGATTGTCACAATTAATTTTGCTGTGTTGAGGACGTGATCCTGAAGCCAGATAGTCCGAATGCAAGTCCATGGACTGAGGATTCACTGCTCTCTGTTTGCATCTCAGAACCAGGTACAATCCATCACTGATTTAAGATCTCCATAGATCTCCTTTTGGGCTTAAAATGTGGTTTCCTTCCATTAGAGCCATCGCCAGGCCAAAATTAATTCCAAATTTCATTTTAATTTATGTCTTTTCCACTGTTTATCAGATCAGTCTTTGTGTACCACGATAATGATCTCTGCAAGGTATCTGCCATCTGCTCACTATTTAATTCGTAACAAATTGAAGCACAACTCCAGACTTATTACAAGTTCCCATGTATAAAAGAAGCACTAATGCTCTTCAGGGATTGGAAGCTGAACAATACAATAGTTTTAAATTTTTTCATCTAACAAAGCCCTTTTGCATCAGCCTGCGAGACAGTGGTGCATTCTTGAGCCTGCAGACAGGCAAGCTCTCAAGAGAAGCCTGTTTTATTGTTCACACCACTTTCAGTAGCTATAATGCAAATGTGCTTCAGTATGAAAAAAACTCACTTGTCCTTAGAGATCAGTTAGCTTTATTCCCCAGAGAGCTCTGCACAGTCTCTTTCCATTCTTTGCTGGTTGCTTCAGTTTCAAGCACAGAAAAACAACCTCTATTGTCTCAAATGATTTTTGAGAAAGTAGCTTTTCCCTTTGTTAGGGATGCCAGTGGTTTACTGGTCGCACAATACTTCCTTTAACTAGTTCCACGTATACAGCATCTCTGCATATTGTTCGTGTGCGTCAAAAAAAGGCTATTTCCACTGTATTGGCCATTGAAGAGGAATGAATGAGGAAGCACTGCCCAAATGCCATGCAATTACTCATATAAAAGACATACAAATAGGAAGCCAGTCACATATATTATGAATCCACGAGTTTCCCATCTAATCTCACTGCAGCTATTAAAGCGGATGTCCAATTTTTAAATGTCAGAAATGTAGTTCTGAAACATCCGAGCATTAATCTTTCTCTCTCTGACCTGATTTTAGTGAACATTTTTACACTTATTAACAGTGCTGTTTTAACCAGCCAAAGCGGGGGTCTTAGCACATTTGGACAGAGATGCCATTGGTGTGTTCATATACCAGGAGAACTGCAAAGAGGATGAATAGGCCTGATGATCAAAGACTTACTTGCTTTATTATTCACTCTTCTAATAATAGAGTGAGTGTGCTCAGCCATACTGCTTCTGAAGCTCAAATTCACTGTTAAATCACTTAATTCAATATTGACCCAGAAAGACTTTCCAAATTCATGCTTATTCCGCTTCTTATTTAAACACTATGGGCTCCTACACATGTGCAGGGAGGCTGCGCTGATGTGCTGTAATTACAGTGTGTCAGCGCAGACTCGACTAATCGTTGTAATTACCGCACTCCAGCAGACTCCAGCATCACGTGCATCAGCGTCCCTGCGCTGAAAATGGTGGCAGGGCACTTTAAACTAAAGCTCATTTGACGAGCTTTAGTTCAAGGTGTCCCACCACCATTTTTCAGTGCAGGGACACTGATACACGTGACTCTCTGGGCGCTTTTAATTAGTGAGGCTTTCAGAGATGCACTAATTAAAACACCCCAGCCGCCCCTCCAGAGCACGTGTATAAATGCCCTGAGACCTGATTTGGACTACACAAACCTAGAGAAGTTTATGTAGCTTAGATCCTCACCTGGTATAAAATGACACACCTCAACTGGAAGCAATGGAGTTATATTAATTTACATCAACCTTTGATCTGGCTCCAAGTACTGCGTAATGCAGGAGTCTAAATGACGTTATAAGGGGAGCCAGTACTTCTATATTTAGATTCCCTAACATAGTGTATTACAAATGTGTCTCAGCATTTATTTTTTTCAGAAGCTTCATTATGTCTGTTCTTTGCATCAAACCTGGATATTCACCAAGATGGACACTCAAAAAGTATCAAAAATCCTTTGCATTTGTTGCAAGTGACACAGGGCGCAGCTACATGAGACACCACGTTGCCATAGTGACGAGCTATGTGACTGCAGCTTGTTGCTACAGTGACGTAGCATTGCCGGGCATGAACCATGACTTGCTTGAGCAAGTATTAAATGACTGTAGTAACAACTGCACAGTCTACTGCACATGTAGACGTGCCCACAGTGTATAAAAGCAAGGGCCCCAGCTCTCTCTGTTCACAAGTGAATGAGACTCCACTAACTTCAAGAGTCTCGCTGTTGATGCACTTGGGCCTGTTTACCTAGGGTTCAAAGCAGGTCAAGGGATGATGCACAGGAGAAGGGGAATGTCCCTTCTGCAAGTGGAATGTAGATCCCTAAGGCCCCTGCTACATGCTGACTGGTTAATCGTGCAATAAATTTATACCTGTCACATGTGCAAATAATGATAAAATTGACGATCAAAAGAGCCAACCAGCTATAAAGTTAGTGCTTGAAAATGTGTAACAACTGGATAGCTGTTCTACCCAGCTTTGATTTGAATGGGTAGCAGGGCCCTGATTTGCACGTGCTTTTACAACGAGTCTCAATATCTAATTAAGGAGCTAGAAATGGGGCAAGCCTGCTGATGTGAGGTTGCACACGTGAGGTCTGAATGCTGCAGTCGGTGTATTGGCACATGCACTCCCTAAATTCACCTGCTGGAGGCAGTGTCACCAAGCCCATACATACCTATGAAACAAAAATGCCTCTAGAGGAATTGGTTACGGTAGTGGCAGAGACATACCAGAGCCGTACCCTATGACTTTCACACGCCTCACATCATATGAATATTTTGATCCCAGATTTTGGTTTGGCCCAACATAAAAAGAGAAAGCAGTGTCAGTCGTCAGTTCTGTGTTTATATAGCATTCATCCCTGTCGGATTGGCAAGCCTTCCTGAAGACCCGAGTCCTCAGAGAGGAGGGTTTGGGATGGAGCCATCTCACTGTCTATACTGTTCATTAAAAAAAAAAGCTGCCAATCACTTGTCAATCAAATGAGTTGCACTTTGGTTTCAAAACTCCTGCCCCTCCCAACTGTTTCCTCCGTTGTGTCTGCCCCTGTTTGGCTCCAGCTCAGCTTCCAACCCTATTACGTGCTTCCTTTTTGGCTTGGCTTGACCCCCCTCACTTGCCCTTCCACCCTTCTGCTTCAAACCTGCTCCATTCTCACGGCATCTCTGGTTATTCTTGCATTTGAACGCTCTTCCTATGTCTGAATTAGAGACTAGCTTTCCTAGAGCACGGAGTCTGCCACTGGAGCGTTCTGCAATGTCGGACCCGACTTTCCATCACGATTCTTGAAATGATTCTCACCCACGAAACTGGGAGAGAATTGTGCCTATGCCACTGCTATTGCTTCACAGGCATGAAAACAAGTAATAACGAACCCGCCTGGCATGTATACTGCATACAGAAAAGAAAGTATAGGCTGCCCAGGATACTTTGGTGAGAGCTAGCTGAGCCTACAGGAGACGCTGGTTTATTGCCTGCTTTGTCACAAACATCTTGTGCGCGCTGGACAATGCACTTAGAAACTGAGTGGCACAAGGGTTTGCAGCCTTAACCATTGCATTAGTTGCCTAAGTCCAAAATGCTGATCTGTAAAATCCTCTCCCCAACCCTTAAGGTGCCAGGAGTTTGTGGGTGCCTGAGTTTCCAATGTTAAAGCTCTGTATGTGCCTAGAGTTTTGCTCCTGAGCATGCCTGTACAGGGCTTAGCACTGAGCTGTGGATCCGATGTCATCCAAGGACTTGGCTATCTCAAGCTGAGTGCTAGTGAGCTTCAAAGACGCGTTTCTTTGCCTAGTTCGCCTGTCGAGCGTCCTGGAAGGCATTCTCAGAACACAAACCCAACCGGGACGCATTGGGGGCACTCCCATTGTATCCAGTACCTCTGTGGCTGAAGCCACACGTAGGCTCTAGGTGGAAGATATGGGCCCCCTTGAATCATGAGGCCTGAGGGTATTGTGGGGTGGGGCGAGAGCAGCACTCTCAGTTCCTCCTGTTGCCACTTCCTGTTTTATATCTGGTTTTCAGCAGAACAGAGAGCAGAACTGAGCTAGATCCTCTCCCATTGGAGTGCCTTAATCAATAAGCTATAGCGTCCTACTTGAGTTCTCTTTTTTTCCAACCCGTCGAATATTTACTTGCGCCATGCAAAGTGGAGCAGCACTGCAACAGCTAAGTCTCCTTTGTGGATTTAGCGCTAAGACTTTCTCTGCCTCAGTTTCCTGTCTGTAAATGGGTCCTTTCTTCCCAAGAATAAAATGAAGATAAATGTGTTAAAGATGATAAGGAGCCCAGATAAGTACCCAAGATTGACAGCATTTCCTGCTAAGCAAAATGGTAGTGTGTCTATCTCTGCGTTAGCTCTTACCCCAACTAAAATTGCTTGGCTAGGCTGCTGATGGACGTAGAAGTTTATTACCTTGGTGATGCAGGAGAAGTATTATCAGGCTGCACAGACACACTCTGTAAAAGTACAGTCTCTACAGTTAATTGTACCCTAGATGTATCTGGTAGGCGCAGATGCATAGGGCTGTTTACTTTTTAATTCAGTCCCCTGGGAAGATGGATTGGATTTGAAAGCCTCCAAATTCAACATACCTAATGGCAATGGCTTTGAAGTATTCTGTTGCAATTGTCATCTGTTTTGTAAAGCATCAAGGAAAAAAAA
>JAGPOW010003447.1:30003372-30014491 GCA_030014935.1 Caiman crocodilus | reverse complement strand
CCCCCCCCCCCCCCCCCCCCCCCCCCCCCCCCCCCCCCCCCCCCCCCCCCCCCCCCCCCCCCCCCCCCCCCCCCCCCCCGGGGGCGGCAGGCCTAGACCACTTCTTCTTGGGCAAGCACCTGAACCACTGGGCTAGAAGAGGTGCTGGTGTAAGCAATCCTCCTGCTCCATATAATTTGCAGCAGGTATGTGTGTAAGGTGCACCTGTTCTGCCACTGGTGGAAACAGAACCCAAAGTATGTGTTTGGAGCCACGGCTTGACCTCCTCGGCAAGGCCAGTAGGGTTGTGGTGGGCAGAGGGGACACAGCTGCTGGGCTTTTACTTGACTACCCCTTCCTCCTCTGGATGGAGGGGGAGGGCCGAGCAGGGGGCTAAGTGCCATGTTGGGGTGATCCTACTGCTCAGGGAAGCATTTGCAAGGCGTGCTTCATACCTTGGCCAGACTGTTACCAGTCTATCCAGCTGCTTTCTACCAAGACCCACCCTCCATGTGTGTAAGTGAGAGCTTGCCCTTAGCTGGGGACAAAGCCAATGGCATGGCAGGACCAGATGCCAGCATCTCTTACTCCTTCTCTTGCTCCCTGATGATATTAGTGTTTTATTTCTATGACTTTGCTCTCCTCCCTCTTGTATGGCCTTTATGTTTCTGTGTAACGTGTGCTCAGGGACACAGCAGCAGCAACAGCACATGGGTGACCATGCTAAGCTGAATGAGCAGATTGTAAGATAATGACTAATACGGATAAGAAGCTGCTTTGTGACACATCAGAGATGCAATTATGGAAGGTCACTTATGAAGAAAGTTAATTATATTAGTTTAAGAAACACTCTTCTGTTGGAATTTTAAATAAACAAGGGCGCTCTCCCAGGCTTTACAAGTTAACATTTCTTATGGCGTCTCCTCTAATAAACAGTGCAGCTTATAAGCGAGAAAGTGGGATATGTAAGCGTTTAGGTATTAGAGTGATAGGTGCTTTGGAGAACCCTTGGATAGCTGGCTATTACTAGTGAAAAGGTTAATACCACAATGGCCTTTCAGCATGTGTGTGAAAGTGAGATGCAACAGCAGTTTCAATCTCCACTTCAAATTGCCTTTTGATAAAAGTTACTTCCAATAAATCACGTTTTGTTTTGTTTTTTTGCTAATTTTGTAGCTGCAGTCAAAACCAAAGAGGCTGAAACCCAAACCCATTCCTCCCAAGGGGCACTTGCAGGGATTCAAGTGGACTCTGAGTAAAGTATGGGGGTTTCACAATGCAAGACTCACATCTAGGGAGGCAGATCCACCACCCCACTGCGGAGATGCCTTCAACATCTTTCAGGAAACTGTTCACAATACTCCACTGCTTTTACCGAGCAGTCGCTGCTTGGGCCTACAACCCTTTGGGCTCCATAATCCATTTCCACTTCCCGCAGTGTAAGATTAGACAGCTTATGGTCTTAGGGTAAATTTGCTTATAAAGATGTATTGTGCCAGACAGATGGTTTATTGGCTTTCTCTAGTGACTCTAGAAAGTTCATTTAATGCTCTAGACCAGTTGGTTTTCAGTGGTCTGTGGATGTCAAAGGGGTCCATGAAAGATGACTACAATCAATCAAAAATACGTGAATACCCACACGTACAATTCAAAGGGGTCCGCACCTGCATTCAAAATTTCCAAAGGGGTCCGCAAATGAAAAAAATGCTGAAAACCAGTAGTCTAGACTCACAGCTCTGGAGACCAACACAATAGGTTGGCGGTTCTTGACCCTTGAAGCGCTGGGTAACCCTCTTTAGATTCAAAGCACCCCTCAGAAAATGCCAGCGCTCAGTTTTCAGTTGTTTTTTTGACTGCAGAAAAACACTGGAGCAATTTTTCAGTTGCAAAGAACTCGGCAAGACCGCAACAGGGCAGCATGTTTGTCATATTACGGATGCCGATTTGAAATCTGTGGGTTTATCCTGTGAACCATGCTTGCACACCCAACAGTGCTAACACTGTGTACTCAGGGCACCCTTGAAAGGCTCTCAGAGCACCTCGTGGTGTCCTGGTTGTGAATCCCTACAACAGGCAGAAGCAGCTATGTGACTTTGTTTTCATGCCTTCCTACCTGTGCCTCGACCCTGACCTGCAATGGTTGCTACGCAGGGTGGAGAGAATAGCACCGACTTCATATTCATTCAGTTCTTGGCTCCTCTGCACATACTGCCAAGAAAGATGCCAATTAGTGTCAATTGTGGCAGTGGCTCTTCTGATTTGGACACCTGTTCACTAGGAGCTGGATTGAGACCATTACATTTTACACTCCATCTGACAGCTGTTCGAAGAACTAACAACTTTCATTCACTGCAAACCTGGAAGGGATTCAAACAGGCGACCTCCATGTGAAAGGCTCCATATTCCGTTAATACCTAAAGCAAGCCGTCTCCTCAGAATAATAATAATAAAAAAAAATCCTTTAAGTGAAATTCCTAATTAAAAATAAATACACCTTCTGGCACATAAATTGCTTTTCTTCCTCCAACAAGTGACTTATCTGAGCCAAGTTTACTTTATTAAACTATACTACAATTAAATTAACACAGGGAATAATTAACCAAGTTTCCATTATCATAAAAAAAAAGAGGAAGAAAAGTAAAATTCCTCAGCTAGGCTCTTCTATTGCATCAAGCTTTGCTGACTGTAAAGGAAGAACAACTCCCATTCCTACCAACAGACCAGCTGAGTGGGTATCTGGAACACAGGAACTTTACAAATTAGCAACAGCCCCACGGGCAATTTGCATCTGATCCTAGTGTCTAATTAGTTTTATTATTTTCTTATTTCAGTGCATGTCTGCAAGGTGCTCATATTAATATTATTTATGGCGGTGATGTCAGCTGTACAAAGAAGCAGTCCCTAACACAAAGGGTTTAGTTCAAGTCACAAGGCGTGCGTCTACACATACACCGTGCTGCGGTGACATGGCGATCACGCGGGTCTACGTGTCATTGGCAGCTACATTGCCCTAGCAGTACGCTCCCCCGTTGTAATGTGCGGCTACGACAATGTAGCAGTGAAATCTAACCATAGATTGCATGTGCACGGTGCAGTAGAGGCACTTACTGCCCAAAAGGAAGTACTAAAGCACAGCGCCATAGCAATGTTGCCATACGGTGATGTGTAGACATGCCCAAGGCAGATGTTACCTTGAATGAAGGCCTATTTTTTGAAACACTATGGTTACCCACCTCTTGTCCTTTCACAAAAGAAAAAAAAATAGGAGTGAATGTTTCCTCCCCAGACCGCTTCACCCGAGGGTGATCTTAATGCATTCAAAGAGCTTATTCACCCTCACAGTAGCATCTTGAAAATTTAATGTAGCACAGAGAAATCTCTGCTGGAAGCACCTTTTCTAGACAGCTGATGTGTCCAAGGCATCTTAGTCATCTCTTCCCACCATCTGTTCCTTCTGCTGCCACGGGGGCATACCCAAATGGATTACTTTGAAGATACACATGCCTTTTAAAGCTCCATGGGCATAACCAAACTGGTTCAATTTAGCGCAGTGCTCAGGCTGCAGAAGGGGGAGGACCATAAACAGGGTAATACAATGGATTGTGCATACATCAGGAAGGTAGTGCAGGGTTCCCAGTGCTTCACATGTTGGCATGAATTCAGATCAAGACTTGCTTCCATTTTGGTCTGTGGGGAGTATGTAGACCCCCTGAATTTTGCTTTGAATGTTGAGAACTATTTTAGATTATCTCTTTTCTTAGAAATGTTTTAAGTTGACATTAGATGAGGCAAAATTCAGATGCCTTTAGTCTATGGGCACGCCTGAACATCACTCTATGTCACCGTAGAGGTGTGCTACATCACTGTATGACGTGCTGTGGCAATGTAGTGATCACATGAGCCCGTGATTGACACCTGCTTTGCTGTAGTGGTGTGCTCCCCCATTTTACTGCTCCCGCTGTGGTGAAAACTAACCCTGTGCCACGTGCACGGTGCAGTACAGGTTCCAAAAGGAACTACTAAAAACAGCACTGGAACAACAGTGCCGCAGGGCAACATGTAGACTTGCCTGATGTGTATTTTCAGTGCAACCAGGGAAAATTAGTGGTGTAGAATTTGGCCTGTATAAGGATTAACTTGCAGATAAATAGAAAAGGCTCACTTTTTGTGGCTTGCCATAAAGGTGTAGGTGTGCCAGTTCTTAAGCAGGTTGTGTAATAAAAACAAGAAAATAATATAAGGAACACTATGGAGAATATGCCAAATTTGTAGGTCATTAGTGTACTGAATGGCTGTTCAGATGAACCATGAGATCATCAAGGCAACCTCTGACATACAAGCTCTGTGGAAGCAAACTAAATGAAAACAAGATGACAAGGGTTTTCCCTACTGAAATTGCTTTGAGGCATCCAAACTTAAGCATCTTGAGGAACCAGTTTGGTCTTTAGCCCTTGGCACTTCTTTATGCAGAGCTCTAAAGTCATCTATGCAGAGAGTGTCGTTAAGTATCTTAATAAAGCAAGATTTAGAGCCTCGGTCTAGTTCTGGGCCCTAAGGGCTTCAGGAGAAAGCTTATGTCCTTGGATCTTTAAAAGGGGGAAAAATACCCTTGGACCTAATGTGAATTCATTTCCTCAAGCCATTAAAAGATTCGTTCCAAACTGCCTCTCTGCACAACTGTTTGGCTACCTTTCCATAATAAATGCATTACTTTGCCGTGCTCTTTAAGAAATAAGAGGCTCACAGTGTTTTAAAGCTACATGCATGGCCATTTATGTGTAACTGTAAATAAGCTGGAAACGTATGGAAAGGTAGGGACATGGGCGTTATCAAGAGAGCTTATTTGTGCATTTGGCTTGTATCGCACACATTTGATATAATTATTCTGCATTATACAAACTCTGTTTGCAGTTTGGAGCACTCTGCTGCAGCCTAGATTGGCTCTCCAGAGTAAGAGGCAGCAGACTCGTACACAACTCTTGATGCCAGCATGAGATAGGGTGGTGAGAGGACTCAGCAGTGAACTGGCACTCTCTTTGCCCTTTCTCACCACCCATTCTTGGTGGGTAGAGGGATTGAAGTTAGCAGAGTTTCTTAACCTACGCCTGCAATCCAAAAACCATTAGGATTTTATACCTTTTTTGCTCATAACATTTATCCTCACCATGCCAGGCCTAAGAGAAGACAAGCTCTTTTCAGCTGTTTAATGAGCATGACCTCCTTTGCTAACCGCTTTGCGAGAGTCTTTCCCTCCCTGGTGGGTAAAGCACATCAAAACCAGTCACGTTGGTTTTGCCCATAGGGAATAAACATCCTTGCAATTATTCATTTTGCTTCGTTTCTTTAAAAGGAGCAGATGCGAAGAAGGTGGACTAAGGACCTGAGCCATGTCTGTTAACATCTTTTCCCAGCACATGCAATATTCAGATTTTTCTGCCTTCCATCAGCTAATCTCTCCAGCCCCATGCTTGTCCTTTAGATGCTTCCATCCCATTGTCATTTCTGTGAGGTAGGCCTAACTGGGTATAGCAAAATGAAGCCTAAGCAATTTTAAAGCCCTAGTATAACTTCCTTTATGTTGTATTTTACCTAAATCCTTCTTGCTTATATACTGCATCTTGGCTCTGATCAGACAATGTGAAGAAGAAGTGTTGTCATGTGCTTGACTAGTACCTGAACAGTCTGTGGCCTTAACAGCAGATTGACCAACTAAACCAAATTGTGTACATCTGGGTCTCATGATGTCTGCTTTTAAAACCATATAGGCTGAGAGTACAGTGACCAATTGTAACTGGCTTTGAGATCAACAGAGCTGCAGACGTTCAGCATCTCTCAAGACGAGGCCCTTTACATGATGTTACCGCACTTGCTTCTTAGTGCTTGTTTAGATGTTAGTCTGCTTGCTTTTGGGTCCTTGACACTATAGGTCAAAACTAGCAATTGCAACAACTGCTGTGCCCTGTGAATGGTGACAGCCCGTGCGAGCTTGCCCAGAACTTTAGAAAGTTTTTTCTTACTGCCTTGCGCTGTGTCCGAGCTTGTTGGCTTGATGACGCGGTTGGCATCCTCGTGAAGTGCTCCGAACCAGTCCTTTAGCCGGGAAGCAAGATTCCTTAGCTCCTTGTCTGTGCAAGCTATTAAAAGAACAAAGATACAAGTTGAATTGCAGAGATCCTGTAAGCTGACTTTAATGAAAAAGCAACTGTTATTTGTTTTCGGTAGCACGGCCCCTGCCTCTTAGAGTGTCGATGTGAAAGACAAAGGGAAAGCGAGACAACACGTAAATACTCACCAACCACAGTGTAGTGCCGCATAGAGATATCACAAGGTAGCTGATAATACCCTAAATCATGCACTGGAGTTTCAAGGTGCAAGGCAGTGCCATGTGTGACCCCCACAAGCTAGCTCAGCACATAGCAGCTCCAGAAATGGGAGTGCCACAGGTGAACTGGCATGATGCTCTCTCTGTTAGGGCTCATAAGCCCTACTTCTCTGCACAGCCATGGGGGAGCACTGCATTAGTATAGCTACATATGCAGAGCTAGCTCAGGTCTCTCTTCACAATGCAAGACAGACAAAGCTTTAAACCAGGCAGCATGGGGGAAGTCGCATTAGTAGAGGGAGGGAGTCTGATTGGAAACATGGAGCCTTGCTCTACAAGAGATGCCTCATGGCTAAGACCAGGGGAGTGTCTGGTCTTGCAAAAAGACTTCTGAGAGCACCTTTCAGGTAAAAACACAGCCTGGATCACTGCAGGAGCTCCACCATGAGCCATGGGATTGAGAAGGGGATGCATATTGCCATTTATGCCTTGGCACAGAACAGAGGAGATGCAGAGCATGTGTGCGCCATGGCAAAATTATTTCCAAGCTCAAGGACTTGAGGTCCGTGTGCACCCATGGCAGAACATGTGCATGGACAAGCACCTGAAAGAGAACAAGATGCCGGGGATAATTTAAAACTCATGTTTCATTTAGTTTAAGGCTATTTTCACAACATCAGGAAATCTGTTCCTTAAAGAAACCTGCCATGTGCTTCCAATCTACTGCAAATAAGACTTTGTTACCTCCATAGGTTGTCATAATTCCTTTCTGTTAGCTAGATAAAAGGATCTAATGCTTGCTTCCCTTATGAATTTTTACTGAGAAACATCTAATTTTTCCATACATTTCAGTCAGAAGATTAACGTCCAGCTGGAGCCAATATTTCTTAGGAAAAAAACCTACATGAGACACCACTTTCTGTCAGAACGAATATTCCTACTTCTGCATCATCTTCAATACTTGAATTCACAGATTCAGACTATTTTATCATTCTTGCCATGAACTCGTTCTAAATTTTAAAGAACATTTCGTAGAATACAAAACAAGATTTTATGCAATAGAAGCAGACATCCTTCGCAGAGTAACCACAACATGTCCTCTCCAATTCACTGCATATTTTAATATTCCTCCCACTGACTTAGTTAAGAATGAGTCCCACTGCTTGCTTTCCCATGTTAAACTCACTGCTTTGGTAGCTACATTACTCTGCTATTCCAAGTAGCTAGAACGAGTCCAAGTGGGCGCAGCTACACAAGATGCACAATGCTCAGTAGACTACTTCTACTGCACGTTAGCACGTCACAGCAGAAGCCGTGCTAATTTGCTAATGTGCGGAATTAGTCTATTGTGTGTTGTCACAAAAAGACTGGCTACTGCACATTTATGTAGCACCTCATATTAGAGGTACTAAATTTAATGCACAGTAGCAAAGGTGCAGTAATGCATGTGTAGACATGCCCAGTGTGCCGTATTGTTTTTTCTTGCTTTGTAACTGCTCTCCCCACAGTGTGTTTGGAACATAATCTTCTCCTTGTTTCCAGACAGGTATGACTACTTAAGAATGTAAATTTGGGGGGGGTGAAATGTAAAGTTTAAAATTTTAGTATGTATTTTTTTTCCCATGCATCGACAACTACAGATGGATTTTCTCTACATTCCTAATAAAGGCAGAACACAGACATCACCAGTGCACTGAGGCTGAATTGAGGCAGGAAAGGGTAAGCTCCAAAGAAGAAATGTTTTCAGAAGGCAATGGATGTGTAGACGCAGCGGCCTGTCATGCAACTTTTAGGCATACTGCAGCTTTTATTGCTTCAGAGGCTTATACTTGCTCCCCCTTTATTTTATAACATATTTATATTTAAGCTTATATTTTATTCAGCACATACTACTTTATATGTGAAAGGAGAAGCAGCAGTCCTTGACAGTTGAGATGTCTGAGATCTGTCTTCCACTTTTCCTGTAAAGGGCAGAACTAATCACGGTAAGCGGCCTTCCCGTTTTGTACACTGCATATGATACTGATGAAAGGTGCTGGTTTGCTGCCAGCACCTGAAAGAGGGCCTCCATCGCAGAAGAAATATAGCACAGAAGCAGCAGAACAAGCTCTACAATGAAAAGGCATCTTGGCAGTATGCAACCATGACCACAACAGTCCACCTCTAAAGGGAAAGAGAAGAGGAAAAAACTAATTTTTTACACACAATGAGTATCTAGAACAGTGCTTCTCAACCTTTGTAGAATTGAGGCATCCCTTGTGAAACATGAGGCACCCTTCAGAACAGGCCAGATCTTGGCTTTTTGACTATGGGAAAATAAAAGACTGTTTTTTTCTATTGCACAGCAGTCAGAAAGATCACAACAAATCAAAATCTGGGGGTCGGACCTGATGATCTGTTTAGGTCCCTTCCGACCCTAAGCACCATGATACTAAAATGGGCACTTTTACATGTGCTGAGGCTGGGGAGGAGGGGAGGCCATGTTTAATTAACGTGCCACCCCGTCTCCTGTATCAGTGTCCCTGTGCTTAAAAACGGCGGCAGGAGCACTTGCACTAAAGGTTGTTCGATGAGCTTTACATCAAGCGCCCCTGCTGCCATTTTTAAGTGCGGGGACACTGGTGCACGAGACGCAGGAGGATGCAGGAACGCAGCAATTGCCATGCTGCAGCAGATCCGATTCATCGTTGGAATTCCAGTGCATCAGAGCAGTTTCGGCACGCCACTCATGTAGAGGCGCCCAACGTTTTTACCGTTATGAGCTTGTTTTCAGACTCTGAGAGCTGCTCCCCATCAAGTGCAAACACATTATGTGACGTTAGGGCTAGAGTCCATGAATTTCCTGTTTAGGCAGAAGACAGAGTAGACTTGCATCCTAGGTCCCCTCTACATGTTATAGGTATTGCACAAGTAACTGGTTAATTGTGCAATTACCTTGAGACCAACGACACATGCAAAGTTCCTATTACACCATAAAAAGCTCCAACAACCAGCTATAAAGTTAGACCTCAAAAATGTGTACTACTTTTATAGTTGGTTGCTATTCAACTTTAATTTGCACGTGTAGCAGGGGTGTACCATGGCCAGCCGGGCTGGGAGTCCGATAACTGAGGGGACGCTCAGACCCAGCAGCTGCTGACCTGGGTCCTAGCAGCGTAATTCCGAGCGCTAGGACTCAGCTGGATCCCAGCAGCCACGGGGGACAGCTGACATCTCCTAGCCCTGGGGGTGTGTGAAACCCCTGGGGCTCGGAGATTGTGGAAGCTGTTATATTTGCCATTGCAGGGGGAACCTGGGATTGGGCTTCCCCTGCGCTGGCAATAAGGCAAAATCACGCCGCCTGCTATGCACATGTGCAGAGGGATCCTTATAGGCTAATTAAATACGAGACATGTAGCTTGGTCTAAACCAGGGGTGGGCAATTATTTGGGTGGAGGGCTGCTTATTGAGTTTTGGCAAGCCATCGAGGGCTGCATGATAGGCAGCTCAGGGCAGATAAATATTACATTTCTAAATTTTTTAGGGGCCCCACGAAGCGGCTAGAATGGCCTGGTGGGCCACATCTGGCCTACGGGATGCATTTTGCCCACCCCTGGTCTAAACCAAGACAATGGGTGCTTATCCCATTACCTAGAATAGCTTTTCTAAGCCCTGTGTCCTTCAATGGGATAATTGCTGTATTTCACATATTTTTTCTCCTACCCACATCTTGCGTTTCTCAGCAGTGCCTCCTTCTTTTCGCACCCCACCTCCTTTCCCTGCGCTTTGCATTCGAATCCCTGCTTTATATTTAGAAGCCTTGCTTCCTGCATTCCCGTTGCGGCACTGGATGAAGCAGCTTGTGCTATACATCTCTGATTTAGTTAGTATGCAAGGTACAGCTCTATCCTGCCTTCTACTCGACTTCAGATGAACATGGCTAACTTGCTCTCAGCTGTTTAGGCCACTGAAGTCTCAATGATTTCAACTGGAGACAGGCACTCAAATAAAGCAGACACTCAAAGTCAGCCTTCAGCCCTGAGCCTATCAAAAACGCAGTGGGGTTTTTTCCGGTATAGGAATGATGTGCAGGATGGCAGACTTGACTTCTGTCCTTTAGCCCCATCGCTGGACGTGCCGCAGGAGTTACGCTGCCAAGAGATCCTTGTAGGCTGTTTCCCTCGGTGCTCTTAAGGACAATACCAAAACGAGGAGGAGGAGGACACAGTAGGCAATGTGATAATGCTAAGGGGATCAGCATTCACTGACTCATAGCAGATCTTCAAGTTTCTCAGGGAAATGAAGGTGCAAGCACACTCCCCCCCTCCCCTACGCAGCACTGATGGAGACTGTGTCCATGAACTAGCAGAACGCTGCTGCTCTCCCCACCTTTTGTGCCTCTCCAGGCCATATCCACTAGATCTGTCTTCTCCAAAAGACCCATGGAAGAGGAAACACTTGATTTTCTCCAGATACAGCATGAGATGAGATGCACATCTTGTTTTTTAATAGCAGAATGAAAAAAAAAACATTTTCCCTTGAAAATACTGGGAAGTAGCAGTGAGTAACAGCTTCTGCAACAGAAGCCTCTGCCAGGGGAGGGAGAAAGTGTCTGCAGCCAGCAGGTAGAGAGCCCTGCACATTCGATGTGCTGCCCTCAGCAGAGGCAGAAACAGCTATTACTGGATTTCCTCGCTCATAATGCACATTCCAATTTCCAGCAGCTGAATTTTTGGGAAAAGCCATGTGTTGTATGTGAAAAAATACAGTATAACCGTCAGTTTTTGGCTGCGGTAGGAAGGAGGGAACTGACAACGAACTCATAGCTTTTTTTTTTTT
>JAGPOW010003447.1:29981165-30003272 GCA_030014935.1 Caiman crocodilus | reverse complement strand
TTTTTTTTTTTTAATCACCCAAGAGTACCAATTACAAGTGCAGAAAGTTATTGGGCTTTGCTACCCAGGCCATAGATGCTTCACAACTTGGATGAATAGCTGCTTTTCCCTTCTTAACAAGGATTCACCAGTATGCTAATGGCACTTCAGTTTGCAGAGTCAGTTTTGAAGAGGAATGATTAGAAATCAGGGATGGATAGTTAGTAATGTGTAGCTAGAACATAACAGAGCTATATCTGTAGAGTATGTCCCACAGTCCTCTCCATCCTAAACCATGCATATAAATATGGCCTTGACTACTGATTTCATTAAGGAAGGATGATTCAGTAGTCTAGAAAGGCGTAATCAAGCCCAATAGCACAAACCTGAAGCTCATGAAATATTTATTTTGGCAGGGCAGCTTCAGGAAACCTAGGCTGGAACGCTGGATGACTCAGTGCATGTCGCTATGCCTCTCTGACATCTTCAGTGCCAGCTGTGTAGGTAGAAAGAGCTTCATGGACTTTAATTCAATAAGTCACAGGGAAAAAAATCAAAGAAAATATCCTGTAGGGATATTTTACTTATTCAGATTTGTGTACTTTCAACTACAAAGACAACTTTACACACCAGAGAATTAGTTGGTGAGTCAGACAGACTGAGGGCAGTTGTATTAAGTGAGCTGTCAAATGCAGAGTACTGCCCTGCAGGTGCTAAGCCCCTGATGGGAGCTGGGGGCTCGGGGAGTGCTTCCCCCAAGGTACTCAGCAATATGCAAAATTAAGGCCCAATTGCACTAGCTTTGGCAGAGAAAGAAGATTTCTGAACATGTTTAACCAGCTGGGCACCTGGTCTGAGGCATGTCAGCGGCTGGCCTGGGAATCTATGTTATTCAATGGCAGCATGCAACAGGGTCCAATAGGCAGTATAAATGGGACAAATCGAATAGTGAATGATGGGCCAGGCTGGGAACATTTCTTGGGTATGGCTCAGACACTGGGGTCCTTTGACTCTGAACTGCTTCAGTTTTCCTGGCAAAAAATCTATCCCAATCTCTAAAATGAATACTCCTGAATATTCCAGGGGCCAGTTTTCGCCCTGTGGTGCACACAGTCCCCATAACATCAGTGCACTAGCACCGCACGGCTGCTTCTACCATTTTGCTGAATTAGCTCAAAAACCTCCGTTGGCTGCTGAAAATAGCACATAACGAGCCACCGGGAGCCTCTAGTGTTACGAAAAGCGCTCAGGGATGTCTAAGGACTGCCGAACTTCCTTGTGAAATCAGCAGTGAAGTCTGAACCAGGACTTAGCATGGCTGAGGAGTACCTGGGCATCTCTCAGCAGTGTCAATCAGTATCTTGCACAACTGGACCCTTAATGAAATGCCTTGCTCTCTGACAAGCCTCCCAAATGTTATGACCTTTGCTGCTCTCTTTTGGCGCCCGGGGAAAAGGCACTTCTAAACACAACTTGACAGGAAGCCCAGAACAGAACCGTTGTACATGCAACCTGGCCTTATGTGACATTCTGAATACGTGTCCTGATATTGCGAGACTTTTTGAGGGGTATGCTTCTCATGGATACTCAATCAAGGAATATGATATCAAGTGTCCCCTGTGGGACTACCATGGTTAGAAGCATAACCCTTTGGTGTGGAAGAAATATAAACTCAAGGTCCTGGTAATCTGTAGTCCTTAAACATCCCTGGGCACTCTTCATAAGATTAGAGGTGCTAATCCCAAAGTCCTGATTTCCTCAAAGGGAATTTCATGCTGCCTACCTAACCTTTTCCTGAACTTTCAATCACTCGTCGGATTCTTTTTTTGTTTCCTGCTTTAAATTGTTTTGTCGTGTTAATCACCCAAGAGCGCTAGTAATAAGCAGTTTTGCATTTTACCCAGCTGTATCTGCAATCAAGTGGATAGACATTGTTTTCTGGTATCTGGCTTCTATTTGCTTCAGAAGAGGAGGAGTTGGCTTCAAATAATCCCCTACCTATTTTGAAAGCAACACCATATGATCCTACTCTAGGTATCTTTCTTCCTTGACTTTGCGCCAGGATGAAAAAAAAATAATAATACTAGTTTAGTTGATGCACTTTAGAAACTTTAGTTGAGGCATGGCACACGAACAGCTAACTGAGAGTTAAAAGGCTCATGTCAGCTGCTTCTTGATGTGTTCTTCTCTTGCTGTAATGAAGGCTTAGCTCTCATTGGGCGCATCTACACATGAATTGAATTGGGTTTAAATTGAATGCACATTGAACTAATGCGGATTAAGCAGGTTTTGGCAGAGGTCTACATGTAGTGGGACTTGGAACTAACAATAGTCCCAGGTCACTTCAGCCCTGCCAGGTGCCCCGCTGGCCACCGGAGCGACATGGCTGCCATGCTGAAACCAGAGCCAGCTGCTAGCATTTGGCAGCTGTCTTGGAAACACAGTCCCGCCCTCTGATCCCTGCCGAGCCCTTCCCCTGCTCAGCAGCTGTATGTCCAGCCCAGGGGCAGCGTGTGGAAGCTCCCTCCTTGCCTGCCCTGCCTCCTTGTGCCAGGGCTGACCCTGCTCCTGCCAGTGATGCCCAGCACCACCCTGCTTTACGCCAGCCCCTGCCAGTGACAACCAGCACCCTGTGCTCCTGGTGGCCACGGTACTGGTCCTGTTGGGCCGACATCCCGCCCCCCCGCCCAGGCACCCGAAGAGCTGTGCACCCACCAGTGGGGGCCAGGGAACCAGCTGTGAGAGGCCCTGGCTGACCCCCTCCTCCTGCACCCTCCACTCCAGCCTGCCTGGCTGCCACACTGCCCACACACCCCCAGCACCAATCTCAGGACATGCATATGGTTGAACAAAAACACTTTATTATCCTTACAAGACCCACCCTCTCTCTCCCTGCTCCCTACTCCCTGCTCTTCAAGCCGTGCTTCTCCATCCTCCCCCTCGCCAGCAATAAAAAACCAGCTTACAAATGGAAAACTATACAGAGAGCAGCCCAGCCCTGGGGAGCAGAGGTGCTCAACCAGGAGCCTTGGGGCTGGGCTCCAGCCGGCCCCTTAGTGGCTGTGCAGACCCAGGAATAAATTCCCTGCATTAATGCAGATTAATGTGTCTACACATGTGTTAATCCACACGAACTAATCCCACTTAAGTTTGATACTTGGGTTGGGCAGGTATCAAATTTAGGCTCACAAGGCATTTTTACACATATAAGCGCTGCAGCTCTGGGTGCTTTGAAAAGGACTTGGTGCTGCAATGCTTGCATTTTGTATTTGTATTTGTATTTGTATAGGCAGCAAAATGCACGTCGGCACTGAGGAAATGGCAGTGGCGTGCTTTTGAACCAAAACACAGCCAAGGTGCTTTAGTTCAAAAGTGCACTGCTGCCATTTTCTGCATGCTGACATGCATTTCGCCACTTATACAACTGCACACAGCACAGTATGGTGCGCGTCAGCTCATGTGCCGAGAGACTCGCTTAATTGAGTCTGCTCTGAAGCAGTGGATTTTTGGTGCATCTTGGGATGAAAAGGTATATGTATAAATGCCCACGTAGCCTAAAATAGCCATTTTTAAGCTGCATTAAGGGCATGCATATGTAGACACATGCCCTAATGCAGCTTAAATTGGGCTAATCTGCATTAAATGACCATGTGTAGGCAAGCCCACTTAGGCTAAAAGGAGAGGTATGTCCCTACAGTTTAACTTCTTTTGACCATGGGGTAAGGGTGTGCCCAGGGGCAGCTACCAGAGAGAAGATGACACACATGAAAACCCCACACATTTTTTCCCTTGCGAAGTTGTTTGTGCATTTCTGGGCATGCTAGATGCCTGTATAAGTATTCCCACTTTTACCTCCTGTGAGATTGAGAGCGAGCGTTTAAGGGCCAGGTTCTGGAATCTCTACTCAGAGTCAGAAGTCTTGGCAAGGGGACTCCTGGTGAGCGCAGTGGAAACCTCGGATTGGGGTCCAGGCTATCGTCTGCGCAGAAAGCGGGGATCCGTAGCACGTGAGTTCAGAATGACCGTGCTCAGATTGATAGACATCACGCATCACCGAGTCATCACTCAGACACTGATTTTAAAATAAGCACCGAAACTGTTGCTTTATTCCTCAGGGTAAAACAATTTAAATATTGGCGAGGCATCTATTAATTCCTAACAAATTGAAAACGTTGCTGTCAAACACCTATCTTCCCCCAAATAGAAATCATTAATCCGGCCTCCTAATGGAATGCCTTTAGCCTGCTCTAACTCCGTTGGGCTCGGGTTTTTTAGAGGACTGCTTCCATTAGAGAGGTTTTCAAATCCACATCACTAATCCAGGAATGGTGCTGAAGATAAACAGCCTGGCAATTTCATTTTATTATTTTAGAGCAGGACTTTCAGAAATGCTCACTTAGGGAAGTCAATGTGGAACTTGGACTGGGGGTTCAAAAATACAGAATCAGGCCAACAAGGCGCGCTTGTGACTATTCCCCTGTGAAGAAAACCTTTAACAACGTGATTATACAACTGCAATCCAACAAAGTAACTTATGAAATTAATAACTGCTGACTAAAAATGTTTCTAATTCACATGCCCATTAACTCCAAGCCAACCCAGTGAAAGTTTCCGTTCCAGTGCTCTAACGTTTCCAGCAGGAGGATTTCACCTTGACACACAATTCTGACTTTACAAGACAATGGAAGCAATCTCCAGTGCCTGAAAAATGCCTCAAGTAATTTGAAGCAGTTGTTCCATAATGGGGAAATTATCTAGTTCTGATTTATAAAATGTGCGCATAATCAGATATGTACCATATGGTCTCCCCAGTTAAGCGTTGATCTATACAGCTCACCCTGGCTTTTTAAAAATCATACATTTTTGCTAATCGCTAACTGCCGTAGATGCTGGTCAGATGGAAAGAGTTGTTGCTTTATAACACTCAGTGAGAGTCTTGGACAAAGATTCAAAACCCAGTTCTTTACAGTCTGAAATCCCAATCTGAGCAAGCTCACCTGCAAATTTTCTTTGGGCTAGTTTCAGGTGGCTTTGTACCGGGGAGGAGAGAGAACAGCAGTCATGGAGAAGTGAGGAATGAAAAAATAAATGCTGGCTTCTAAGTGCCAAGATTATAAACCTGCAATCGCAGAATCCAGGGAGGGAAACCGCCCCCTGCAAGGTGGAGCAGTACATGCTACAGGAAAGATATACCCGAAAATATCTTCAGCAGTTTAAATGTACTCTTCTGTGTTCTTTATATCAGACCTAAAATCAGTTGCCCTTTTTTGACCTAGCTCTTCTCTTTGGGAATATACTGCATTGGGTTTCATGACAGCTGTGTTTACTACCTCTCTTTACAGCAAAAGCTAAATTCAGTCTGGCAGGTAACTATGACTTGGTGAGGTGGGCAAAGATCGTCACTACGTTAATGTTGGTCACATTCTCATTTAGACGGAGGACTAGACAAAAGGACCTACTATGTCTCGCTCCTACCTGTTCCCAAGAGTGATATCACAGCAGTTGTAACTTGGTTTAAATCCCTGTCCCCAAACTCTTATAATCTCAGCAAGTGACAAGAGACAATGAGCAAATAAAGTCAGACATATGGGGGGGGTGTTAGGTCAACAGGATGACAAGATACAAAGGAAAACACATGCCTGTATAATTGGCAGCCGTGCTAGCGCATCATATTTGGGAGCCTTGCCACTACTCCATTTGGTTCTGGGGACCACGTGTCATGGTGAAAAATAAAATCCTGGATCTGGGGTCCAGGCAGGAACTTGGGCACATGCCCAGGCTTGAACTTGCAACTCCACGGCCCCAGAAGCAACACACTGCCCTCTAGGCCAAACATCTAGGTGAAGAGGAAGGTCTCTGCCATGCCTCTGTCTTCCCCAACCCCACAGTCCCATACAGCCACCCGCCCACCTCCAGGCACACACCTTGACGTGGCGCTCTCCTTAAGGCACCCAGTTAGCCAACAGAAACGAGACCAGGTGAGCCAGCTAACACGTAACCTATACTTCACAGTCGAGGGGACCGGGTGCTTAAAGTCAGTCACGAGCGGTCAATATTCACAGAGAACTTTTCTTCACCGGCCGTCTGAAAAGGAGTCTGCCGAACTATTCAGCAAATTCCCGCGTGTGACAAGTGCATGAAGAGAAAACTCCTTCTGATCAGCCATTGATTCACAGGCAGAAGAAAGAACTGTATTGATTAGAAATACCATTTATAACCAACAGTTTGATCATTTCTACATCATTTCTACGAGAAGCACTAAGGGCACTGCCGTTTAATTTCAATGACAATGTGATATAGCAAAAATTCGTGCCGAACCATTCAGGGTTTGTACCTTTGTTTATTTGTCTAGGCGGAAATATGACAGCTGCGGTTTTAACCATTCAAACTGAAAAAAAAAGAAAGAGAAAAACTCTGTCTTTCTCTTCTGTTCCTCAAGAATACTTAAAACAATAATCAGGTGCTGAGTAACATATTTTAATGGCAAAATGTGTACAAGAGCACACCATTTAAATAGCAAGATATAAAAACCGTCTTCTCATTGTGTGGGTCTTGACAAAATAAAAGCCTGAGCTTTTACATTACATGGTAATTTGAATATGCTCATTTTCCAAATGAGAGGAAAATGCTATTTTAATAAAACACCCACTAAAAACTGTATTATCTCTTCCAGATGTGTCAACAATTTCTCCTGCTTGTACTGGAGCTGAACGGGCACGACTGACTTTAAAAGAAAAGAAAAACATATTTTAGTCTTTCCATTTGAGACCATGGTTTTGCTGTCAACTACACAGCCCCCCTATGCCTGGCGTACTGTGAAATTAGGTAACGCACACGTCAAACATGGTGTCTGCTTTCAAAAGACACAAGCAGATACCAACTCCAATTTCTGCCTATGCCAAACAGCTTAGGTGGCCATTCCTTGAAGGAAAGATCTGATCTGTGCTCTACCTTTCTTTAAATGCCACACGAAGGGATAAAGATAAATTTACAATCCCTCTTGCAGGCCAGAAATTACACTTACACCAGTATAAGTGATTGGAAACCAGTTCAAATCTGTAACACAACAGAAGTTTAGGGCACATAAACCGCTTTCAAAATGTCCCAAACCGGTTTCAGATAAACCTGGATGATGTCGTGTCCGACTTAACAGATTTAGGTTAAATCAGTTTATTGAACTTCTCTCCCAGATCCACTCCAGATTCAAGTGAACTCAGTCTCCCAGCATCCCAGGATGCTTTGCACCTCCTCTGCAAACCCTTCCTCGCAGCTAGCCTTGGCCCAAGCTCTTTGCTTCAGCTGAGCAGGAAGGTGTACTCTAGCGCCCCCCAGCTTCTGGCCTGGGCCACTGCAGGCATGTGGCTGCATTTCTGGAATCAAAAGTACATGTCTGTTCACTTGCTTATTGGCTCAATATACTCAGCTTAGACTAACGCGTGAAGATTGAATTGATTCAGCCTCAGGATTTTTGACTGTCTGGACTTAGCCTGTGCGTGTATGTGCATGCACCATAAATGCTAAGAGTACTATAAAAGTGCACCATAAATTACGAGAGCTGCTCCAGAAGTTTCTACTAGAATGACTCTGATAGGAAAATGCTCTTTCCATAGGACTATTTCAGCTTTGTCAAAATGTTTGTTTGGATTTTCCTTTGGGAAGTCTGTAAAGGAATTTGAGTTAGCATGATGTTAAACTTTGCCTGCTTTGTGGGGTCTGGTGCCTCACATGTTTCAGTTTGGATGGTTCATGCAATTAGTCACTTCCATGGGCCCTGCTTGTTGGCCCCAGACGACATCTTCCAGAATACATTTTACGTGGCTTCCACGACAAATCAGACAGCTCAGCCAAAGTTCAACATTTTCATATAGTGTCATTTGTGTGCCTATTTTGACCGATAACGACGTAGTGGAATTTCCTCCATTCTAGGAATGACACACCTGCACTAATAAGATAATTACCTTCAGAATTATCCAATCGCTGTTGGCTGGGATATAAGGAAGCCCCAATGTATTCATGACACAAAAAATCAGGTTAGCTGAGAATTTTCTATTGCCTTTTAAGTAGCAGACATTTTTATGTGTGAGTGGAAAGAGAAGTATTATGGCTATAATTTCCATGGGGAACAAAGGGATCATAACGTTACCTTAAGGACAAGTTATTTGTTCTACTGGAAACATGCTTTACCAATCCAATACATGAAAGAATTTTATTTAAAATCCCTACTGTGACCCTGTGACATTTCATGTTGTCCTCAGATACATTTGTCATACAGCATTCTCTGGATTCAGTGGCTATCCGTCCACGAAGATGACACCTATCTTGATAACCACCTCTGATCCTCCTGTCGCTTATTATGCCTAGTCCCGTAAATAAATCAGAAGATGCCAAGATATTGCAGCTGGAGCTATGAGATGAATGCACGAGCAGCTAGGTTACTGTGCAGAGGAAATAGGCTTTGATTTCAAGCTTACATAGAGATGGTGCGTTTAAGAGACAAAGCTGAGATAAATCAGTATAGACAAAGATCGAGGGCTGCGCTTTCAAAACTAGAACGTGAAGTGCTGTAATATTTTCAGGTTCTCCATTTCCTTAGCTCTTAATTTTAGATGCCTTTGTGCTAGTGTTAGTTAATAGTTAGTTGTGCTAGTTAGTTATGTGGGCATGTTTAAAGTTCAGCTCAGCCACACACTCAAAGAACCTGGACGTTTGTCTGAAGCTGGCTGGCGATGCATAGGGGGTGCATGCAGGTGCAAGGACACCCCTTGAGTGTGGCAGCGTACTCCCAGAGAAAAGGCACACTGACACTGCTGGCAGCACCTGTGGGCATTTGCTGCTCGCCACATTCCTCCCACCCCCGCCAACAGTGCCACGGCTGCCTAAAGGAGCTCCCCACTTGCTGCTGCCACCGTCCTGCTGCCGACAGCATCACTGCCAGCTGCGGGAGCTCGCCATGCCCCCCCAGTCTCCAGGGGCACGTGATATTCATGCTGAAGCTCATATAAACTCTATGACTATCCAGGCCTTGTGAGATGCTGGCCATTATTAGTGCTGTCATAAGGATGCTAACTTCTGGGTTTGACCTCTCAAGACTCAAACGCTGGGTTGCCCTATTCTTTTCTCATTTAAATCCTTCCTACAAAGTCCCTTCTGCCAGACAAAGACAAAAAAAACCCTACTTTCATTGCTGTCAAGTCAAAACCAAATAGACCTATCCACATGTGAACGTGGTGCTCAATAACTGCATGACCTTATTCATGTAAACATATCCTTTCCCTATTCCCCCATTTGTCCACTACCTTTATGTATTGACTCAGGTCTGAATACAGGACCATGTCTCATGGAGACTCAGGCCTGTGCTTAACGTTACGTGCTGTGGATAGTCTTACTGAAGCCAACAAAGCTAATGGGATTGTTCTTTTATGCTGATAGGCTCACCTCTTGTACCCACAGTCCTCAAGTTTTCCATTATTAAAGTATGTCCTCTGGCGGTTCCAAATTTAAGTATCAAAGAGTTAAAAAGACCTGTTGAACTTGTCCCCAACCTCAGGAGATTGTTTTGCTTCACTTTTGTCAACGGCAGAGAAAGAAATTTTAGATTTTGATCTTCAGTAGCAATGTTCTGAATCACAATACTTGGAAATAACTTGGGTACTTGGAGATAAGGGCGGTTTCTGGTTTGCACAGAGCATCCTGTGATGAAAATGGCCTTAAGCTTGAGAAAGTAGTAACATTTGTATTTATACAGTGTTTGAGGATATGTGGGAAATGCCAACTGTTTTTCATTTTGAGTGGAAAGGCCACAGCCAACAGCATAAATACACGTAGAGAAAACAAGAAAAGCAGCAGATAATTATAGAGAATCTGTAAAAATTGCCCATGTTAAAATCTAAAGTCTGTAGAAGTGTCTTGAAAAAAACTTAAAAAACACCTCTTATTCACTGAAAAAACAACATACAAAAGAAAAGAAGTGAAATATAGAGAAGATGTACTCACTAAAGTTCCTTTTCCATGTCCCTGTAAATACAAGTTGGGCAAAATGCAACTAAAAGAAAGAAATAAACTATGCAAACAACCCATTATCATGAATTTCCAAGGCAAAGCATGATACTGTTTTTATAAATTTAATATTGCTCCTTCCAAATACTAAATTCTGAAACATTTAACAGACTAAAATTGCCTCGTTTAAGCAGAGACTTGTTCATCCTCACACAAGTTTTTCAACATCTGAAATTAATGAGACCCCAGATGGTCAGCGTTTTTATTTTTATTTTGCAAAAACAATGTTTTTGTAATTTGTTCCTTTTATTTCCTGCCCATGGGAAATTTAGGAAATGAAAGTAAGGTGCTCTCTTCAGTGAGTACTTAACTAAATAATAAAATATTAATTCTACCTATAAAATACAAAATAATTTATTTTAATGCGAGCTGTTTCTTTTATGTGATATTTGCATCACTTACAATGCTTTGGATTATGTGCATTAGCTTTCAGTCCGTACTGAGCACAGCCACCCAGTATAATACCATACATACCTCTAGCCACAGCTCCATTTAGCTTTCGAAGCTTTATGTGCACGTGGGCTGCCTATACACGTGCTGGGGTTGGAGGAAACGGGGTGTTTTAATTAGAATGGTTCCCGAGAGCCACTCTAACTCAAATGCCTCATCATCATGCCTAGTAAGCCCCCGCGTGCTTAAAAATGGCCGTGAGATGCTTTAGCTCAACCTCATTCAATAAGGTTTAGCTAAAGTGCCCCTGTGGCCATTTTAAAATGCATGGAGGCTTAATAGATGTGATGATGATGCAATGCTAGAGCAGACTCGATTAACTGATTAATCGAGTCTGCTCCAACATGTTCTAATTAAAATGCAAATGAGCATGTGTATAGGCGATTTCTAAGGAAGCAACAGATCCATGGGAGTATTCAGGGGGACAAAGTCAAGAGACTGAATAAAAGATGGAGACTAAGACAGGAAAGTCAAGGTGAAATGGAATACATGAGATTTCAAAGAGGAAACGTTAAAAAAGCCCAGAAAGATTGCACTGCAAAAAAATCTTTGCTTTCTGAATCCTACACTCACTATATAAATCTGAGGAAATTACCCATCGCAGTGGATTTATCTGAAAGTACGAATCAGAATAAACTAACAAATATAAATAATTAAAAACAAAAACAGGTTTATTCTTTAAAAGTCCTTAAAAGCAGGGGATAGAATAGACTACAAATGAAACGGTACTGTCGGTGGATCTTCTTCTTCCACATGTCCGACCCCCGCACACTTCCCCCGCTGGAGGGAACACCTCGATCATATTACTCTTAATGCTTCATAAAATTACGACTAAGACTTTTAAATGGTTCTCCCCAGTTATTATGGTACTTGTGTTACTATGTGTTGCACGGTACTATGCTTACCTACATTACTTGCATTCCCCTATAACACTGGGATTCTCAAGAAGCAAAGCATATTATAGAATATATGTACTCCAAAAATCAGTATGCTTGACAGTTATAGCCTCTGTAGTCATCATTTGAAGAAAAATGATGACTTTCTCTTGCTTTTGAACTCCCAGAATTCCTTTTTAGACTAATTAGCCCACCTGTTACCCTGGACTGGATTTGAGTCAGTGGGTTGGGATTCTGTGTCGTTACCAGTTCGTAACTGTATAGATGTTATACAATGTGTGCTGCGATGCACCCATAGGGCTTGGATTTTCTTAATTACTCTCAAGGTAGAATATCCCTATGTTACGTGAGGCCTCATATGTGATTCACAGTCATCTGCATGTGGCACTTTTCAGCAGGGCTTGAAAAATTCTGGCAGCTTTTGCCCTAGGCCAATGCCTAGCAGCCCTCCTTGAGAACACGTGTGTGGCCACAGCTCCCAAAGCCGCACCTCCAGACTCGTCTGTTTTGCAGTTGAATTCAGTCCTTCCCTCTGAATCAATCCAGTCAGTGGCCCACTCAGTTCTGCTCCTGCAACTCTATCAACTCTAGGCTGCTTAGTCCAGCCAGTCCTCCTCCTTCCCAATTAGTTCCATCAAGAGTCCAGATCAATCAAGTATCCCATCCCACCTCCTTTCTCTGATGCTTCTGGTCTCTTGCTCCTCACTCCTGGGCTCTTGAGTTAAACAGTGCAATGGCTCAGAGCATGCTTCATCCAGGGAAGGAATCCATGGCCCCTTTCTCCTATTAACTTCACCCAGGGGAGTGAGCATTTCAAGCCATGCATACAGCTGAAATATAAGAACTGTTTCCTGAATTTGCTGTTTTCTCTTCCAGTTACTTTGATCCCTTTGTAGTGCATCAGAACATCAGACCATGATGCATCTACACTGAAATAAAACTGGGCTTTGAACTCTGAGTGGCTGCCCTGCGTATTTCTATCATAAGCACATTTCTCAGAGAAGATACTAGGGTTGCTTTAGCCTTGGCAGATTGCTCCATGACTCTTTCTGAAAGATCTGCATTAGCTAGTCTGTAGCAAAGTCTCATGCAGCTAGTAATACAGCCAACAATTTCAGAGTAGAAACATGATGGGATTTTCATCCTCTCTGCCTAAGGAACAATTGCTTAGTCCTGTCAAGGCAGAAAGGCAGTACTGCACACTCTCTGCACACTGCATTTATGCACTTTAATCTCCCCTCTACCTGAGTGTGGCTCAGGGACAGAATAGCTCGGTTTAGATGAAAACCAGAAACTTACCCAGCCTTCCACCAGTGCTTATTGAAACCAAAAAGGTAGTTTTAATGGACAGTTGAAAGAGAGCTGAAGTAGCTAGAGGCGCAAAGAATAGACTGTTCATTCTCTAAACACAATATTTATATCTCAGGGAAGCACAGACTGATTAATGGGGGAATACACCCTGATGTACCCCCTTCCGGGATCTTAGTGTTGTGGAATGGGGAAAAACAGGGAACTCCCTTAATTGGAGGGTGATTAACTGAAATGGTGGCTAAGAGGGTCCTCAGGGAACTCATGGCCAGCTCTTCACTCTTTAGTAATAATAGGTAATCCTGGATGTCTGAGATATGAGTACAACAGATGTAGCTACTTAAATTGTCCCAGATAATAAACCTTCTCCATTTGACAAGCAGGTTGGTTGGGTGGAGTTATTTCCACGTTTAATAATAATAATAATAATAATAATAATAATAATAATAATAATAGGAGTCACAGAAAAATAGGGCTGGAAGAAACATCACAAGGTCATTGAGTTTAGCCCTCTAGTCAAGGCAGGATCGTCCCTAACTAAACCATCTTAGGCAAAGGTCTATCTAATCTGCTCTTGAAAACTTCCGGGGTGGAGACTCCAGTTTCTGTAGGTAGCCCGTTCCAATTGTTGACCACTCTTATTGTCAGAAAGTTCCCCCTAATCTCTAACCTAAAGTTCCTCTCCTGCAGTTTGAGGCCATTACTTCTAGTCCCGTTCCCTACAGCCATAGAGAAAGCCCATGTCCATTCTCTCTATAATTGCCCTTCACGTATTTAAAGACTCATCAAATCCTCCTTTACACTTGTCTTCTCCAGACTGACTAACCCTAATAATGATCAGCTTCTCTCCAATGCTGGTATCAGTTGAGAATCCATGTACTGAACAGCAAGTAAAGAAATTGGACTCAGATGGATGATCTAGTCCTTCCTTTGAGATCTCAGGACTGACAGGTGTAGCTAAATCATGGACCAAACCGAGAGTTTCATGCGGTTGAAGGAGCAAACTGCATTAGTCAAGCTGGTGCCACCACTATCATTATCATTGGCTGATTTTTGATTACTCTTAGGGCTAGAGGAACTGCAGGATACATGCAAGACAAGGAAATCAAGGGTCCATATTTTATGAGACCTTTGGTCTTGATCTCCACTGAGGCAAGACTTGTGACATTTCTCATTGTTTACTATTACAAATGGGTATCTAAAACACCAGTAAATGATAGCGAGGTGGCTCTCTACTTCTCAGAAGCTGAGGAAAAGTACTTCTCAGTTGGAGGACCTGATATGGCTGGGATCTTGGGCCTTCCCTCAGTGTCATCTCTACTTAGTACGCTAGATATGCTCAGTAATGAGGCCAGTGAAGCACTCAGGACAGCAGGGTATGCGTGGATTTCTTCCTCAAAACCATTTTCACACATGCCTCCTTCAAGTTTAACATTTTCTCCGAGAACCACTTCCAACCTGAGCACCTGCCAATCCTGTCCCAGACTCGGGAGACAGTTGAGGTGTCCCTCGAGAGGCATTACAGCATTTGAACTGCAGAGATTCCTGCTCACCAAAGCAGGAAAGACTGGTACTGGGTTGTCTCTCAGCAAAAACACATTCCCAAAATAAGGGGATGAAAAAGAAAGGGGATGGGTGGGGAGGGGAATAAAACACAGAATTTTGTTATTAAACTAATAATGACCTACCTGTAATTATCTACAAGCAATAGGTGAATAAAAAGATTTGGACACTGCAGAGTTCCACCTCCAACTTGAGCATATGGAGACTGTGAAGGAAGAAAGGAGTACTGGCGGTCTTATGCGTCATATGTCGCCTGTTGGAGTTGTGAGGACACTCAGGCCAAGTGCAGACATTGAGGGGGTAGGGGGAGGGTAGATGCCATTAAAATGGCCATGTGGTCTAAGGTAAGTTGGGATGGAAGGGTTGGGGGGGCAAGCAGGCTCAGTGTGTGAGTTTGTGGGGGGAGAGGGGGTCCCTGTGAGGGGATGGAGGGATTGGAAGCATCTGTGGGAGGGATGAGGGGCAGGTGGGATCTATGGGGGGTGGGGGAGCAGTCAGGATACACAAAGGGATGGGGCAGGCAGGATCTGGGGGGGATAGGGGGCAGGTGGCATCCAGGGGGAATGGGGGGGGTAGGCAGCATCTGTGGAAGCATTTGGGGGACAGGCACAATCTGTAGGGGGTTGCTGGGGGACAGAAGGGTTTGGTGGGCTAAGGAGAACTCGCAGGGTCCATGAGGGGGCAGGGACTATTTTTAGCCCTCCAACCCCTTCAGCAGAACTACCCCCCAGCCCTCCCACCTCCCCCCCCACACCAATACTTATTTGCTCGGCTCCTGGCAGTGAACACTGATACAACTGGCGGCACCTGGAGTGGCTTGTAGGATGCAAGGGGTGGGGGGGGTTTGGAAAGGGCTAGTTGGTCTGTGGGGGGCGGGGAGGGGGGTAAAAATAGCCTGATGCTAGGTTAGGGTAGGAAAATTGCGGGGCTCTTCTAGTGGCTGGGCCCTCTCAGCCCTGAGGCCGCACACGTAACTGTACAGAAGTTCCAGTCACTGGGCTAACCTAGAGCGGTTCAGTTTGAGTGTACGTCGATACAGGTCTAGCCCAGACTGGTCGGTGTGCCTGGAATTTCTGCACTGTACGATCACTGAGACCAGGTCTACGTGTAAGGTCCACACCGGGGGTGAGCTAAATTAAATTGGCTGGTCATTTAAAACCCAATCTAACCTCCCCAACCTCCACAAACATTTGCACTCAGCCTCAAGGTGGAGAGGTCCTCAAGAGACTCCAAGCACAGGCATCTTGGATGGACAGGCAAGACCAGCAGAATGCACGTACTAGTCCCACAAGGGCTCCAAAGACCAGCTGGGCCAAGGTAAATACCATCCTAGGTCCTTCACCGAGCCCCCCGCCCTAAGAGACATTGCTTAAATATTCCAAGTTTACCCCAGAGATGTGAGCTCTCAAAAGGTATTAGACATGCATTTCTGAGCTGTACATCTGCCTGGTGACCTATCCCCCATACTGAGCACAAGAAGCAAACAGGGCGATTCACCTCAGTTTTACATGAACCTACCATCTTTATTTTCTCTCTCAGAGATCCTTGCAGCGACACACAGATACAGTTTGTGCGTGAGCAAGATGGAGAGACACTCGCGAGTCAGCATATGTGACTAGAAACTATTTTTCTCCTCCATTGGCTATTTGCAGCACACCCAGCTGATTCTTGCTTTACACTGTTCATATCCATGTGTTTATTTTCTGTGTTCCTTGCTGAATGCTATCACACCGGCTAGCACCAGGCCTTCATTAAGATAAAACATAGTCATTCAGTGAGCTATTCTAAAATGCGAAAACAGCCAAGTCTAGGAAGGGAAAATGAGGAGTAACCAGGCACCATAGGGCTCAGAGTGCTTGGAGATGTCCCACAGGAGCTTCCTCTGCAAGTTGTTAGAAATGTAATGAGAAAACACAAATGAGACAAGACAGATCCCCAGTGGATTGCAGTGGTCCCCTGGAAGATGACCAGAAATCTCTAGGCAGCGCTAAACCTTCCACCATCAAGTAACATATGAAGCAAGGAAGGAAATATATAGTGGCAATGCAGTATAGATCACAATGCATTGGAATACACTAATTTAGTAAAGTTTAGGAAGTAAATAAAGAGCATGAAACTAGATGGGATCTAAGACCTGACCCTGACCTCATTTCCATTACATTCATAGCTGTAAAGCTCCCTTACTTTTACTGGCATTACTTCTGATTGACACCACTTAGAAATCAGAATCAAATGCCTGGATTCCAATTCCGAGATCCTGAACTATGGCATTGTCACTACAAGGCCATTTACCTGGCTGGGCAGACCAGCTTTTTACAATTTTTTCTACCCTTTTGCAGACCTAGTGGTGCACAGATGCAGCAAACTGGCATAGAAGGGAGGCAGGTGGTATCTAGAGGGCATATTCAGTACTCCCCTGGATGGCATGACAGACACTGATAAGTCTGAGAGTGCAGCCAGAGTGGGCCAGGCAGGGCATGTCTGATAAGAAGTGTCACTCCATCTAGACAAGATGTTTGCCTAAATCTCCACTAAGTTGTTGCAAAAGGTTAATTTTAAGGCACTCTGGTGTCTCCAGGTGGTGATCATGATGATGCTGGTGCTGTAGGTATTTACCTCTAGGACGCAGAATGTCTTTAAAAATCATAAAGCAAATGTCTGCTGGATTAATGAATGGATAGTTAACTGAGATATGCCTCAGATAAGCCTAGTGATGAAATAGGTTTGGTAAGGGTACTAACTGGGCACATCTATACGTGCATATTTACTGTGCAGTAACCCAAATTACCATAGTTGCATCATGCAGGTATCAAATTTATGCCCACTTAGTTATGTGCAGTACCACGTGTAGCTGCCTTACTGTGCAGTAACACTGTGCGTGTGCACTTTAACGCGTATCCATGTAGACACTGGCCTATTCCTGCTTACTGTGCAGTAGATTTAAGCTGGCATAAATGCACATGTAGACATGCTCACTGCTGCTATCTCCTGCTATATGTACTACTACCCTTTATCTACTCAACTCAACTCAACTTAACAAGGTGCAGAAAAGCATGAACCCATCATGCTAGTGAGCACCTGACCTTTTAGATACTGGGATAATCAATAACTTTTTCAGCATGGAGCTGGAAAAAAATCCCCTTACAGCAGTTCTGTGAAGAAACCCTTACAGAGTTGGCAGTGATTTTCCTATTCTTTTCTGGGTATTTGTTTATTTTTAATGTCCTTTAGAAAACAATTGGACTGGATTTGTGTATTCATGGACATCATCATTTATTAAAGACAGTCTGATTTTTTTATTTAAATATTAAAATATTTAACAACCAAAATAAAAGGAAAGGAGAGATCAAATCAATGCGGCGGAGTTATGAAAAATACTGAAAAGATAAGGGGAGTTTTTGTGAGATGGGGATTGTTTGGAACCGCAGAAGAGAAGATTTTGAAAGCAGTCAGGCTACCAGAGCAGTATTTAGGGTAGTGGTAAGCCTCTGTATGAGCAATTATTCTGATCTTTCCTTAGCCCAGACACATATTTGAGTGAAAGGGAAAAGAAAAGAAAAGGAAGAGAAAAGAAAAGAGATGGGGCTAGGGGACAGGGAATGGAGGGGATAAAAACCCCTCTCAGATGCTTAGTTTACGATGGTTTAAGATAAAGTGAAACCAAGCTGAATCTAATTTAAGCTGTAGTAACTCTAAAGAAAATTACATGGCTGGAACTGTACCCACTGAAAGAAAAAGCAAGGAGAGAGCAATACACCGGGAGCTGGCCAGCAGCCCTCATTTAAATGGAGATCTTGTGCGGTTCTTTCAAACCAATCTCCTGTCAGTCCTCATAGGTGCCGTTCAGAATAATTATTTAATCAGAGTGGCCATGGATCAATGCACTCAAAGTGTTTGCAATTAACAAATTTTGTAAAAGGTCTAGCCAGGCATTCTTTATAACTAAGGATTCGGCGCTCCAGATAAAACTTTTATATTATGCATACCTCATCAGCTTTACAGTGAAGCCCATCTCATTGTGAACAGTTTAGTGACATGCAGTCACCACCAGACTTCCTGGCTGTATATAGGAATTCATTGCATATTGAAACAGCTATTGTGCCTAGGTTATTTCCATTATTTTGTGTTTGTCTGATATTCCACAGCTTAGGAATTGTCTAAGGTACTTTGGACCTCATTCTCCTGTCACTGTCGATGACTTTGCATGAGTACAGCCCCATTCAAGGTGAACCTTAGGTGCAGCCAGGGTGGCACCAGCGTCTTCCTGGTGGGGGGGCTGAGATGGGCCAGATGGAAAATTTTTTTGGGGAGGCTGCACTATACAAAGGCGGACATGGGCATTACAGGCTGGGGAGCACTGCACCTCCGCGGGAGGGAGTGAGATGAGCTCAGTGGGGGTGGTGGTGGTGGCCCAGTGGGAAGGTGGGAGGCTTGGACAGGGGCAGTGCTGGGAGGGGTGGATATGGGGGAACTAAGGCAAATTTTGGGGTGGCTAGAGCCCCCCCAAGCCTACCCCAGCACCGCCCCTGGGTGCAGCAGACAGAAAACTACACACGGTGTATTTCCTAGGGCTCCAGGGAAATTCACACCATCTTTAAAAGGCAAATCTGGGAACAAAAATTCAAAATTTATAATGCTATTTGCCTCTGGGCAAAAATGTATAAGGTGACTGGACACTGAGAATCAAGGACTGAACACCAGCTTTGACATCACGGCTCATTATAATCTACTTGCTACCTGCTAGTCTCTCATCCCTCCACGAGTGTTATCAATTCTCTCCCCTTTTTAATGGCTTCAACCTTCCACTGATCAAGCTATCCTGAAGAAGAATCCCTACATCCAAAAGCTTGTCTAAATCTATCCCAACCATACAGCTAGCCCAATAAAAGATATCTCCCACAAAAATCCTGGCCTCTTGCACCTCTCCTGGACCATCATGGCTACATCACTTGAACACTATCCTTTCTTCTGCAATTTTCTCTTCTCTTAGCTAGTATTGGGAATGTCTCTCTCCTCCTATTTTACAGCCCTGAAGACTGCTTTCAGCCTTGGCTGTGCCTGCTCTTTCCTCAGACCCAAAGAAAAATACACCGCATTAGAAAGCTTACTTAAGTCTTTCCGGACCATTCAGTTGGTCCCATAAAAGGTATCATACACAAAAGTCCTTGTCTCTCACCTATTTCCTGGACATCACTCCAGTACTACCATAATCATTTAACTAGTCTCCAGGAAACCTAATTTTGTGCCCTCTGAATACCAAGACTACCAATATTTTGAAAATATTCTGTTAAAGAGTTAATGATCTCTTTTCACTTGTTGTTTTAATGTCTTTCTGTACGTGGTTAAGGGGCTGGCATCTACTTTTTCCATCTATTATGAGGTTTTAAGACACCGTCACCCCAGCGTTGAGGACAGGACAACGTTTGCTATGGCTGTCATCTTCAGCAAACATGGCCATTGCCTACAAGGAACAGAGTCCGGTTCTTCTGTTGTGTGCTATAAACAGCCTTGGTCTTTTTGGCGTGCTAGACTCATTCAAGTGACTTTAGACATTTAAAGGCATGAAAATAATTTTCTGACTAAGATAAGGTAAGGAAATCATGATTACCATACCTCACTCTGCACATCTGCGTATCATCCGAGAGTCAGGAACTACATGTATTTTCATTCTCCAGAAGACAGTATGCCAGGCTGTTCTCATCTACTCCTCTGTTGACCCAAGTGGTCACACAGGTGTGGCTGAGAGCAGATTGGTGCTGCCCAGTGATTGTCCTATGTGGATAACAGTGAAAACTATTGTTTGGATGGTAAGTTTGGTCCCAAAATGAGTCAGCAGGCTTGACAATCCAACCTTGTTTAAAATGCGATCTGTGCAATGGCTTAAAATACTGACATTATATTCAGAGGGAGATGAGTACAGCTAATTAATGATACAACCTACATGTTAAGATGGATACATTTACCTATTAAACCAATTAAGGCAATTCTGGGTAAGTTGATTTGAGGAAGCTTTTATGTTTCCCTTGATTCTAATGATAATCTTTCATCTGGAAAAAGAAACATATTAGAAGTTGTACAACAGTTGTAATGTGCATTAACTGAACAATGCCTTTTGCAGAGTAATCCGAGGTGGTTGGGCTTGCTAAATGGAATAAGCATTTTCATAGTGATGCCAAATTATCTGTTTCATTTCTGATAACTGCCTAGATAAAACCTTACAATTATTTCTTGCTCTAAAGAGTATAGATTGCTCCTTTCACCACTCATTAATCCTCATCATGCCCTCTGGCTAGTGCCCAGGATGGAAGCAGTACCCATATAACTGATAGGTCCATGCTTTTAGCATGGTGTTATGAATGACTTGGGATTTCAGACCATGTACAAAGAGATGCTTTGTATCGTATGGAAATAAAAAGGCAATTCTACTTCTGATTTGTAGCTGGGAAATGACAAACAACAATGAACGGAAGATGTATTTGTACAAAAAGTACCTATTAACAGGAAAGAAGGGCATTATTTCAGGAAATATTTTATTGAATTTTACATACAAGTTGTTATTGAGGACTACTCCAAATAGGAACAAAAGAAATGTTTCATTAAGAGGATGAACAACTTTTTCTAAGGCACAGAAAAAGGGAAGGCAGCCATCTTAGGAAAATCTATAAAACTACATGTAGTTAAATAATTAACAGACTCTTATTAACTGCGTGCAGTTAAGGCAAAGGACAAAATTGGGAATAATCACTTAAGATTCCATGAAAGTCTTTGGCATGATTTCACCTGATGTTCTGCTGAAGTACAAGTATTTGGGGAATTTGCTCTTGGCAGTAAATTTGGCATTATGAGCTATATCTGGGTCCAGAAATGTGTGGGGAATATAAAAGTACATGTTAATAAAATGGAGTTTGACAAGTTATTTTTATCTTTCCTTTTACTTCCTTGGTGCCCATCTAAAACGTTAACTGGATAGAGAGATTAAATTGCTAAATGCAAAGAGGTCTCAACTAACATACATATATTCTACTTCCTAGAGTGCCTACTATACCACAAATGGAGCTCATATCACAAATGCAACTCATTTGCCATCGACTCCAAAGGGATCACTGAGATCTCGTCTTATCTCTCTCATGATGACCCTTGAATTCTTATCTATTTAAATACCTATTCGGCCACTAGTACAATATTCCAAATATGCCACTTATGAAGGCTGGCACAAATATATTATGAATGTGGCATCATTATGAATGTGAGATTCAGAATTTCATGACAATGAAAATCCTCCATCTGCAAAAGTGCAAAACTTCTACAGAATTTTTAACCATGAAAATGCACCCAAGCTTTCAAATCTAAATTGAATCAATGCTATCTCTGGCTGTGTAAATAAATTAACTGGAAGAAAAAAAAATGAGCATTTTGGTCAATTAGTAAAGACAATGCTAAGCTGTCACGCAACAACTGATTGCAGAATATGCTGCTGCACATCTGTAGAAGACAATGTGTGTCATTTAAGTTTACAGCAAACATAGCTGAAGTTTAAATTTGGATATAAAATTAGACTTCTAAGAGCAAATGGAGCTTTGGCTTGCTTGGGAAAAATGGCTGGTTCAATATATATATAAATTTTAGAAATATGTACAGTAATTATTTCCATTTAATTTATACGTGCACTCAAACATAGATGCAAGGCATGTATATATGCCTCTGGATAACTGCACTCGCTGGTTAAAAGAGTCATTCAATTTTACTGCAAATGCGAGGAACTTATTAACTACTGAATAGATACTATTCTAAGTAAATGGCTCTGGAGGATCTCTAGATCTAGTCCTGCAAGATATTTGTGTGCCTTTACGGAAGG
>JAGPOW010003447.1:29942262-29980680 GCA_030014935.1 Caiman crocodilus | reverse complement strand
AAAAAAAAAAGAAATGGCTAGCAGCAATGCAAATGTTAATCAAGCATTCAAAAGCCAGAACACACCAGAAAAAGCTTGGTCTGTCAGTGTTTGGTTGGCTGCATTGTGCTTTTGATGCATGTTCTTTTGTTTCTCTTGTTAAATATAAACCTCCATATCTATCATTTTTAATAATCCAGATAATAAAACACTCAGCACAGCCAATAAGGCCACATTAATGATCCAGGAAAAAAACTCCCAACCCTTAATATTGGTATTGCTTAGACTTTTGTGTGATTGATTTTGCAAACTTGGTTGAATTGGCCTTGCTTTTTTGTTGTTGTTGATTAATCTGATTTTGACGTTAGTGTGACAATTTAATAACCTTAAATAAATTGCCCATATTTCCATTCACAGATATATTGACAACCACATTTCTATTACTCCATATCTACCTGTATGTTATCGTTCTCTAAGCGTTTATACTGCCCCATCAGTGTAGAGTCAGAGCAGCGGTAGGTTTTTTACTGTAAAAGGTAACACTCCTGGTACGAGTGGAGCAGTCACCTCATGTCAGGGGAAGCAGGATTCACAGGTAGTGTATTTTCAATAACAGCCACAAGGTCTCTTCCAAACCTCCCACTAATATCTTTTCTTCTCCTTGTGGCTCTTTTTCTTATTAACCCATTCTAAGATCTCATCTGGAATAAATTAAGTAGAGAAAATGTAATTAAAAATATGTCAGCTAGTTAACGACATTCTTTCAATCAGGCTCCATGGAAGTCAAAGGAGTATACAGAACTAACACAGATAAAATGAGCTTTGGCTTCCAAGCTTATTCCAATGCATGGCCCACAATAAGGGGCTTATCTACAGGTGCACGTGTGAAATTGGCCGATCCATTAGACCAATAATTGCTTATTGTCATAAAGAGTCGCGCTATATATCCTTTCATAGCAGGCATGTTGATAAGTACTAAGTAGTTATCAACTAGGTACAGCAGAGAGAAAAGACAGATCCTGCGAAAGGCACTGCTAATGTGGCAACAACCTACACCTCTTTTGATGATCATTTCTTGTCTGTGAACATGTGCGCACTATGGACAAGTCCTTTGTGAAGTTTCTCAGTGTTAAATCTTGCCCAACTGATCCCTTCCAAGAAACTGGTCCACAGAGACCCCCCAAAAGGAATGGCTTCTCAAAACTACCCCTTGTAATACCTTCCTTTTCAGAATGAGATCCCTACCCCTCCCTCTGGGAGCAGACGCTGGAAAACAGATTTTGGATCTGCACTGTTGGGCTCTGTCACCCCAGAAGGGAGCTCAGTACAAATCTTACGGCATGTATTTCCTTATCTTCCATTCTTCGTGCCACAGGGATGCGTGATTAATGTGATGCTAATGAAGTACATTTGTGTTGGCGGAGCCATCTCCTAGTCATTTCAGAACTTACTTGTAAAAGGGGCGAATTCAGCAGTGTCAGCTGCTTAATTGGCCAGTGATCAAGTGATGCCGTCTCCCCAACCCCCAAAGCAACATGTATTTTTCCCCAGCACTGGTTTTAGAATTGGAAGTTAACTAAGTATAAATTATGCTAACTTTCTTTGATGAAGCAAAATACAGTATTATCATGCAAATGTCAGTCTGGAGATGCATTCACTTCATTAACCATTAATTTCCTAGACCATACAAGAGCCATGTATGCTCTTGAAGCATTCCTGTAACTGCGGGTAGAATTACAACCATATTTTCTTGTCTACTATCCCAGCGTGTTCCTTGTGCACGCTCATGCATCTGACCTTGAAATCCAGTTTTTTGGAAACGTTTGGAAACATTTGGACTCTTATCTTCCCAGGATCCTTTGACCGTAGCTTTCTGCCCCTGGGGTAGGGGGCTGGACTCGATCTCCCAGGGTCCCTTCTTTCCAGCCCTAATGTCTATGAAATCTATGAAATGCTTGTGCCGGTTTGCTATGATGTTAGCAGAAACAGGACAAAAGTGGCACAAGAATAACCTAAGCAAATCCATTAAAAATTCAAATGAGGGGTTTGTACGGATTTTTTTCTCCTATTCTCCAAGCTATCCCTACAAAATCCATTGAAGCCAATCATCTCCCTTAGAGCGCCCAAATTTGATCAAGACACGCAGATGAATGAAAGGTGGATACAGAATCATGACGGGAAGATGAGAGCCAATGAGATCTACTCTTCACCTCCCAAATAATAGCTAATTGAAGGCAGAGAAGCATCTTTCCATTGGTACGTGTGCATCTCCCACCTCATTCTAGTCTCCCTTAAGAGATGGAAGAGGACACTCTTCTGGAAAGATTTGGGCATCTGGGATCTGTAAAATGTGGTCCAGGGATTTGAAATATCTCATAGGGAAACCAAGGGGAAAAGCACCTGGTGATTCATCTCTCTGGGGAAAACACTACCTCCAGCTAATCTATAACTAGTGACCAAAAATGAGGATGTGGGTACATCACAATGAGAGAACTTAAAGTGTTTTAAAAGTGTCAAGGAGCTTATAGTAAATAATGCTTTTAAAGAAAGAGGTAATCACACAGCACTGAAAGCCTCTCATCTTGCCACCTTTCCTTTAGCTCATATTAGCGCTGTGCATCACTACAAGAAAGTGCTCTTTGAAGCATGTGTACTCTATCTCCACTCCATTCATCATAAATGCTTTTTTTTCCTTAAAGAAAAGCTCACTTTACCACCACACACAATTTTTTTTTCTATGTGAGATTTAATTCATTTCCTATAGAAACGTCAGGCTGCAATCTTTTACCAATTCAGGTTCGCACACCTTGCTGTGTTTAGCAATGATATACTGACACTTGTAAGATCACAGAAAATAATAGATGTTATTACTAAGAACAGCATTTTGCATTTCTAAAGGAACATATGAAAAAGGACCTGCAATCTTCTTTTAGTAAGAAGAAGATAGTGCTGGCTACAATTAGGTTTCAACTTCCGTTCTAGTTCCTTCTTTGAGCTTATATATAAATTTCTTAAGTAAATTCTGAAGATTCTGATTTTTTTCTACATTTGGTTTCATCCAAAAGTTTCTTTTTTACTGTAAAAATAAAATCACTTGAGATATTTTGAAGTTATGCAAGCATGAAAATCTGTTTCCCTTCACCCTGTATTTTCTTATCCATCATTATACCATGATGATTACCATGGCACTTGAGTGTGTTGCCACATTCGAACGTTTTCAGACTAGGAACTTTAAGCCTGGATTATTTAATAGACTCATTTAATGAGATTTAACCACAGCGTGCAAAAACAGATCAGTAGTTTAAATGAGAAATATTTAACTTTAAGACTTCTACACATCTCCATATGATCCAGCTTTCTGTTCTCTGATGGAGTTAAGGGGACTGACAAAAAGAAAGCCAAAAAAACAACCAACCAAAAAACCCAGCACTTGGAAGCTTTACAGGGGGAATATCCCTTTCATCTATGCTTAAACCTGTTACACTTAACTGTGCTTAAAATTGTTGTACGGAGACACACTGTCCCAAAGGGAAACAAGGAAACACAAGAGGCTGATACTTAACACCATTTTAAAAGGTATTTTGGGTGGAAGACTTTATTTTTCTTGCCAAGAAAGACCTAGCTAACCCATTCTAAATCACAGATACCAACGAATGCCCCAGTTTTGCCATCAGATTTGCCCATTCTGAGATGAACGATGGTGCAAACTCTCCCCTGGGGAAGTCCTTCCTTGCAACCCTGCACAGGTGAAAAGACTGACTTATGCTGAGCTCCTACGGAAGTCAGGGAGGTAGCATGTCGCTGGATGCCTGCCCATTGGATTTGACTACTGGCGTAGGGCCTCGATTACAATACAGTACCGTGCAATTTGTTAGACCGTCAGTTTCATGCTTGATGACTTTACCTCTTGGTTTTTAAATAAAGAAAGATCTAAAATCCACTTACTTAGAAGAAAAGTATCTAATTCAGTGAAGCAGTTGAACCATTAACAAGCTAGGGTGGGCCAAATTATTTACAATGTAAACGGTGCAGACACCAAAATGTAAATTCATTTACATTCTGATTAATTCAAGATGGTTCTGCAATTATGTTCAATCACGGTCCGTCAATACAGTTTTGTATCAGTTGTCCCCTTAGATTAAGTAAAAGGGGTTCTCTTGCACGTGTGCTGTAAACGGACTGTCACATGAAGCAACGTTATGTGTTACTCCGGGACAAAAATAGCAGCATGTGGGTGAAAATGAAAGAATTAAGTGGAGATGGCAGATTCAGGGTGAGAGCTGATTTCCATGTTGGATGGACCTGGAGGAAAATTGGTCATGATTTAGGTTGCAGTCCTTCTTCTCTTTCGCAAAACCTAAGAAATTAAAAAAAAAAAAATATATATATCTCACCATCAACAGGTGAGGTGTGTAATATGTATACACACACACACACACACACACACACATACACACCTCATCTGCTGAAGTTAACGGATCCATGAAAAGGGTGGCAAAGTGAGTCTGAAAAAATGACTGTGTGGTCTAGGGATATCCTACGAGAATGCAAGACGGCTCAGAGCCACATTGGCCATGTCCACATCAGTGTGGACATTTGTTTCCCCGGGGCAAGAAGCAGTGGCACAGGTTAGCCCAGGTGTGTTGGGGCCTGCAACTGTGCTGGCTCCAGAAGCCGTACCTGGGTCCTGAGGCTCTTGGGGAGCTGCAGTGTGGTTCCAGGTGACCAGGCTCCAGTTTTGGGTGGTGCACACTGCCCCCATGTGTGCCGCCCCGCTTTTTTTTGATCCTGGGATGTCCCAGGGTCAACTTCCTCCTCCCCCCTCGCACTGCTACCCTGCAGCATGGGGAACACCTGTACGTGTGGTGTGTGGCGCTGCAGACAGGTACAATAACTGAGGTCTGCGGGGCCACATACTGCACATCTGGACACGGCCATTCTGCAGCCAGTTACATCCCTGGCTTGGCTATACTGGCGCATTCTTGGAGCCTTTGCATGACAGAAAAAGCAGAATTGGGTCTTAGGTTGTGATGCTGCTGTTCAATATTTACACTGCAGTATCACACAGTGATAAGTCAGGTTTGGGCCCGGTTGTGCAAACCCATACACAGTAATAGTGAAGGAAAGAAGTTCTCTTCGGTGCCTCTTTACAGCAAAGTGACAATGCTCTGCTTATTCCTGATGGGATTCTTTGGCAAAACAGGGGAAAATAAATGATTACTGCAGATTTCAAATGTGGAAGTGAGAAATGTTTAACAAAACCCACAAGCATAAGTAGTGTTTGTTTTTTAAAGAAAATGCCTGCTGGGACAGGACACGATATTTCTGCAGCATTCCACACACAAAATAGCTTCTCTTCACAGCTACATCATTCACATCCTGCGCAGTATCATTCCCTTCCTGGCAATTAGTCTGCAGTTAACTGAATGTAACTGAGCGCAGAAGTTGGCCCCAAGTCTTTGTAACCCAAATTAAAGCAGAGAAAAACCCCTCTGATGAATTCAATTATGCTATATTGTACTGTCAATATAATAAAGTGAAAATGTTATCTCAGCCTACAAACCCTTCAACTGTATGAGAGTATTGCAGGAATTAATTTCTTTATCACAAATATCCTTAACTTGTATTTTTTTTTAAAAAGGCCAAAGCATTATACTCCCATATATCAGAAGTGTGTTTAACAGGAAGACAGTGAAGTACAAAAGGAGACGCTAGTGTATGCTTACACTAATGAGCAGGCACAAGATAGCAGCCTAAAGCGCTGCATAGGAATCCTAAAAAGCACTACAGGGGTAGAAGTTACGTATCAACTGTAATCAGGAGACAGATGTACGTGGCAAAGCAGCGTAACACACACCAATCCGGTGTTCAGTGGGAACTAAGGGCACTTGCCGAAGCTACATTTTTTTGCGTGGTGAGGCCCCTGAAAGAGGCCATAATGGAACCGATGTGCACAGCTGCTGAGCACTTCTGAAATGCCTGTTGCGTGAAAATTTAACCCTCGTTAAATCAGCTACTGCTTGAACGTGCTCCAGGGTAGAAAGCCATAGGGAACTCCTGTTCAGGTTCCCTGCAAGGGTTAACTGGGGTGATTCCGCCTGCATCCCACGTGCCTTTGTGCTCGCGTGAGCCTGCCCCCGAGGCTGCCACAGAGAGAAGAACTTCCTGAGCCGCAGGGGAGGGTGTGGAAGGGGGAGGGCCAGTGTGGGGAAAGGTTGAGGACTACTGGCAACATACTCGCATTAGGCGCTGGGTTGGGGGGTAATCTGAGGCCCCTGTCATGCAGGAATGACTCAGGTCTTAGTGGGCAGCTGGCCTGGGCCTGCAGGGTGGGGGGCTCCGATTCTGCCCACCCTGGTCCCAGCTCCCAGTATATGAGTGTTTTGACAGCATCCCTCAAACGTCCCTCACCCTCTCTCTCCCCCATCGCCATCCCACTGCTCTGCTGGCCAGAACAAGCAGGGCTCAGCAACTCTCCCCCCACCTCCCCATACCTCGCCTTTGGTGGCTCTCAGCCAGCTCTGCCTCCTGGGTGGGGGGCGGGTATCTCCCTGCAGAGACCCACTCCTCACCTGGAGGAAGCCCAGGGAGAGGAACCACAGGGCCCAGCCACTCCCTGCCGTAGCTTGCTTTGCAACAGCACCCCATCTCCTGGCCTTGGCCAGCGCAGGGAGGTTATGAGCCCCGCCACCAAACATCTGTTGAGATTGATCGCGCTGTAACTATAAGCACTTTGTGTAAGGCAGAAAAGTTACAGCACAATTGGGAGTGCTTGGAGGGCACTTGTGTAAGCGCCCTAAATGCAGCTCTAGCGCAAGCCGGTGCAGGTCTCTTGAACTTAGGGTGTAGATTTTCCTCTTCGGTTCATAAAACTCCTCTATGGCTAGTTTTGAATTATCCCTGTGTATACAGGAGCAGAGCAGTGTGAGCTGCATGAGCTTGATTCCTGACTTTGGCTCAGCAAGAGTGGGAGACAGGGCAGGACTCGGTTATTGTACTGAGACGGCTGGCTATATCTTTGCACTATGATACAATCTCTCATTGGTCACTCCATTACTGCCCTCCTGTTCCTAAGCTGAAACAATACAATTTTTCCAACATGAAATCAGATCGGTACGTTCTGGCTCCTTGAAAACAGATATTAATCAATAATCCTTGTACCCCATTATCTAAAGCAACATGTACGGTATATCTGAAGGCTCACAAGCAATTAAAACCTCTATTTTAACAGAAACATCTATCGACAGGTCAACAGACATAACAAGGTTAGCCCTTTATGAGCTAAGATAAAACAAAGACAGAAAGGGAAATAAAATAAGCTCTTGCAGTACACTTTCAGCTTGAGCATTCACATATATTTTCAAGGGATGTGCTGCAGAGCTGAATATGTTTGGCTATCAATCTGTAATCACATTTTCCATAATTGAATTTCCTATTATCCTGGTTTCAACGAGCTGCTTTACTGCTAGACACTTTTATAGCAGTTGCATTTGTTATGCATGCTTATATTTTACAATGCTCAAAAAAAAGAGAGACTCAATTGCTGCAGAGTTGAATCGGAAAATAATTATTCCAGTTGTTTAGAAAATGACCAGATGCCAGCTCTAGCTTGCCCCTTCCTCACAGTGCTCAGAGGAACACTTAAAAATAATTTAGGATATTTAAATTAGCCAAAGACAAACATATTTCATTAGCTAGCATTGCCTGTCTAAACTCTACAGATGTTCCCAAATCTCTGTGCTGCTAGCCTTTTAAACACCATTACCAATGCCACGAAGGAGAGGTTTTGCATAAACCTCTGCAAAAGCATGTTTGAAGGAAAGCGCCGTCATTCCAGAAAGCACCAGACTTTGTTTCTTTCAAAATGTGGAATTGTATTACCTGCTACAAACTGTGCAAACTCAAGGAGAAGGAATCCTGCTTAGATGTAAATACAAATCATGAGAGGTACCTAGGAAATCAAACTTATAATCCACATTCATTTGAAAGTTTTCATTAACATTTTCATCCTGGAGTTTTTTCACAAATAATCAAAACACATCGTTGCCATAGAGCATCTGCTGTCTGACAAAGCCCCGCCTCCTTTTATCCTAAAATAAACTGCTCATGTGTCCCCGCCTTTCCTCCATGCAGTGAAAATTCGGGCCCAGACTCTAATCATTACACATTTCAACTATTGTAGCATCATCATCATCTGGCCTTGATAAACCCCACCTTGCCTGCTCAAAAATATTTGAATGGCCACTGCAGAAAGAATATCCACAGCTTACTCCTGTGACCAGGTCCCCCATCGCTGTTTGCATCCCTTCACTGGCTCCTCCTGGCTCCTTTGCATCAACCACAAAGCTACTAGTCACTGATTTCGAGACTTCTTCATGACTTATCACCCCAGACCCGTCATCCTTCATATGCTTCAGGCTGTCCTCTGCCAAACAGTAGTTCCTTCATCATCCACTCATTACATTTTCAAACTTCTTTCAAGCTCTCTGCCATGCTGGCCCTCCTGTTTGAGAAGCTCTAGGTCAATGCCCCCCCCCAATCTCATTGTTCCCCTTAAAATTCATCTTTACCCTGGAAAAAAACCACCCAAGAGAAAACAACCCTGCAGCCCATCCTGGCGCAAAAAGCAAACACTTTGGACAATGGCCAGGCAGCTGCTGCTTTGCTGTGACCTTGTTTGCCTCTCTGCTCAGCCCTATAATCTCATGGTTTTTCTGCGCTCCACTGTTTCCATTCTCCTGCTTATATACTCAGATTGTAAGTTGTTTGCACAGAAACCATCTTTCTGTTCTGTGTTTCTATACTGCCTAGCACAAGAAGCACCCTGTTCCACGTCAGGCCCTTTCAGGTGTTACTGCAATACGAATAGATAATAAGACTCATTCAGTGAAGAAAGATGTCTCTGAAAATGATGAATATAATGTTTAGCTGCTTTTTGAAAGGGATACACATATATTCTATGGGTGTGACAATATAGTATAATCCACTTCTCAAGGGATGCGTCTACATATTCCAATTTAAGGTGCTTTATCCCGATTTAAGCTGCATTAAGGGCACACGTCTACATGCAAATGCCCTTAATACACTTAAAACGGTGATTTTAGGGTATTTGCGCAGAAGCAGGTATCAAATTTAGGCACAAATAGCTAAAGCATATTAACACGTGTAGACACATTAATGCGCATTAATGCTGCGTATGGACTGACCTGGGGCTAACTTTCCCATGTCAGTCCATGCACATGGCGATAACACGCTTTAACATATGCACATGTAGACACAAGCCTAAATTGCCTTAATGAGCATGAAGCTAATGAACAGTAAATTTAGGTGCGTCTAAATACATGTGTAGGCACACCCAAGATGACATAAAAGAGTGCAACTGGTAAGGGGCATAGACGAAACACATAACTCCTGAAACTGTAATCTGGATTAAATCTAGCAAAGTCAGCAAAGTAACTCTATATATGTATAGGTATAGTTAAGAGTAGAATTTGGTCCAATATAGCTTTATAGGGTAAAATTCAGCACAGAATGTGACCCATATTTATCCAGAAAGGTGATGATACTATTGCCACATCAGCTGTCAGTGCAGACATTATTGGCTGCGTACACATTTAAATGCTCTGGGAGAATTCTCTCGAGTTTGTTCTCCTGGTAGAAAAGCTTATCCAGAGACACCTGAACGGACATTTCAATGCTGAGGCCCTGAAGAGTAGAGAGCATGCTGTACTGGCATTGCACATGCAATGGCACAAGCCATGGGGCCCCTGTAGCCATATCTCTGGGGGCTCAGTCTGCTGAGACAGAATGGCAGCAGTGCATGGGACAGCCCTGATCAGCTGACCCAGATTTTTGAGGGTCAGCCTGTTCCTCCCTGCAGCACAAAGTAGGGATTGGGAAGGGAGAGTGTTCTGCTCCCTGCTAAACTGGAGCAGTAGAGTCCAGTGACTAATATGCTGTCTCCTGGGCTGGGGGTAGGAGCAAAGCACTCTGGGATGCTAGAGGACTGTGTTGTGGCTTCTCTGAGAAGAGACCATGTATATAAACATTTGCTGTTCCAGGAGTGATTTAATCCTGCTTGTTTCCAGGTAATTTTTTCTTCCGGCATAGCCAGTTTTGCTCTGAGAGAAAAATCTTGAACATCTATACACCTCTAACAGACTCTCCCTGGAGAACCTGAATATCTGTATATGGCCATGGTCTCTGTCCTAGAGGACACAAAAGTGGCTAAGCCTACTTTCTCAGGTTATTCTCTCTCCCAGTTATTTCCAGACTGACTTCAAATTATAACCAAAACCTACATCTTTTTGAGAACTACCTTTAATTACTGCTCTTTTCCTATTTTGTACAAGAACATCTACTCTTCCAGGGAGAACACCTGTGCAAAGTAATGATAACTATCTCCAAATAGAAAAAAAAGAAAAATATCCCTCCATCATTTTGTAGTTAAATGAAGAAAAATACAGTTACTCCTGTAGGTTTTTTTCAATTTTAAACTACAGTTTTTTGTTGAGTTGTGAGTTTCAGGACACTGGAGGCCTTTTGCCCCTCTCTGTAAGTGAAGTGCTGCAGTGTAGAACAGTTGAGGTATTTAACATAGCATTAGGGCTGTATGAATCTTTAGGCTCTGATTTGATTTGGAGGACATTCAGCCTGATTTGGCGGCTGAATCTCCAAATCCAAATTGAATAAGGAGACCAGTACAAAGGTCCAAATCAATCTGAAGTGCTCTGAATTGATTTGGAAAAGATTTGGAGATCTTCAGAGATTTGGGCAGTCCCCACTCACTGCTGCAGGGAGCTGGACTTAAGACTTTGTTCCGGTAAGTAAGGGGTGAGGGGGGCTGGGGGCCTGAACGAGGGGGGAGGGGACCACGGTGGGAACCCTGCCAGGCCCCATCCCCTTCTTGTTCCCCCAGCCCCCTGACTGCCCACCAACCCCTACCTGCTCCCCCAGCACTGTCAGTGGCTGCCCTGCTTGGCCCCAGCATCCCGGCTCTTAAAAAAAGAAGAAAAGCCCTGCACTCACCGGCTTCCGTCAGGTGGGGGGGGAGTGATCCCTGCTGCCCTCCACTACCCTGCTCTGCGTGGGGGGACTCTGCCATGAGCCCCTATCCCCTGCCCACTGCCCCAGCCCCATCAATGGCTGCCCAGCCCCAACATCCCAGCTCTTAAAAAAAAAAAAAAGGAAAAAGAGAAAAAGTCCCACACTCACCAGCTGCTGCTGCAGCAGCCATCAGGGCTTCCGGAGGCTCATGGCAACCCCTCCCCCCCCCCAGCACTGGTCAGTTGGGGGGCAGCAGGGATTGCCCCTCCCCCCCCCCCGGTCTGGCAGCAGCGAGTGCAGGCCTTTTTCTTTTTTTTTAAAGAGCCGGGATGCGGGGGTCAGGCAGGGCAGCCATTGATACGGCTGGGAGAGCGGGCAGGGGATTAGGCCTGTTTGATTCAGAGATACGCCTGATTCAGTGATGGCCAAATCTCTGAATCAGATTCTGCCAAATCGATTTGGAACAGTGATTTGAATCACCAAATAGAATTGCTGTCCCCCGAATCGGCCGAATCCGAAGTGAACATTAGCTGCTTTGCACAGGCCCACATAGCACCATGGCATCAAGCACAGAAGAGCTGTCAGGTGTTAGCTGTCTTAAATGATCTTCTTCCATTTGTTTTCTTTGTCTTTTGGATGCATCAGTAAAGGCAGATCTGAATAAATTTACATTTGTATACCCAGAAGGGACTACAGCTAAGTATGGGCAGCCTCATACAGAACATTGCTACCAGGGAATTACAGTCACAATGCAAATAACGGTAGTAAAGCCCATTTAACCATAGCGTGGGACATAATGAACAATTGACAACAATTGTCTTCAATAAAGTGCTCCTGACCCGCTTCACATTTCCATCCTTCTTCTCTAATCATTTGTTTGAGAAAGTTTTGCAGTTGATTTCTTAACAGCCACACAGGCATTTAACAGTTTATATTTCCCATTAATTTCATATGTAATAATAAGCATCACTTCTCCCTGAAACAGAAGAGCTGTTGGTTTTTTTTTTAATAAATGATGAGAAAGCAAACTTTCTGACTTTGTGTTCAGCAGAGCTCAACAATCTCATGGACCTTTACTTCGATAAGACTCTGGCACAGAATGAGGGAAGGCAGTGAAGTATGGTAACTGTAATTAAAATTGTGTTATGCTGCTGATCCAGAGGCAGATAAATTCTATAAGCATTAAACTGCATCAGTGTGTTAAAAAAAGCATATTTGACTGTTCATTTCCTGGTAAGAGCTACATCACTGTAACGATGGAGAGACCTATGAATCTGAAATGCATTGCGGGAGTTCACAAGTCGCTTAAAATAAATAGGGGTCTAGGTGCCTCCCTACCAAGAGACCTAAAGCTTCATGTAGAAAGCAGTGAACCAGTTTAATAACAATTACAAGCAGAGCTGACTCACACCCTTGCAGACTGCTTGATTGGAACTGTGTTAATCCATGTTGTTCCAACCAAAGTGCGGAAACACCAAGGTTTTCTAAGGAGGAAAGCCAGAGGCTCAAATCAAAATGTTGTGAGTGCCATTTTTCAAAAAAAGATTGTCATCCATTGAACAAATTACACTAAGTGAAAATGAAGCTTGTATCAAATGTCACCATGTGGGCAGGCTCCTCTCTTTGTTCTGACTTGAAATAAAAATACCTGGCTGTCCTCCTGGTGTATTAATCAAAAACATTTCATCATCGTTAAGCGTCTAATAACAATAAGTTCCACATGGCCTATTATAAATCAAGAGCCCTGTTTACTTGTCAAATGTATCTGTGAGTCCAAATTGGCTGGCATTTTATGTGAAAGCTACCCTTTCATCATATTTATCAGCCCATGAAAATCAGAATAAAAAGTAATCTGTTGCGATCTCATCTAACAACACAGTAACATGCAGTCTTAGAAAAACACTACCAATTAGTCACAGGGCTGGAAAGGTAATGTGAAGAGACTAATTAAAATGGCTTCACAGAGGAAAGCACATTCTTGCATTAATAATAAACTGCAATCGCACCATGTTTCAACCCAAATCTGAGTAAAGAGTTTGTATATAAAGCAAATGCTGTCTATTGGTTACATTTCTGAACAGAAGGGAGGAGAAAAAGTAAATTCACAGCACCGTGGCTTTCTTATTCAGGAGCATGTGTTCATTTTTTATCAAGAAATAGCATGTTGCCTCATTTACTCCTGAAAATTACTTGGCTTTAAAATAGCATGGCACATCCCGGAAAGCTTACAGACAGGAGAGAGGATCATGCAGCTGAAGTATTTTGAGGATACACCTGCCTTAGAAAGTACAGGAAAGAACGGAGAGGAGAAGAGGCACGTGTCCTAATTCCCCCCCCCCCCCATACCCCCATCAGCTCCACAACTGGGGGAGCTATGAGAGAAAGTTGTTCCTCCCATCCCCTTAATCATGCCTTACCTGCGCTCTGACTCCCCCAAACCTACGTCCTTTTGTACGGGGTCAGCTAAGGCCAACTTTTGAAAACAGCCCAGATCAGGCTTTGACCCGACAACTCCGGACCCACACAGCAACACCTCAACCATTCTGCTGCCATGGCTATTTCCCAGAAATGGAAGAGGACACACCTCAGAAGGTGGACAGAGAAGGGGTAGACCATAGAGTAAGTTGCTTACATTGCAGAGAGGGAGGTAGTATGCGAACATTTCTAGGGAGAGCCTGTTTGGGCGCATGTACACGTGCGCCCCGCTACTATGCAGTTGTTACTGTGAAATCGTTTAGTACTTGCTTGAGCTGTAGTACTAAATGACCGTGCAGTACCCGCCGGTACTCTGCAGTCCTGGCTGTACACAGGTCGTTTCTGACCCTACTGCGCAGTAGCAACGAGCTACTGCAAAACAGTGGCAGCATCATGGTTAGTGCCCACTGAAGCTACGTCGCCGTAGCTATGAGTTACATCGCTGTAGCGATGAGTTACATCACCGTAGCTCATTGCTAAGGTGATGTAGCATCTCCTGTAGACATGTAGCATCTTGTGAAGCGTCCCGTGTAGGACGTGTGTCAGAGAACTAGGTCAGGGAGTCTTCATCCATGTGAGCAAATGGCTTTGGGGGAGAGCAAGAAGTTGCCTACACGTATATTATGGCTGAGCCCACTCGATGCAAAGTCTTATGAAGAGTGAAGAGAAGACCTGAGCTAGTGAACATACGTTATGCTATAGATGCTATGTTTTACATTGTCCATGGGCAAGACAACCAACACTTCAAAAATGCTTTCTTTTACTGAGGCCCACAGAAGTTTCATTAGCTAAAAGTTACTCTGAAAGCACAGACATGGAACGTCTTAATGTGGTGAGTCTCAATGCAAAACATTGCCTTGTTCAATTCCAATGTTCTACCTCTGGCACCTTTTAATTTCTTTCCTGAAAATTAGAAATTTCAATAGACGTTTAATTTTGAAGCTTACATGTATGCTTTGACGATATATGCATCTCCGGCTTTTGCATATTCAGTGAAGTTTATGAAAGGGAATAATATACGAGTCTTCCTTTCACCATTATCTTTCATTTCTGCTGCAGTTTGTGCGTCTCCTGGCAGATAATTTTCATTTTGTAGGTATTTTTTCTACTGTTAAGGTTCTTTTTTAAAAATACATTCTTTCTGAAAAGTCTTTTTAATTTCACCTTGAAAAGCTTCCTCTTACAGAATTTCCTGAAAGGTACCAGTAACGGTTTGCCTGCACGTGGAACTATTCAGAAATACCTGTTCAGTAATACACGTGTCATACCTCTACCTTTCAGGAATAACTTCACATGCTCATGCTATTCACAGATTTCTCTTACGGTTAGAAGATTAAGGGTGAAAAAGCATTTAATCTACTGTTTACAAACTTCAGATTTAGACTCAGCTGATAGTCAGCTATTCACTGTCATCTACCTGTGATACTCCTGATGGATCTGAATCATTGCTAGATGAACAGGCTTGTTTTCCCATATTCATTTCAGGAAGAAAAAAACAAACCAAAACAGAAGAGTGGAGTACAAGGCACAAGCTTTAGCAAGACAGCAAAGAACTGAGTGACTGGCGACCATGTTTTGTCAAACCGCCCTTCAAAAAAGTTGGATGTTTCAGATATTAGATTATAGAATCATAAAGATTAGGGTTGGAAGGGACATCAGGTGGTCATCTGCTCCGACCTCCTGGTCAAAGCAAGGACCATCCCCAGCTACATCATTCCAGCCAGAGCGTTGTTAAGCCAGGCCTTAAAAACCTCCAAGGATGAAAATTGCACCACCTCCCTAGATAACCCTATCCAGTGCTTCATCAGCCTCCTAGTGAGAAAGTTTTTCCTAATATCCAACCTAAGCCTCCCTTGCTTCAATTTGAGACCATTGCTCCTTGTGCTGAAATCTGTCACCACTGGGTGCCACTACATGAGACACTATGTCGCCATAGTGATGAGCTACAGCGATGGAGCTTGTTGCTATGATGGCATAGCACCGGTAGGCGCAAACCACAACACCGACTCTACGTCGCTCATCGCTACAGCAATGTAGCATCTAAAAGTAACCGTGTGCTACCAGGACTGTGCAATATTGATGAGTACTTTGCAGTCATTTAATACTTGCTAAACCGAGTACTAAATGATTATGCCGTACCAAATGTGCAATCAGGGGCCTGTGTCGATGTGCCCACTGAGAATTAGATACTACAAAAGCCTTTTACACTGCATGAAAAACCAGCTTATCTGGATGTATGACTGACAAGAGATTCAAACACGAGTCCAGACTAGCATATGGGTCTGAACTACTGTTGTTGTTTGGATCTTTCACTCCAGAACTAGTTCATTTTTATGCAGCTAGCTGCTCTGACCAGCTTCCTTTCTGAGTGTAGTGTATTCAGATCCCTGGTACAAGAAATGAGTTAAGAAGGACTTGCTTAATTTTAAGCACTTGCTTAAGCCTCACAGATGTCAATGGGACTTTAGACGTGCTTAAAGGTGAGCATGAACTCAAATGAAGCTCTTTACGAGAATGAATTTGAGCCCATGCTAAAGTGCTCTCCTGAATCAGAAGTGTGGAAATACAAACCATATGCATCTCCAAGCCTTTAGCTCCTATCCATCTTCCATCTAGAAGACAATTTGTATGCTCAGATGTAGGGCCTATCACCTAAAAGCCATCTCAATCAGGAGAGAAACTGGAATCAGACATAAATTAGATGGAATTTCCTTTTCTTTTTGTTTTTCAAATCTAGGTACATTTTATATCCAACTAGACAAAGGAACACATTATCCAAAGATAACATTAACCAAAGAAAGATAATATTAAACCACTCCTTTAATATTCAAATTAATTTCTGGGTTAGCCCCTCTAAACTTAGTGGGTTCAAGCTCAGATTTCAGTCTTAATTGTAAACCCAGCTGGAATTTATGTGCGTTGAAGCTTAAGGGAAGAGGAGTTCCAGTTCCTTCAGTAGTGAGTGTTCAGCCCTGGTACGAATGTGAAGCAGGCCATGGGATTACAATTTGGGGAACGTTGCGAGGGTAGGTTCAGCGTAACAGGTAACAGTTGTATCATTTTTCCATTCTTGCCACAATCATTAACACAAAATCAATGTATGTTGTGACATTTTCAGTTCTCATTATGATCTTTGTCACAAGAGGGAGGTTTTTAATCCCTCTATAAATTTGGAGAGAGACAGCCGCATAATATGTACTAAATACATTATACATTCTGTAATGTGACCTTTTCACGGTTCTACAGTTTGACTGTCTGGTCACTCCTGTTCTTTCGCTGCCTTGACAATCTGAGAGAAACAGCTGGAATAGCACAGAATCAAAATACTGAATCTTTAAAAGGTTAACTTCATACTGCAAGTGACTCTCTTTCCCAGGCTCTGCATATAGAGTATTCCTGTTCCGGGGATTCAATTTCTGGACACGGGGTGAAATGAAAAAGAAAGGGCACAATGTGACTTTGTTCTTGCAATGGTGATGGAAGTCGCAGGGAAGAAGGAATGAAGATTGATGGCTGCTTGCTGAGGGCACGAGACAATAATCAGAAAGCCCGAGGACCAAGCTGGATCTACCACCGCTTCATTGCGTGTCCCAGAGCAAGTCACAACATCTCTATGCCTCGTTTCCTCCCCCCCACAGAAGTGCTGGAAGCTTTTCTTGAGGGTCCCGGAGGTATTGATCTTGAGCATGTCCCACTCACCTGCTCCTGCTTAGTGAAACACAGACATGAGGCAGTGGACCCATGCTGCGGATATTCCTCTGACTGCTCTTGGCTACTCAGGAGATGGAAAGTGCTAGGAAAACTGCATACACATACCCTTAGACAATCATGACCTTTAAAGTGTTTGAGAGCCTCTGATGGAGCCTGGTTCTGAAGTCTGAAGTGCACTATAATAAAATGTCATTTACTCCCCAAACATTTGTTGTTAGAAACTGTGAAAGCACAAGTAAAAGTAAACCTTCAAAATGGCCAGTATGGCATAAAAATCCTAGATTCATAAGGAAGCTACTGTCCCCTCACCACCCTCGTTTGTAGTTCTAATTAAAAACATTTGCATGCTATCCAGCACGTCACAAGGTAAGCTCTAAGATCCATGACTGAGCTCTTCAGCCATGAGATAAATGCAATAATCAAACAGAAATTCCTACAACACCAGCAAAAGAGGGCAGAAATTCAGGTTATAATGCAACATCCTTATGAAGAATTTAAGGATATATTTTTCACAGTGAGACAAGATGGAGGAAGAATTTAAATTTCACCTGATTATGTGCACATCAGTCATTCAAGGATCATGGTCTTTGCAAAGCAGTACCTGACTCCTTTGGAGGAAATTTCCATTCATGAGATATAGGCCCTAGATTGGTTATGCCAGTAGTTCCCAGGTGTGAAGTGCTTCCCTGTGAGCAGGGGGAGGGCTTCTATTGTGTGGGAAACTAGTCATCACTGTTCCAGTACAGGGACTTCCTGCCATTTGAAGCCAAAATCAAGACCCTTGAAGGATTTTTCAAGCACAGAGGGCTGCTCATTTGCTTTTTTCCAGTATCGGGTAAGTTTTTATTATACTCCCATTTGTGGATGATGCCAAAATTGGAGAGGAGAAAATATACACAAGCACAGAAACACAGTACTCCATGACTGGAAAGGAAGAGGAAAGCATGGATTGCAAGCCATGCCAGAAAAAAAATCAGGAATAACCAACATTTCCAGGAGAACTGAGTGATGTGCAGAGAATAACAGAGATGCAACCAAACATCTGCACCCATTGCATTTAACACGGTGTATTTTCCTTTTGTCTGCTCGGTGCTGTCTTGACATTGTTTTTCCATGTAGTCAAACACCATAATTGTCACAAGAAATGGAACCAGATGACTGAGGCTGGGAAGGAAGACGAGTTCTCTAGGGGATTCATGTCTTGAGAAGCAGTCACTAGCAGGAGAAAATTGTAAGATGTGTTGGGCTATAAGAGGGAGAGGGGCCCTGCACGGGGGTTTCTTCTTTGGTAAAAATAGGTATATTATGTTTAATCACAGAGATATATAATAACTATATGATACATCTGTACGTACACATATGTGCACAAGGGATATCAGGATAAGTTTCAGGACGGTTCATTCCTGCTTCACAACTATGAAACACCTGCTTAGATTACACTCTCCCATGAAAAACCACATCAGAGGGAACAGTATAAGGAGAACACAGTGCAGTGTGAATCTCACTGAGATTTCCTAACAACTGAACAGCTTTGGAGAATTGCAGATCTGGAGGTCATGAATTTTGGCTGTCAAGAAGGGAAGGCTTTGCGAGTATCTGGAATGAACACCTGCTCGGCAGTTGCACAGACACCTATAGCCTGTGCAGGGGAAAGCGACTCTCTTGGCTCCCCCTAGTCCTGCTACAAAACTCCTGGAGAACATCCCTTGTGTACAGCCAAAGTGGAATTGCCTCTGGGTGATGTATGGGGGAGGGACAAGGACCAAGAAGTAGTCATTCCCCAGTTGTGGGCAGAAAGGTGAGCAATCCCCACGTGAGCAATGTGGACCCAGTCAGAAATCTTGGCTCTGAAGTGCTTCTACAAGGCTCTAAAGCTGCCTCTCCCAGGTACTCCTCTAGTTATTCTTGTTCATGAAGAGGGACATGGGATTTTACAACTGGTTGCATTTTGTAAATAAATTAACTTTATGCTCATGTGCCTAAATGAGACTTTCAGGGGAATCCTCCCCCTCCCCACAAAGAAGCCTCTCTTTTGTTTCTTATTAAGTCAGCAATAATCTCAATTGTTTTGTAGTCCACAAAGCAATAAATAGCTGCCAAGATTAATTAAACACTGAGGAGAGGCTGAAGTGTTTAATCAATCACAAACACTGTTTACTGGGGCAAGAGAGATTGTAGCTGCTTCAAACCAATCCTTGAACTTCAGCATTATTTGGCTTCACTAGAAAGCTTCAAGACAGCATTGGCAAACTTTGTATAGAGGGAGGGCATCCAATCATATGGGGAGGCTCCCCTACTGCCCACCTTCCTGCCCTACCCTACTCCCCTCCACTTTCTGGCATTATTTGGCCTCACTATAAAGCTTCAAGAGAGCACTGGCAAACTTTATATAGGGGAGGGCATCCAATCATATGGGGAAGTGATCCTACTACCCACCTACCTGCCCTACCCCACTCCCCTCCCTCTTTTTGGCTTTTGTCACCCTGCAACATGGTTCATGAACCTCTGAGATGCTCAGGAGTTCCAGCCCTTCTGTTAGGAAATTCACAGAGCTCATCCAGATTCAGAGTTATCACCAGCAGGCACTTTCCCAGAGAGGGACTTCTCCCTGCCCATATTCTCTCCAGGGAAGTGACCTCTTTCTTACCCAGAGCCTTGATTCTAGAGGAAGACAACAGAGAATGTTTCTAAGTCTCTCACAACAGAATGTAGGTAGGTAGGCAGGTTGCTCAAAGCTCATGATCTAAAACAAACACAGATGCACACAAAGAGCTATGCTAAAACAACATCACAAAGGGGCTCATGTGTACACCACGATTTTTGCCCTTTCATGGGCTGCAACTGTGTCAGTTTGTATGAGTGAGACTTCCTGATGCTTAAAAAATCTTTGTCTGCATTAAACTAAAACTCCTCAGATATCATTTAGTTTGGCTGGCTGGGAATTAAAGTGTTGTGTCCATGGATTCATTGTGTGCAAACACAGAAGGCACTCAAAGATGTATAATGAGCCTCTCTGTCCACCAGATGATGCTGTGACTTTTCTACAATTCACTCCTTCAAATTGCTGCCACTTTTGAATTGCTTCTACTTTTTTTTTCTTGTGTGGTTTGCCAGCTCCCTGCTTCCATAGCTGCATGGCAGGACCTGGGCATGGGATGGGTGGGAGGCCCCAGGTTGGGGTAGGGGCCAGCACTGGCCTGTCCTGCTCTCCTGTGGTGCTGTCCAGGGACCTGGCTTAATTTATTTGAAAACCTAGTACGTGTAAACAAAGATGCGATGCTCCAAAATAAATGAGTTTAAATTTTATAAAATTATTTAATTTAATGAAGGTTAAAACCCAGGGTGTGTACAGGCACCCAAAGGTAGCAAAGCCAAGGTCACAAAAATTATTGAAAGCCAGAATCAATGCTATATCTGTTCTCTAGCTCACAACACAGCATAGACAAACCTACCTGAACTAGTTTTCAGTTAGCTAGCTTGGGTAGCAGAAATACTGGAATTGCAACAGCTGTGCCATGTTCTCAAAATGGGTCAGCAACCATTTGAGAATTCAATTTAACAACCAAAGCTTCTTAAAAATACATGCAATAAACGTGGTACACAACCTTCCTGGAAAAAAATGCTGTGGGCATAGAAACAAAGTCTCTATGGGGCTTAATCATGGTGATTACATTGTGTGTAAACAGAGAAAAGCAAGGGTTACTTCCAAAGTGATAACTATGGCCGTTGTGACTGTTAATGCAACACAGACAACAATATTTATTTTTCATTTCTATTTATTGAAAAATGTGATCATGGGATTGTGATATGATTTAAATGGGCAGCATTCAGGTTAGAGATGGAAGGAGAAACACAACAACAGATCTTTGAGGTAAGTGGGGGTGGAAGGGAATTCAGCAGCATATACAGTTCATTTAGTATCATTCTCACTCGCAGAAGACCCCATTTCCTGAATTGTAAGTACCACATACTACACACACCTTTCCCCCCCAAAATTAGCCACAAAATCTGGGTGTGTATCTTGTGTAGGGAAACTGATTTGCTGCCCAGAAGAGAAGCACACTGCTTTGAATCTTGGTCCACAATGCAGAAGCAGTGGCATTACTATTCAGGCAGCTAAGGGAGTTAATTGACTTCATAGCTCGTTGTTCTTCTTTCCACAGTTATTGATGTTTATCTTGCCTTTTAAATGGTCTCAATGTTCCACTAATCAAGCTAAGCCCTTTTAGGGAAATGTTGCTGTCTGCTACCTGCTCCTTGTTTCTCTCCTCTTATATCACAGTCCTAGACTCTACCTCTTTCCAAAGTCATATAGCCACCCACCGAGACCAGTCTTTAGCAGAATTCAACTTTTTGTTACGCAGGCAAGGGAGAACGAGTCAGCTGAAGATCCGGTTCTGTCCCTGTTCTATGCCACTGTACCTCTGGTAACTGTGGCGCCCCTTCATTCTACCACCTCAGAAACAAGGTATCTTATTGGGGGCGGGGGGTGTTATACGTGAGGAAATGTGGTATATGCTTTGAGAGCGGGTAGGGTCCCTGTCCTTGTGAAGCTGCATGAGCTGAATGGCTTTAGCATCCTGTTCTGTCCATTTTAAGTTGCAGGGGTAAATGGCAACTGGAAACTATCCCCAATTTTAGAATAAAATAGGGTTTTCATTATATCTTAGACCTCAATGGCTACAGAGGTACAATACAGATCTAGGAAATGAACAATACAAATCTTTAACAAAGACAACAATAGCCAAAGGCACTGCTCAGCTAAGTAGTGGCGATACCTTAAGTGGGATTACTTCCCTGCACCCAGGTTACCATACTGGACCTGTAAACCGAACCAAACCATCAGCAGTGTAACAAAACAGAGGCCCTTATCATACTTTTACAAAGGGTTGAAACGAATAGAGAAATGTACATGGAAAAGAGAGCTCAAGCCATTCTGATGTAAAAGTGTTAAAAACATAGATAACTGCTAAAAGATTTCTACATGGTAATGTAGGAAGATGAAAATTCATTGCTACAGACAGTAAAAGAACCAACAACCCAGCTAGTTTACTGATCATAAATCATCTCAGTTCACTCAGCCAGTGAAAACACAACAATATTATAGGGATGATTTTCCTCTCACAATGGTTTTGCCAGAAGTGCAACTTAATTGACTTGATTTACACTGATGGAAGAGGAGAATTAGGTTCCCAGTGTGTGAAAGTCTCTAATTTGCGAATCACCTAACATTGCATCAAACAAAGCACACCACAGCCACATAGGAACAGAATGCCTGTAAGCAGCAAATGTAAAGACAGCCTTCCACAGAAATGCCACAGAGCCTTAGGAACTGCCTGTCTCAATTAAAAGTACAAGGCAAAACCAGTCCGTACAGAACAATGTAATGGTGGACAATACCAGGTTATCCATCAAAGCCCAGACTGTGCGCTCTGCAGGTTTTTCTTAATGAAAGGTGAGAAGACAAGCATTTTCATGCAGAGGGAAAAATTGTGAAAGAAAGAAAAAATAGCATCTGCTTTTAATAACTGTAATACTGGGCACCTACTGTATATAACACAATCCATACTCAAGGCACTACATGCAAACATTAACAGCTTTTCACACTACCATCACAGTGTGGCTCCTAGGACATGCAAACAAAACCCCAATGGGGCTTATTCAGATTGATTCTCTCCATTTTAAAACATGGTAATCAAGTGTTATTTCAAAAGCTGTAGGCAAAGGCTGCTGTCTTTGCTGATGCAGGAAAAAGGGGAGGGGGCATTCAGAGGCTGGTTAGAGCTCCCTGGGTGTATCTACATGAGATGTTTGCAGCAGAGCCACCCAATTAGCTCTGCAGTAAAATCTTTGCAGCTACACGTGCAGCCCTATTAGGTTGCAGTAAACTAAAAATGCTGTCATAGGTCAGTACTTGTAAACAGAAGTACTATTTATTCTGCAGCAGCGGTGTTATTTACTGTGCAGCACCACGCATGTAGGTGCTGATGGGCCTGGCTGGGGCACAAGGGTGCAGACAGACTAGCAAGTTTGGCAGAAGACCAGCTTGGCTTCCCAGGGAACAACACTTCACTAAGCTAAAACACAAAAAGGAAGCTTATAAGGAGTGGAAAGTTGCACATACCACTAAGAAGGAGTATAACAGTATGGTTCAGGCATGCAGGGATGAAATCAGGAAGGCCAAAGCACAACTGGAGTTGTAGCTAGCAAGGGATGTGAAGGGTAACAAGAAGGGTTTCTACAAGTTTGTCAAGCAACAAGAGGAGGATCAGGCCTGCTCTGAGCCTGCTCATCCAGCCAATTTTCAGGTCCTTTACCAAATAGAGGAGGCAACCTGGTGAGAGAGGATGTAAAAATAGCTGACGTATTCTATGCCTTTTTCACCCCAGTCTACACAGGCAAGGTCAGCTCCCAGACTACTGCACCTGACAGCACAGCTTGTGGAAAAGGTAAGCAGCCAAGAATGGCAAAAGAACAGGTTAGGGACTATTTAGAAAAGCTGGACACATACAAGTCCACTGGACCAGATGGGATGCACCCAAGGGGGCTAAGGGAGTTGGCTGACACGACTGCAGAGCCGCTGCCTGCCATCATTGAAACTCATGGACATTGGGAGAGGTCCTGGATGACTGGAAAAGGGCAAATACAGTACCCATCTTTAAGAAAGGAAAGAAGAAAAATCTAGGGAACTGCAGACCAATTGGCCTCACCTCAGTCTCTGGAAAAATCATGGAGCAGATCCTCAAGGATCCATTTCTAAGCTCTTGGAGGAGAAGGTGCTGACTAAGAACATTCATCGTAGATTCAACAAAGGCAAGTCATGGCTGACCAACCTGACTGCTTTCTATGAGAAGATGACTGGCTCTGTGGATGCGGGAGACCAGTAGATGTGATATACCTTTACTTTAGTGAGGCTTTTGATATGGTCCCCCACAACATTCCTTCAAGCAAGCTAAGGAAGTATGAGCTGGACAAATAAACTGTAAGGTGGATAGAAAATTGGCTGGATGAGCAGGCTCAGAGTGTAGTAGTCAATGGCTTAATTTCTAGTTGGCAGCCAGTATCAAGTGGAGTGCCTCACGGGTTGGTGTTGGGGCCGATTTTGTTCAATGGACCTGGAAGATGGGATGGAGTGCACCCTCAGCAAGTTTACAGATGACACAAAGCTGGGGGAAGTAGTAGGTACAGTGGAGGGTAGGGCTAGGATTCAGAGAGACCTTGACAAATTGGAGGACTGGACCAAAAGAAATGTCATGGGGCGCATCCAGATGGGCACAGACATGCGGTATGTGGTGCTGCAGATGGCACCTGTCTGCAGTGCCACATACTGCACCTGCAGGCGTTCCCTGTGTTGCTACTTTTCGGGAGATCCCAGGGTAAAAAAAAACCCATGTCAACACAAAGTGGGGCAGAGCACATGGCAGCAGCACATGCCACCCTGGTTGAAGCCACTCTCTGGTTGCCGGCCAGGCTTCCTGCCACAGCCCCAGCCCAGGAGACCCCCCAGAACCCCAGGTAAGGCTGCTGGGGCCAGCACAGTTGCTAACCTCAGCCTCCCCTACCTCACTTGGGGTAACCTGCCAAGTGCCAGAGTGGGCATGGTACAGGCGTTCCCGGGGGAGAAACAGCAGAGGCACAAGGTGTGCCCCTGATACTTGTCCCTGGGGAAACAAATATTCATGCTCATCTGCACGTGCCCATAAGCATGAGCATGAATATTTGTTTCCAAACATCAAAAGCTCAAAGTAAATGTCCTGTTTTTTCCTTCAGAGACATCTTTGCTTCAAAAACTGGGAAAGTCTAATTTTTAAAAATGGTTTATTTTCTTTTTAAAAAAACCATGAAAAGACTTGCATGTTTCTGTCTGAATGAAACCTTCTGGCTGATCTATGAAGATATTTTTAGATTTTGTTTTTTGCTTCACCAAGAAAATCAAACTATTGCCCCCAAATTAAATTTTCTTCTGGGTTTCCAGCTCAGCCAGCAAACTGAAACCTTAACGGCATGTCTACATGTCCATTAATGTGCTTTAGGTAATGCGCATTAAATCTCCATTCTGAAATACTAGAAAAAGGCACATTAGCCTATTTCAATGTGCATTCGCTAAAGAACATTTTTTTGTGATGCTTTAATGCTCATTAAAACAAGTTAATGTCCATTAAAACACACACGTATTTGAGCATCATTTGCATCCAAACACGTGGTGAGAGACCAGTAAAGAGGATGAGAACGCGTGGAAATCAGCAAGTGGTTTGAAGGACAGCAAGGAAAGCAGATAACCAGGGTATAAAATCAGTATTAAAATGCTTCGAATGCTCATCTGTAGGCATCACCCCCCCCTGAAAAAGCTGGAAGTTATTCTTTTATGTGTGGAATGATCAAGCTGTAGCAAAAAGGAGTTTTGTCGCAGGTCACAAAGCTAGTAGGTGGCATGTTTGGAAGAGAACATGAATACTCTGGATCCTGAGACGAGGGGACAGTTTATCATGCAGAATATTAACTGGCTATTGGCTGGAGACCGTCATTAAACAAAGAAAGAAAAGCTGATCTCACAAATTCAAAAGGGGTAGAGGACATGTGGATAACACAAAAGTCCCTGAGGCAAGGTAACAGGCTGAAAAGGAAAAGAGCATGAACAGAAACTAAAAAAGCCCAAAGGAAATGTCTTAGTGCCGAGGAAAGGAATAGTGCGGTAGGAGGAAGCACTTCCACTAGTTAAAGCATGGGACTAGTAGCAGCTCTGGGGTCTGCTGGAAGCTAGCTGGGTGAAGTTAGTCACTTCCTGCTTTTCACTCGCCCATCCAAAATGGAAGTAATACATACTTCTCAGCAGGCGGCCTGAGAATTAGTAATTAATATTAGCAAAGGGCAGGAGACTCCCAGATGAAAGGCCCTAGCAAAGTGCAAAGCATTATTATTTCTAATAAAGGCGAAGGAGTTCACTCGTAAGGAGAGCAAAAGGAGCTGAACATATTAAACACAATAGGCTTAGAAAAGAAATACCGGCAGGAACAAATACGACGTAAAAAATGGGGGGTCGTTGAGGACCTTCTGTGCTAAAGGCCACATGGCACCTTTCCAACTTAATTCCTTTATGCAAAATGACTCGTTTTTGCATAGATTTGCATGTTGCCAACATGAGAAGGCACTTAATTAACAGAACAAATTACGTCTCACTTTGATTTCAATTATTATCCCGAATTAGCTGGTGAGCAAGTATTCTTGCTCCTTATCTCTGTGTAGGCCTTTATACCATGCTTATCACCAGGGTGTCCAAGCAACTCTTTTCATCCTCACTCGGATGCCGAGAACTGCGGTTCCAAACAGCTGTCTGCGGGGGAAGGAGGCTCTATCTGAGGGTTGCGAAGGAGGGAGGGAAGTCCTGGGCAGAAAACAGGGCCATGGCTTCCAAATCACACCTAGGGGTGTGCGGAGACGAAACGAGGGGCACGTGTGCACAACTCTTTAAAGGGGGTTAAATGCTTTAACGGTGTTGGTGTTTGCACGTGGCGGTGTACTGTGCATTCACGCCAGCCACTGTACTGCATTCAGCAACGTAATGCCGAATTATTTTGCCCTAAACCAAAGCGGTGTTTTTAAAAACCCACCGCTTCAATATTGGGCCCCCGTTTTGTCTACGTACGCACTACTACATTAACTCGTCTAAACTAAGGCTTCAAGGCTGAGACTGCAATGAGGTTTGGGCTTCTAATTCCCTTAGGCTCTTTTGTAAATCCTAGGACTAGGCCCTTTTATAGCCTGTTTAACAACCCAGTCACAAGACCATCCGGCTGGCTCCATCTCTTCCGGCTACGTTCTCTCTCGTTCACTCGTTCCCTTTCATTGTGACGGACAGCGTAGGACCCATGGCGAAGCCTCATATAATCTTGTTAAAAGCTGGCATACTTGGCTTCCCAGAGTGAACCCTACACTTGTCTCCTCAGGGAAACAAATGCTTTTAAAGAAGCTTTAGACTTGTAAAATGACTTAAACAACTATAACAGCCGGGCTAGTAGTCAGAGAATCGGTTTTCTACTTCCCACCAAAATGACTAGAATGAGGGGTTATGTTTTTATGTGCCCTTATACAAACCCATCTACGGCTTTATTTCTTTATTGCCCACATGGTCTCGAGGGAAGCGTATTTCTCTTTCAAGCAGCCGGGACTTCAGTAAGTCAAAGTATCCAATTGCTAAAGGAGGCTTTGCTTCACCTTTCATCATTGTGATCCTGCTGTGGAGGGCTAGCTGTTTTCAAAGAAGCAGCGAGGTGAAGGACAAAAACAAATGGCAATTATTCCAAGACCGTGAAGAGCTTGGAGACCAGTTTTCTCTCGCATGCGAATTACGGTAAGAAAATAGAGTGGTCAATATGTTGCTAAGCAAAACACAATAGCGCTCGAGACACTAAATTCTGCGCTGCTTTTGTCTGCTGTGCTGTGAGCTACAGTAAGGAAGACTGCAACATTTTTGTTAGCTGGTTGCTAGGGAATATTGTCGGAGAACATATCCACGGTCTCTATTGGTGCCATCCTTAAAAATACTCATTATTTCACAATTAATAAAAACACTACTGCTGTTTCTGCCCTTACCATTCCTCTGAAATCAGCCTCTGAACTACCCCTTACTAACAGCTTGGCTACTTAGCTAAAAATTGGAGACATCCCCTCCTATCTGCTATTCAGCCTACGTTTATGCAGAATCTCTCAGCGATTACTGCTGGGTTCAGACCATAACCCATTTCATAGACTTCACAGACACTGGAGCTGGAAGGGACCTCGGAAGATTGAGCTCTTGGTGCGCTTCCCAGGCCCAAACAATATAGGAACATGAATTTCATCCACACTGCTTCCAGAGATTCAGAGATTGTCGAGTCGGAAGGGACCCAATGGATCGTGTCCGACCCCCTGCCCCTGGCAGGAAAGAGGACCGAGGTCAGACGACCCCAGCCAGGTGACTGTCAAGCCTCTTCTTGAAGACCTCCAAGTTGGGTGATGGCACCACCTCTCTTGGCAGCCCATTCCAGATCCTGGCCACCCTTACTGTAAAAAAATTCTTCCTAATGTCTAACCTAAATCTACTCTTCACTAGTTTGCACCCATTCTTCTGAGCTATACTGGTTATACTGTAACTATTATGGATAAGAACAACTCTGCTGCATTAGAACCGGTCACATGTTAACTCACCTTTGGATTTTACTGAAAATAAAAATCTTTTTAATACGTTCTGAAGTCACCAAACAAGTGAAATTAAAGGGCTGGTGGTAAGATTTAACTCGCATGGGACTGGGCAGTGGGAATACTGCTGAATAAAAAACAAACAAAAAAAAAATTACATTTAACTTCATTCACAAGTTATCTATATCCTGCTTGGTCCTTTCCTTGCCTTTTTTTGGTAAAAATTCTGGGATTAGTCTTAGAAGGATGCTTTACACACCGCTGCCTTAAGACGAAGGTTTTTAAGAACATAATTACACTGTGTTGATAAAATCTGTTCTGTAGCTTTGTTGTGATACAAGAAATAAATAATCTCCCCGAGTGGTGAATTCATTTTGGATCAGCAGTAGCTACTCAATGACCTTCACCAGCTTTTAGAGAATGAAACACCCCCCGGGCTTGTTTAAACAGGAGACATTGTAACGTTTTTTACTTTTCCAGGGGCAGTAGGAGGAGCCTAAAGAGTTCAAGACACTTGCTTTTCACAGCCGTGCCCTCCAATATCATACAGACTTTCATCAAGGTCTGAATTTCTTTTGGAATATAAAGACCTTTCGCGAGAACAAATCTCCTCCTGTGAAGCTTAATATACTGTCTTCACTTGCATCTCTTGTATTGTCATTCTCTTTATCCTATACTTCAACTGCACACAGCGTCTTTCCTTTAGTGAGAGTTGTGGTTAATCAGCTGGTCCCATAAAGCACCACATCAATTCTGTTGTGTGCATTCTCAGTGTCACAAACATAGCCGGGTACCTTGTGCCTAGAGACTCAGCAATAACACACCACCTTTATACAGCCTTGCAAAACTGTCATGAAAATTATGCCGACCCAAGAAAAGAATCTATTCAATCACTCTTTACCACAGTAGTGCTGGTAATGAAAAAATAAAATACCGGTGTTTTTCAGACTGATTCAAAAGAAAAAGAAAATCCCATTACTCAGAGCATAAGAGTGAGTACAATTTTGCACGGCTGCCTTTGCAAGGCTGCCTTTCCAAACCTTTCACAAGCAGCAGCTGGCTTTTGCCTCCTTAGATTCCTAATTTATTTTGTGCCCACTAACTACCTGAATAATAAAGGGTCTATAAAATGTTGTGGGAAAATAGACTCTGTTTTTCTCTTAATGAATGCTAAATAATGTGCCTTTAAATTCATATTGACACAATCAGCTAAATCTTGATAGCACGCAAACATCTCCTCGTAATGGGTCTTCCTGTTACATCCGTACCTTTTACTGCCATTGTAACCGTTTGGGCCAAAGCCTGTCTGTTCGCTCTATGTTTAACCAGTGTCAAGTACAGCAGGAATCCTGATCTCTCAGTCGCACTAGAGCGGAGCCAAACTTTTTAAAGAAAATTGTAAATTTTCCCCCCAAAACAGTGATTTTGGTTGTTTCAAAGCTTTTCATAGATTTCATAGACATTAGGGCTGGAAGGGGCCTCGGAAGATCATTGAGTCCAGCCCCCTGGGGCAGGGGCAGGAAGTCAGCTGGGCTCGTAGGATCCCAGCAAGGTAAACATCCAAATGTGTCTTGAAGGCGTTCAAAGTAGGTGCTTGAACCACCTCCGGTGGCAGGCTATTCCAGACCTTGGGGGCTCGGACAGTGAAGGAGTTCTTCCTTTCCGTCCAGCCTGAATCAGTTGCGGAGGAGTTTGTGACCATAGGGAAGTACAGCTGGAAGGACCCTGTTGCCACGTTCCCACAAGAGGAAATGTATACTTTTACACAAAACACACACATGCGAAATCACATGAGATTTCGTTGTCAGCATGGGGCCAAAATGAGATACCAGGAAATCCCAGTATCTTTAAAAAGTGTGGGGAAAAAGGTAGTATGGAGCATGTGACAACATGTGCTGCTCGACACCGGAGCCTGGCTGACCTAAACCACACTCTGGCTGCAGACTAGGCTCCATACACTTGGATGGCTGCCGCCACAGCCATGGAAGGCCTCCAGGACCCCAGATAAAACTGCTGGGGCCAGCCCAGGTGCTGGCTCCAGCCTCCCCTACCCCACCTGGGGCAATCTGCTGTACTCCAGAGCATGCACGCAGGGGCGTTCCCCGAGAACAACTCGCAGTGGTGCAGATACGAGTCTCTGCTAGCTGTCCAGGGGGAAATGCATGTGCACACTTGTGGGGACATGCCCCATAAGGCCATCTTATACAGTCCACTGCTCAAGGCAGGATCATCCCGGACTATACCAGCCCGGACAAGCATCTGCCCAATCGGCTCTTGAAAAGTTCAAGGTTTCCACAAGCTCTCTAGGTAGCTTGTTCCAATGCTTGACCACCCTCCTAGTCGGAAAGATCTTTCTAATCTACAACCTAAATCTGCTGAAGTTTAAGGCCACTGAGGGATATCAATCCACATCTTATAACTACGTGCTATAATCCCAGACTGATTGGACAAAAAGGGGTAATGACACAACTGCCTTCTTCTGCGGTAGTTTTGTGAATCTAGTTCTTCATTTCTTTTACTTTTTTTGCAAGTGCATGAAACAAGGCATTTCACGTAGTATAAATACAATTTTTTTCAGTTTTTGTTTTACCAATAAACATTAACTCCCCTTCTTCCCCCCTGCCCCACCCCAAAAAAACCAAAATCCACAACCAAATCCCAGAATACAAGTTTGATTTGATCCAAACAAAGTTTTTTAAATTTATTTTTGTGTCAACTACTGAACTGAAAAAACAGTTATTCACACTGATAAGCAACATGTTACTATTACTGCTACTGCTTTTTGACTGCATTTCAATTTCCACGGCTACTCAGAAATAAAGATTTCAAAGTGATGATTCCTTTTATTTATGGTCAATTCAGTCTGGTTTTCTAAGGCTACACCAAAATTAAAGCCCAAATCAGACTTGTTTATATTTATGATGGTAACTTCATTTCCTGATGTCCCTGAGTTTAGTGAAACTCCTTGTGTGGCATGTTTTAAATCAGGGGTAGGCAATTTTTTTGGCTGGAGGGCCGCTTAATGAGTTTTGGGAAGCTGTTGAGGGCCGCATGGGTAGGCCTGCCCTTTGACAGTTGCCCTGCCCCCTCTCTGTTGCTGTCACCGCTGCCTCTGGGCTGCCCCACAGGGCCACGGCGGCAGTGCAAAGGAGCCACAGGGCAGCCCAGAGTGGGCTCTGGGCAGCTGCAGCAGGGAGCACTGAGCAGTGGCGAGGGACCACCTTTCCCCCACTCTGAGCATCAGTTCCTGCCCGGCCAGTGCTGCTGCCTCCTCTGTTTAGCATGAGCAGGCCAGTCTGGAGCAGGCGCAGAGCGTACCAAGTCAGGGCTGTGGTGTTGGTTCCCACTGGTACTGCAGGGCTTGGTCCAACAGTGGTGGCAAATGGAAGAAGCTGTCACTGCCTGGTCTGCCTAGAGAAGCAGTCCAGCCATGGAGCCACCCCAACCCTGCTGTGTGCTCAGGGGGTGTCAGGATGCACCATGGCCGGACAGTGCCAGGACCAGGCAGGACTGAGGGACCCGCTGCAGGCTGGACAAAGCCCCTCCATGGGCCGAATCTGGCCCACAGGCCATATTTTACCCACTTTTGCTTCAAATGCTGCTCTCAGGATAAATATACTTACTACAGGCAGAAAAAATTATGTATTACTTTACAAATTTGACTGTTAAAAGTAAGTACAAAAGTAACTTTTTAAAGAAATGTGATATACTACAAAGTACAAAATTAGTGCATCCCTGTTTTTGCACTGAGTTTTGCATTCTCTTCCTCAAAAAGCAAACTGAACAGATAAGGCTTCCACCCCACTCTCTGTTCTACTTAAAAATGTGATTTAATTATGCATTTCCTCCTGGATACTAATGTTCTCTAGAGCAGCTACTGTATATTCTGTATAGCATCCCCCATATGTCTTTAGTGATAATCCATTCCAAGGAACCAGATCATTTTTTGAAATATGCTCAGGATGAAAACAAATTTTCCCTAAAAAAATGTTGGACAAAATACAAGAAAAATAAACATGATTTTCCCTTCTAATTGTAATGTTACATGAATAGGTTGCTTTGTGGGGGCACAGTCAGCAATGACTTAACTTTCAAAGGTAATGAAGAATACGACAGCGTCTTACAGATATCCAGAGCAAAGCTGCAAAAATGCAAAACGAAGGGGGAATCCCATGCATATTTGATATCACGGTACAGATTTTTGTGTTCTGGCATTCTTCCCCAGTTTTCATGCCTCCTAGGTAACTCTCAACAATTAGACATCCAAGAGTTATTTCTCCTAGTCCCTTTCCAGCTCATCAGGCCCCAAAGAAAGGAAATTCACTCAAAAACAATGACAGATTTCACAGCATCACTTAAGGCCCACCTGACTGTAGCTGCCTTGGAAACTTCCAAGTACGATCATTTATTTTGATTCAAGCCTGCATGAGCCTAACGTTGAACAGGGTCTGTCGGACAGAAGCACCAGGAACGAGGCAGAGTCAACTGAAGTGTATGAGAGCGTTCCACATGCCGTGAATCCAGCGCTGGATTTAGGCACAAGCTAACGCTTTGGGCTGCACATTGTGAGGGGCCTCTAAACCAGCATCCAGGCCACAAAGGGTTGGCTGCTGGACTGGAAGTGACCTCAGACCGGCAAACTGCAGCCCCGCAGAGCTGGGTGGAGAGGCCGTGACTGCTCCTGCAGGGCCCGTGGCAGCCACGGTTGAGGTTTGCACCCCCCCCCGGCGCCTGGGGGGTGGAAGTAATTTAGGCTGTAAATTCTGGCTCTGGGGCTTCACACAGTGGTCCACAGTTTGCCGGGCCATGGCTGCTTCCGGACTGCGGCATGGAAAGCTTGGGAACTTCTAGCTTAGGGTTCCAGCATGTCATAATCAGGCCCTGCATGAACTGGCTTTGGTTTAGGTCTGACCACGTGCGTTAGTTAGGAGGATGAAGTAATGCACTGATGCTGCAACCACTGTGACTACTAGCTTCCGCACCCGTGTCTGCTGGTACCTCAGTCTCCCACCCACTTCTTTCCTGGCTGCCTATTATCCTATCGTAGCAAGTTGCCCTAAGTTCCTGAATCCGGGAATGGAGACTGGGTTTTCTTTGCCGGTACTGTACAGAACAATGAGGTTGTGCTCCTCAGGTGTGGGTTATGGACTGGACGGTGATAAAAATAATAAATAAGAATTCCAAAGCAGTGCTTTCTCCTTCTCTGTGGAGAGATTTAAGCCGCTTCATCAAGCATGACGAACAGTAGGAAGAGAAAAAGAAAGGAGAGGCATACCAAGGCACAGCAGAAGCCAAAGCCACCAGGGCCATGATCTGACAGAGCAATGAAGCATACATACGACTTTGGTCATGGGAGCAGTTCCACTAAAATCAAAAAGAAGCATGATTTACTTTACATGTGAAGCTTCTTTAGTGAACAGATACCGCCTGACTGTTTTCTTCCCTAGGGGAGTAGAAGCAGTGCTCTTCCATCCACTAGCATACGCCTTCCCAAAGGACAACCTTCAACAAGGCTGTTCAGCAGTTGCTTGGTAGCAGATGTGGGGAAGCTATGAATATCCATTTTCATCAGCATCTGTCCATTGGCAAACGTGTAATGTATCTTATTACTAGCCAGCCCCTTCCTCCAGCTAGGAATCAGCACTCCAGACAGTACTGGAAATCACAAACAAAAAAGGAGACATGGTGGTCCCCAGAATCCATGCACAGGGAACAATAACTAAGAAACAACCATAAATGAGATATTTCCTTCTTTCCATTGTAAAAGCCATTAAACAGTTGGGGTCTGACTCTCATTTACACATCTGAAAAATGGCCCTCTGAATTCTGTTCCACAGCTGCCATCCTTTATATATAAAATTAATGCCATGGATTGAGTTACTTTCCTTATAGCCACCCGCCACACTGACCTATGTTGCTAACAAAGCCTGTGTCACATAACAGCATTAGAATACTTCATATCTATCCCGGCTGGTGCTATTTAGGGACAAAGGCCATTTGGAGTCATTTCTTAACACACAATCCACAGAAAACAGAAAATGCACTTATTTCGTCTTTTCATGCAAAAAAAAGGAGGTACCTATTTATTATGAAGTCACACTTGCTCTTCAGACAAGCTTTTATCCGATAAACTGCCCTGCAGTTGTCTCTCCTATAGCACGAAGGGAACTGCCTCACTTAGATGCTGTTCCTTCTACTTTCTGTGTGCACAGGACACAGCAGCAATATTTGCAGCTTGTATAAGAAGTAAAAAGCCCAAACCTGAACTTAAAATCACAAAAGATCAATGCAGCATTTGCAACCTGCTATCTGCTGCATGAAATGTGATTTAGTTTTACTCGGTCTTAATTTCTCCTATTGACAAGGATTGTCTGATAAATGCAGACTTGCTGTTATGGGTTATGCTTATAATTTGGACAATAGCAAAGCTGCCCAGTTGCGTGTGCCTGATAAATCCTAGGCCCCGACTAGCTCTGTAAACAAATTGAGAAAAGACAATAAGAAGATACATAAAATTACCTTCAGCCAAAGGAGATTGAATCGAGGCCATGGTTTACAAAATCTGAGCATAAAGGCTTCATTGTGTGAACTGTATGCTTATGAATTAATCCAAAATGCTATTCCACATTCATCTTTTTTTACTGATTAATCCCTACATTCTGGTCCCTATACCGTAACACAAAAATACACCCAAACCTACTTGATGGAGAATTAGGAGGGGGGTGGTGAGCTTCCTGGACAGCTCGATCAGCTTTGTTTTTAGAGGTCTGGTACCTGCAGTTTCCAACTCAACTGTGAACCAGTTGAGGCTACTCTTGGAGTGGACTGGCAAGCAAATATACCACTTTAATGGGAGGAATCTAGGGGCGACCACTCAATAGAGTGCTTCATTTGATCCATTCTTATTTTCTTACCTTGCACTCCTATCCTGCAATACATAACCTTATACAATGCTGACTTAACCCTGATTTATTCAGGGATGAACTGACCCAGTTTCGCTTCTATTTACCCTAGGCCAGACAAAACAGTTACAGTAGACTCAGTTGAATGGCAGTAAATCACTCCCAGAAAAAAAAGACCCATAATTCATTGGGAGAGAGTGCATGGCTGCCCATATAAAACCATGAACTACCAGAAGTCAATTTACTGGGACCGAATTCTGTGTTTGTTCACAGTGCTGTAAACTTGGAGAAACTGCACTAAGGTCAATAGAGTCAATGACTTAGTTGGAGTTACTTTCTCCAGGCCGATAGTGGAGTAACTAAGAACAGAATTTTGCCCCTTTTGGAAAAAAGGAAAAGAAAAAGATTAAAAAAATAGTATATTTTTGCTTTATTTTACCGGAATCGTTTAATATTGGTCAGCTCACTAGAAAAACGCAGAAGTGATAAGCACTATAATTTATTTCACCGTTGGGTTCTACGGACTCAACAAAATTTTGTCTTGTATTAAATGGTGGTGAAACACACAGAAGCCTACTGAAATCAATAACCCTGAGAAAGAAAGCTATCAGAAATCAGCCTTATTTATTTGTTTTTGCTCATTACATGAGAGATTTTAGTGCTGTAATTATCATTATCAGTACCAAAACACCTGCTGGTTCAAGCTGATGCTTCCATTAACACACTGTGCTACTTCAATAGTTTCCTGTTGGTAATCCAAAATCAAATTACTTCCTGTCTGAAAATTATTGTAAGTTGTGGGTGCTAAGTGTTTACTGCGTGTATCATCTTCTAGGCTCTTCTTTACAGAAAGGGGAAAAAAAAATCAATAGCCATTTTAGCATTTTGCCTAATAAGTGTTTACGAGGCTCTGATTACCATCTAGCTGTCTGAGTACACCCTCACAGCGTGATGTGGGTTTTCATTCCCAAAGGATGGTTGTATTGTGTGCCCGTTAAAGCAGAAAGGTATTTGCAAGTTCAACACCGCAGAGCAAAACAGTTTAAAGAGAGGACTGAGCCAGCCTGTCTGTCCTCTGCTCTAACAATGTCAGGAAAACTGTTCTGACTGCATCAATTACTCATGTGATGCTAGATTATTTCCCTGTAGAAATCAACAGTAAAATGCAAATCCACTAGTAGGGAGCTAAAATCGTTTCTCTTCTTAACCATCAGGTCGAAGAAAGACTTAGAAGGGGCATGGTTGCCTAAACTAGGAAATGACCCAGGAGGCACACTGCGTTAAAGGTAACCATGAAGGCCCAACTCCTCCACCAAGCTTTCCACTACCCAGGTCGCTTCTGGCAGCATGTTTCCCTATCCCTAGAAAGTCACGGGCTCCAAGCAGTCCCTACTGATTTGTGACCAAGAAAAAGGTTCACTGAGCAGACGATGCTTATTCAGGAGACAATATCCTGTTTGGGTAATCCTGTTGGGACTACATAAATACCACACATGGCTCTCTGCCATGTAGTGCCAGTAACCTACCTATAACGAGATCTCAACTGGAAAGGGGAAGGAGGCAGAGGAGAATGCCTGCAGTAATGCAGTAAAAAAAGGTTTAAAATATATATACAGGCAGTCCTCAACTTACGCCATTTTGAGTTGCAATGTTTTGTGCACTTACAACATTTATAAATGGACATCCTGTTTCAAATTTCTGACCTCAGTTTCGACAAACAACGTTTGATCCAATGCAATGCCATGCCATGAAAGTTTGCTGCATCACTCATCTCCCAGGAGAACATCTGTCCAAACTTGCTTGGACACTTTCTTTAAGAAAGCGGACAAGACTCCAGAAAAACCTTCAGCCAAGACTCCTGAGAAGACTCTAGCCAAGAACCCTTCAAAAAGACCAACTACAACCCCTTCAAAAAGTCCAGCCAAGTCACCTCAAAGAAGTCCTTCCAAATCAATATAATTGCTATTTACAATATAAATACATTAATGTAGCTATATTACTCGTCTATAATTGATCAAGTACAAAATTCTGGGGTATTTTTGGTGAAAATAAGGTATCAAGCTTTGGTTCAGGAACCAATCCCCCATTTATAACATTGTTTCTTACGAGAAAACTGGTTCCAAGTCACGTTTTGACTTAAGACATGGTTTTCAGGAACCAATTGCGTCATAGGTCTGAGGACTGGCTGTATACACACACACACACACACACACACACACACTTTTGATTTATTGATTTTTTTTTACAAGAGTGGGGGATGGGACTTGGATGAAACCTTCATTACTGTAGGGATTGAGTCTGCATCAAACACCTCAAGGCAGCATAGACATGTCGTTGTCTTAAATGAGTACCATGGTCCACCACATCCTAATGTGATACATACTTGGGACTCTCTCAAACCTCTCTGCAGAACATTGAGCTGTCAGCTCAAATCAGAAAGAGACAAAAACAGGAGACACAAGGACCAGAGACTGATTTGGGGAAGATGCAAGGCTCTGCCTAGGATGGGCAGAAAAGATGATGTAAATCGCATGTTAAGAGGAATTAATGTGCCTGCACTGGTACGTATCATGGCCTAGGGCAGCAGCCGGCAACTATTTCAAGTCATAACCCACCTCTGGTCCAATGTGGGCTGGGGGGCATGAGGGGGGCTTTCTTTGCACCTGCATTGGGCCAGGCAGATGGGCACTACACCTGTGCCACCACTGCTTCTCCCAGCCAGGGCACGAGCCAGTGGGGGCTGCACCAGGGCTGATCAGCTGGAAGTAGCTCCACAGGCTGGATCCAATCTGTGGGTCACATGTTGCTGCCCCTTGGCCTAGGGTTATGGCAGCAACCTGTATTTGATCATATGCTTTCTTATACTTTCCTTAGCAAAACAGGTAAGGCTTTTTGCTGTTTCAACCAGAACTGAATTTGACTCACAAAACTGGGTGCCATTGTTATACAAACAATCCCCACTATTAAAAGAGAGAGAGTCGGTGCCAAAGCTGCACGGGGAAGCAGAGGTTCCTAGGCGTGTGAACGGTTAGCAACCTAGTGCAGTCCAACTGAGGACACTACACGTGAGCTGAGGATCTGTCCCAAAGCCTCAAGCAGAAGTGATGAAGGAGCGTCCACAGAAGTAAAA
>JAGPOW010003447.1:29886597-29941843 GCA_030014935.1 Caiman crocodilus | reverse complement strand
GAGTGTTTGGAAGAGGTACTTCTTAGCTTTTAGATGGTAATACAATGATATGGGAAGCACCATGCCCTGCTGGCCCTACTCCCGCTGTGGCCTGTTTTCGGTTTTTATTGGTGTAGGTGAGTTACGTCCCATGTTCGGTACCTACATCTGAGCAGGGTCTGTGACTCTTCCCATATCTTCTTAAAGGCATGTGTCTTTATTAAAAAGGGCAAATCCTGTCGACAGTGATGTTGCCACCATTAACATCACTTCCATTCACTGAGCGACTGAGAAACGCCAAGCGAGCGGTACCGTGTGCTTTGATGTTTCTTTTCTCACCCCATGCAGCTTGCCTGTCGTTTTCACCTCTGAAGCACGGACTGAAGTTGCCTGCTATATTTGGGAAGCTGCTGTAGTTTGATCACATCAAAAGCAGAACGTGCGGTCAAAGTGACAGTTACTCAATGGATGGCATCGTCCCCAACTTGTTATATGTCTAGGGTCTGGTATGATCAATGTTTCTGTGCTTAGTTTCAAAACATTTGAGCCAGAGCTAAATGCAAAGCAGTTCCCGTGGAGGACATTTCTTTCTCCACTGCAAGCTCATGTCAACGTGGGCTCCTTTCCTACACAACAAAGCAGCTCCTTTGAGTGTTTGTTGAAAGTAAACAAAATATTTTAATTTATTCTCTTTGGTTAAATATTTATAACCTAGTGAGGAAAAAAAACCCCATTCAGGTAACACAGGATCAATTCTGAGTTTATACTTCAAACCTCATAAAGAATAAAACAGCCAGGCTGGAAAATAGTTAGAAAAATGTATTTGCTTTCATTTATGTAAATCAGTGATACTGCTGATATTATTTTTTTTCCTTGCTTAATGTATGCAGCACTGAGCAAGGAAAAAGGCAGGGCAGAGTGAATAGGGAGGGGAAAAAAATCCCTGAATATCTGCTCAAATTGGAAAATGAATTTTGATTTGCTGTGTTTACAATCTTTTTGTATTCATGCTCTGTTAATACTTGAGCACTTGAGCTTTACCATTACGAATATTCTCACACACATACTCAAATTATGCTCAAATATTTGCAAAAAGCAAATTCAGAATTGTATTGCTTAACCAATTAACTATTCAGACTAGGCTAGTTAATTATATAGGCATCCACTCTGGTGCTGTCAGGCAACAGAAACAGCATCTCACAGATAACTTATCCAGGGCCTGATTTTGCAAATATTTCTCCCCTTATCTTTATTCAGAGGACCAGCCCATTGAAGACAATGAGTCTACTAACCTAAGCAGTTAAGACTACTAAACCAGCTAATGTTGAAAAATGTTTGGGTGGGTCCTTCAGGCCTAATCTTGGTAGGTGCTATGTCCCACCATTCAACTCCCATTCAAATCTTTGAGAGCTGATGGTCCATTGAACACGTATCATCTTGCATCAGGATTAGAACTAGGCAATAAATTGCACACACGGAGCCAAAAATGCGTTTCATTTTTCTCACATAGATGTTTGTGAAGGGACCTTACAGAATAATGTGGTCTAGTCTAGATGATTTGAGGGAGCTCTTTCTTCCCTTTATAGAATCCCTGCAATTTTTACACAACAAAGTTGTGGCTCCAAGGCCTGCCAGAATTGGCCAGCAAAAACGTCAAGGTTTATGTCACCTTCAAGCACTCCAGCTTATGGCTTTTCCATTTCATATCGTGGAAATCCTTTCTGTCCCACTTCTGAGATACAGCAGAGTCCTCCACTGTATTTTGGATGGTCTCAAGGTGAAATATGATTTGATGTGAAGGAGGCGGATATAATTTCAGAGAGATCTGAATGGCAGTGGGGCAAGTTCAATGCCTGCTGCTTGCCTATATTGTGGATAGGTTTAGGCAATCAGATTTTCAAAATGGAAAAGTAGGGGTTTGCCATATGGGCACTGGCCGTCAGGACATGTGGTGGGAAGAACCCACGTACTGTGGCGTTGCTGTGGGCGTCATGGAGGGGCACTCAGAATAACTTTTAAGCTTTGGTGAAGGGTTTTGTCTGGTAGTTTGCTCCAAATGTCCATCTTCTGCTTTTGGGTCATGGGCTTTGCAGAATTCTTGGTGGCTGCCACATGAGCTTGGACTTCATTGCATTTGCTTAACTTTAGTCAAGCTTATTACAATAAAATGAATTTTTCTGCAGATGACAAAGTTAAGGCCAGGATTGGATACTATGACCCATTCCATGGATCTTATTGAAAAGTGCTACTTACATCACATGATAAAGGCATCAGCATCTGACCCCATGGCTGAGGCGGGGGCCCCATGTTCTGGGTACCAGCAGGAGATGGGTTCCCAAAATGGTCAGCCTCTACAGAAGCACCAGAGTCATCTGTGCAGAGGCTGTGAGCCTCCAAACTGCCTTGTGGCTTTTACAACAGCTGCATTCCCTTTGGTATTTCTGATTGCTGCGGTCTCCCACATGCCGCATCTAGGCATGGCTCAAACTGCTAGGTAGGAACCAACACAAATCTGAAATCTTTGTGGGGATCAGGGGCAGGAGATAGGATCATGCTGTAGAGCACAGCTTTCCCCAAAACTACCCTGCTCAATATAGACCAACTACTCGAGGACTGAGCTATAAAGGGGAAACATGCCAAGGAGACACTACTTTATTCCTCTGCATCTTAGAGACACTTGCTTTCTATTTGCCATGGAAATGAGAGGGTGGGCATCACCTGGCCTATGAAGACTAAAAAAAAAAAAAATTCTCATCTGCTTTTTGCTTTATTTTAATTAAATATTAATTGCCAAAACATACTTCGTTACCCACAGACAATATCCGGCAGAAATGAAAAAAGTTAATCTTCCATGCTTTTCAGGAAAGGAATAATAAAGACTGATTTTCTTGTGTGAAAGCTTTTAGGCAAATAATAATAAAAAAAATATGTACAGATGCTACACAATTCAAATTTGCTTAGCTAAGGGCATTTCAAGTAACAAATTAAAAAGTGTAAACTGCATGTTAATGTAGTGGACAATTTTTTTTTTTTTGCTTTCCATTACCTTGCGGATCTGAGCAAACCACAATTTAAAAAGTTTTGAATGATAATAATCATGTGTCCCTGGTAGGAAGTCAGATCCAAAGCCACATGAAATCACAGAGAATCTTTTCCTCAAGGATGTTTGCATCCCACAAAACACTTGGTATCCAAGGACCTGAAAATGATTTGCCAACAATTAAAGAAAACTCACAGCCTCCTCAGGAAGTCAGTATTATGACACCTTTATATATATATACATATATATATATATACACACACACACACACACATACCACCCCCCCCTGAGACAGACCATGAGATATAAAGGCCAAAATGTTCAGAAAGGAATGCCTAAAACTAGGCAGGCACCTCAAAAGGAGGCTACCAAAGCTGGAGGAAGCTGCCAATAGCTAACACCTCTGAAAATAAACCCACTGACTGAGCTAAGCAAGCATGACTGCCTGCATTTAAACACCTTAAGCTTAACAATATTGGCCATAATGGCTTGGTCACAATCCATGAAAGGTGTCAGGAATGAAACCCGGGAGCCTAGACCAGGGCAGGCAATTTTGGGCAGAGGGCCGCTTACCCAGTTTTGGCAGGCTGTTGAGGGCTGCACGAGTAGCCCCACCCCCAGCCCCACAGTACAGGCAGACGGCGCTCAGCCCGACCCTCTGCTGCCAGCAGAGAAGCAGCTGGTGCTGAGTGCAGGGAAAAGTGGCTCCTTGCCCGCCCCATGGCTGGCGCCCTGCATTGCAGGCACTCACAGCCCATGCGGGGCTGTCTGGAGCAGGCACAGGCAGCCTCATGAAGGATGCAGGTGGCGCTGGCCATGTGGGGGCAGGAGCCACTTTTCCCCACACTCAGTACCAGCTTGTAACCCTCCCCGCTGCCATCCTGGGAGTGGGGCCAGGTTATAAAGTGGTGCTGAGCGCGGGGCGGGGGGTGGGGTGGATGGAAGCAGCCCCTCCCCGCTCCCTTGCAGCCTGCCTGGGCCTGCTCCAGACATCCCCACGTGGGTTGTGAGTGCCTGCAGTATAGGGCACACGCCATGGGGTGGTAGAGGGGCCACTTTTCTCTGTGCAGGGAAGGAGCCCAGGGAAAAGCTGAGCGTGGGGGGGAAGCACCCCCTGCCTGATGCCCTGCACTGCAGGTGCTTGCAGCTCATGTGAGGCTGTCCAGAGTGGGCACAGGCAGCCCCACATGGGCTGCAAGCAGCTGCAGCATGGGGCATTGGGCATGGGTGGGGAGGGGCCACTTCCCCCCATGCTCCTTCCTTGCTTGAGGTTCCCCCAGCCCCACTTACCTGAACTTCCCACACCAGGGCACCCACATGCCTCCAGCCCAGAAACCCCAGCTAGGGCTTCTGGCTGGAGGACAGGACCAGGCAAGCCCCACTGTGTTGGCGGCCACTGGGCTTCCCCTGGGTCCTACTGCCCTTGGTTCCTGTCATTTTTGAGAAATATTAATTTTCTACATTTTGTTTTAGAGGCTCCGTGGGCTGGATAGAAAGGCCTCATGGGTTGGATCTGGCCCATGGGCTGTATTTTGCCCACCCCTGGTCTAGACTAGTGTCCTGTTTGCACCATCCTGGTACACCACCACCTTACAATTGTCTAGAAACTTTAGTTCACCAAAATTAGCTTCTCAAGTGTAAAAGTGTCTTTTCCATAATTAAAAAAATATGACTAGGAGAAGTTTACTGTCTAACTCTTCCAGAATACACATTAGTAAACAGGTCCAATCTGAAATACTTTGCCACTGCATATGGTTCCTAAGTCTGGTGACTTTCCGATAACGAAATAGTTAGAAATAATTTCCAGGGAATAACTAACACCTGAAACCAGTGATTCACAACTGTGGCACTCTGGGGTACCATGAGATCCTTTTAAGGGTGCTGCAGGATGCTACACAATCACAGCACTGGTAGATGTGGAAACACTTACATGATTCACAGGATAAACCAGAGATTTCAAATAGGAAACCATAGCGTCACAACCATTCTGATCTGTTGTCAGCTTTCTAAGTTATTTGCAACAGAATAATTGCTCTCTTGTTTTTCTGGAGTCAAAAAATGAGTGAAAACTAAGAGCTGGTGTTTTTCAAGGGGAGTCTCGAGTCAAATTGGGGGTGTCTTCAAGCTACAAGGGTGGAAAACCACTTCTTGAAACCCATGCAGGAGAGAGAGTAAAAAGGAGCTTCATATACAAGGAAAGGATCACAGCCAAAGAATTACCTTGCATGTTAATTAAATGAATTATGTTGCATATTAATTCAAATTTCAGAACTAACTCTAATTCAACCACCGTAGCAAATCAGCTTTCATTTTCAAAGACTTTTAAGTGATCCACTTTAATGGGCATGGGCACTTAAAAAAGCACATTTTAAGTTGAACTATTTGCTGGAAATGCAGTTAGAATGTATACTTGGTTACAATATTTCAAATTTTGAACATATCACTTAGTTGCAAGAGTCATTCAATCGTGTAAAAGAAATAATACAGGGCTTCCAGACCAACCATGACTTCTGTGAAAGAGATTGAAGGATGAGCTTCCTGGCGTTCCCCCTGAACACCCCCTCGTCCCCAATCAGGGCTGATGGATAAATGCCACAATTTAGACTCTCAACTATAGAGGCTGAGAACACAGGCACTTGATTCATTTCACCAAGACTTATTTCCTATCACTTGAACTGTTCTCTCAGCTCCCCTTAGCCACTTCTGGTAACAACGTAAGTGAATATAACTTTCTTCTGCCCACTGACCTTACATTTCCCGCACCAAGACAACAGCATTTCCCTTCTACATTGCCTGGAGCATTTTTGCAAGGTCAGAAAGACTTAATATACTGATAGCGTGCATAAAGGGATGAACCTAGTTTGAATTATTGCATCTCTTCACGCTTCACTGGATCTGCAAACCTGAAGGAAACAAATCAAAACTGGTATGCTGGGAATACAGTACTATACTTCCTCAAAAACATGAAAAGAGGACAAAGTCAGCAAGAGACGGGGACTTTAAATATTTACCATCCTGCTGAGGTTGCTGTACTGTTAATGTGTAGGGTGACCATATTGTTTGGAAGGAAACCTGGGATGGGGAGTGCCACACACCCACACCCACACACACACACACGCTTGCACATCTCCCCTTCCTCCCTCAACTCTGTGGAGCATGGCAGGGCAACACAGAGGTCTGTGGCCAGGCTCCATCCCCTACGTGCAGAGGTTGGACCTGGCTGGTAGCAAATATGTGTAGTGCCCCCTGGGCTGCACCAGCCCCAATGAGGGATCAGATGGCACCTCTCCCCTACCACTGGCAGCTGCCAAGGGTCATCATGTGCAGCCTAGGCCTTGGCAGCAACCTCAGCAGCAGGGCATGAGGGTGCCAGCAGTGGAAGGGCATCCCAGCTTGCCCCACATGGGTACCTTAGCCCTGGCCCCCTCCCTCTGGCCCAACCTGCCCTGGCCAATCTCTGCCCCAGGCAGGAGGGGTGGTGCTCAGCCCAGCCAGTCCCACCAGCCTCAAGTTGCTGCTCAAGAGGAGCCAGATTAGGCATGTGCATGCAGGGTGGTGCCACCAATCTGCGACTCTTGCTTCAATTTTAGCCAACCAGCCAGGATGCCAGGACAGCCTATGAAATCAGGGTCCGTCCTAGCCAAATCATCACCTTATTAATGTATAAAAGTACTGTAATAGAAGTTGTAAATAAGCAGCAGGTAGATTCTAGAGCAGAAGAAGTGCAATTAAGTATTCATATCTGCCAACAAAGAGCATAGCCACCTCCTTAGGTTGACTTTTAAATGAGAAATCTTGCATGTTCAGCTTGGTACTCCTGTCTCTGTAGGGTCGGAAGAACTAAAGCATATGGAAGAGTAAAACTGGTATGGCTGTTTCTTTTCTGAAGTTCTTTGCTAATGTGGGGATCTAGTAACTTTTGTTAACATTAACTGAAAGTACCCTTAATTATTATACAAATAGTTCTAGGGGAGGTATACACAAGACCTACAAGTATGGGGGAGATTTAACATCTTAAGTAAAAGTTGTCAACACAGGTGGCACTACGAACTGTATCTACTTATTTTCCTAAAATATTGCCTATATTCATTTCATTGTGTTAGACAACATGGAAAGTGCTCTCTGAAAGGGCAGTAAACTTCAGTGTGGAGTACAAATGAACCTCTCTCTCTAGGTAAGGGAGTTGGAAATTAGTGGTGATCACAGATGTATATTGTAAGGTTTAATGTGGTTGTGAATAATGAAGCAATTCCTGTGTTTTGATAAACGTCAGAGGTCTAAATGGGCCTGAGAAAGGAGGAGGGGGAAAGCATTTGTACCGGCTCACACATTTGAAATATTCCATTAGTAATTCAATAGAACCAGGACTGCTCCAACTCTCGGAGGACCAAGTAAAATTCAATTTTAAAAAATGAAGCGTATGATTCTGCTGTCTCTTCAAGGATTTAAGTTTATAGTGCAGAGCAATATCCTGGGTATTTGTCATTAAAGATAATCAGCCCGGTGCAGTTTTTCTTCCATCTGGTGTTATTTTATTAACTCCTCTCTAATAACAGTTACTACTGTAAAACAAGGTGCACTATTAATTATTAGCCCTGAATTTCATTTTCTAAGTGGAGTTGTTTTAGAAGGAGCACGGTGGAAGAATAGGGAAAAATGACTCAGACACTGCAGTCAATTGTTACCTCCGAGCACATACACTTAGATTGCTTTCCTTTGATGCTGCTGCCAAATTCATTCACAAGCGTATAAAAAAAAGGTCATGACATTTAGAATAACAGTAGTCTGGAAATTAAATGTTCCTTTACATTTTTAATTTCTGAAAGTAATTTATTATGGAATAATATTTTAATATGATTGAATGGATGTGTAAAGATTAATGCAAACTGTGTTTAAATTGGAAGTTCACAAGCACATATATTTAACCTTGTTGTATAATAGGCATAAAAAAGTTAATACCGGAGCTCAAGGAACTGACTTTCCATTTTGCTGGAAGCCCTTGCACTGAGAGTCTCTAGTATTTTTCCACTGATATTCCTGGTAAGGTATCAGCTCTCCATCTTTTCCTCCTTAACATTACGCTCATGTCTGAGTGGATTTCACAAAACCAGTGTCTAATAAGGGATGGAAATTGGGTATGATCTTTCAGGTTGAAAAAAACCTGCTGATCTGAGAATTTTTCTACTGTGTATATCAATTCAGCAGGATAATGCTAATTACACACTTATACTATATCAGGGAAATGAAAACGAGGGCCTTTTACACATGAGTTTCTACACCTCTTCTATCATATCAAAAAAAGATAATATCTTGGAAAAAGCAAAGACGACTTCTTGATATGACTAGGGATGGGGGAATAAAACGATAACAACCAACCAGAACCTTAACTGATAACTCAGACTGAGGCTTTTTGGAGGTTTGAAAACATGCATTCATCTAGAGAAAACAAAAGTTCAATTTTTTTGCACGCTGCTGATTTTGTGACCAGACAGACTGTGTGTCATGGCCATGTAGATCTCTCAGCTGTCTGCTTGAATACAACTCAGGGAACAGTCCTTCAAAACCACATAACTGTCTGTTGAGGTAAAAGATAACCTTCAGGAGATGTAACAGCACTCACTTTTTAACTACTGATCACAGAAAAAGTAAATCTGATATAGTCACATAAACCTGGGTGGGTCTTACCAACCTCCAGCCAGGGGTTTGGGTAGGGGACAATGCAAACATTTTTGTTTTAAATTAATTCTACTGAACTTGCAGACGCATACTGATATATGGGTTTTAGTAACAATCCTAGGGAAAATCTGTGGGAGCTCTTTGCTTAAAGATTGAGAGCACCTCAATGTTTGGTCTAAGATTCTTGTACATGCAAGAGGCCAAGGGCAAAGGTTATGTCAAGAGCCTGAGTATAAGTCAGGGTCAGTCAGTCCAAGGAAGACTTAATTGGTCTATAACAGGCATGCTGAGGGGTTCAGAAGAACATGTAAGATACACAAACTTAGACCGTACCCTTTGACGTTTGATCATTTGAGCTTTGGGGCTGAATTCTTTTGGGGGTGTATATCTAATACAGTCCATGGAGCTTAGCCTCCTAACCCTTTATACACATGCTCTGGGTGGGGGGAAGGGGAGAGGAACTGCTCTAGTTAAAGTGCCTGGAGCATCACGCGTATTAGCATCCCCACGCTGAAAAATGGGCGTGGGGGCGCTTTAACTAAAGCCCACTGAATGAACTTTAGTTCAAGCGCTGATGCCACCATTTTTCAGAGCGGGGACGCCGACACACGTGATGCTGGAGTGCGGGGCCGATCACATTCAGCAGACTCGGTTAATCTGTAACAGTGCATCGGAGCAGCCTCTTTGCACGTGTAGAGGCGCCCAGGAGTTTCTAAACACAAGGCCGGATTCTGCCCCCATTTTGCTTATCGAATGCACAACGAAGGTCTGTGTATTGATTGGCTGCACCATCAGGAACCTCGGACAGTAAAGACCAGCAATGTAGGCAGCTATGACTGACAAGGCACCATCTAGAGTGTCATCTCTACTAGCTAATTTTCAGAGCTCGTGCCAGCTTAAGAGGAAAGCATCTGTTTAACCTGTCACCCAAAGATATCGTGATCTAGTAGCAGCTGTCACAGAGTACTGCATAATCTTTAATTCAAATTATGATGCCAGTGGTGACTGTCATGGAGAATTCTGTCTGTGTCTTTAGCTGGAGCAAATTTTTCATGTCCTTTCAGGACCTGTTTTTTTGTGACTGTACAAAGGGCATGCTTACAATACTAAACAACTGCTCAGCAAATTATATAAGATTGTGCAGGATCAAAATCTGGCCTATGCAGCAAACATGACTTCAGCACTTATACCCACAAACCAATGGGTGTCGACACAGCAAAAGTAGCGCTTACACACAAATATCTTGCCTGAACCAGGCTTAACCAGAGAGCCAGAAGATGCCCTTTGTTCTTACCACTGTCTCCAATTCACCAGTTCAAACGCAGGAGCACTATGAAGCTCAAATTTGACATCAGGAAGCAGCATCCAGGAAAGCAGCTGCATTGGGTCATCCAATCCCCAAAGATAATGCTTTGCATGGTGAAGTTAAAAAAAAATGGAATCAAAACAAGAGCCTGGGCTTCAGAATATGTCCATCCTGCCAACTTGGATTGATCAAGATAAGGGTTCTTAGAATGTTTTTGGTTGTTTGACAGAAATTGAAAGCCTAAAATGGCACTGACAATTTATTAATTTGATATTACATTTGATAAGGGCAGCAAAGAGGTCATATAGGGAGCGGATTATGAGAAGAAAAGTATGTGAGTGGTTGTGTCTGAGCGAGAGTGAAATTGTGAATACTCAATTTATCATGAAAAGATACCAACCACCTTGTAAAGGAATAGTAAAGCTATATGCAATATTACAGAACCTTGCTATCGAAAATTCTTCATCTAAGTTGGATCATCTAAGTCATATTGATGACTTTCAAAAGAAGGAACAGTGCTAGACTGTCAAAATCCTAGCTAGAGAAAGTTGCTTCTTTGTTCTAGATGGAAAATGAATCTTTCTAGATCATTTCATTTTTATTTTACAATATTGGAAGAATGTCAATACATTAAAAAACCCGTCACAAATAGGAATTTCATTAAGGAGTGCAATTCCGGTGAAGTGACACTAGCTTTATGTGACAAATTCTATAGTCTCTGGAAACACAAGTTTCACTGATTTTAAACAGAGTCAGCCTGGTTAAGGGAAAGTACTTTAGAATCTGGTTGTCTCACATTTTTGTTGAAGAAATGTTGGGGTGGAATGGATATAGTGAGGATACACCTTGGTGCTATATCGTGGGCATGTCTACATGAGAGGCTAACTGCACAGAAGCATGATAATACTGCATGTCACACCATAAACAGTGCTAATACGCTACTGCGCAGTATTGTTAGGCTACTGTGCAGTAGGGTGCAGTAATTTGGTACTTGAACTTAATGCACACTAACTATGGTACATTAACGGATGTGTAGACGTGCCCACTGGGATCTAATACTACCAGGTCTCATACATATAAATCCACCAAAGCCAAGCTGCTCTATATCACATGAACTCTCGTTGTGAGAAGTGTGGAGCTCTAATGCTGGTCCTTCTGTGGCCACTTCTCACTGGCTTTCAGAGGCGTAGCATGAATAGAGCACCAAGAGTCCAAAATCTAGTACCTACCATACAGGTGCAAGAGCCACGTCTGGGTTCCTTGTTCGCGATCACAGCAAAGGCACCAAGGGTTAGAGAGACCTTATCTAGACTATGTGCCTCTTCTACAGTTACAAAGATGGTTTCAAATTCGTTTTGCAAATGCAGCTTTCCCTCATACTAGGTTGTTTCTAGGTGGCTCAGGATTGTTACCATGGGTAAATAGAGGGCTTAATTGGCCCATGCGGATCCCTTCAAACCTACATACATAAGCAGTCAGAGGAGAGGAGAATCTTCCTGGTTTTTTATCTATGGGCATTCGGTATCAGTCTTTTATTCTACTGGAACATCATCTGCCAAACTTCAAATAATTGCTTCCACATTCAATACTTCATACCTCTTTTCTGAATATTTCAATATAACTCACTCAGCAACCAGTGCTGCTAGGAAGGGAGATTGTCTTTAGAAAGCTATAGTCTGACATATTTTCTCATTTTTATATCTTCAAATATGATTGATCAATGTTTTAACTTGATATTTTTAGTATTTTCACTCAACAATAAGATCAGCTACAGCACAATTCCCCAACGGTAGCCACAATGTGGGTGTTAGTTTTATTGCAGCTAAGATTATTGAAGGTTCACTTAGAAAGCAACTTAGATTTTGAAGTGATTATTCAAGCACTAGTAAACTAACTAACTTTCTTAATACTTCCTCAAACAAGAACTTTGTCCAAAATGCTTCAAATAAGCAAACTTCTTTCCTAAGCTTTCCAGAGAGCAAAGAAAAAAAAAGAAAATCAGATAACATTACATGCAATGGCTGAACTCACCTGCCTTCTCAGCCTTGTGCTTCGGACGGTCCTGTCCTGGAAGGCACGGGCAGGGCCCCTCACATCGTGCTGAGATAGTTTTGCCAGAAGTGCACGCATGGAACTCCAACTTGCACTGTAATTGCAAGAAAGAAAGAACGGGCATTCAGCACTTCCAAGGAAGCATTTAGCCTCTGAAGCCAATAGATAAAGTCCTGCAATGTGGAGACTTCATTGCTCCTATGAGGGAGTTTTGGTAATTCATTTTACATTTCATGAAAATTACTGCAGAGTCCCTTACTTGTTGTTTAAAATCACCATCCATAAACACTGAGTAACCATCTAGCCTGTAACCCAACCCAGAAATGGAATTACTTTATTAGACAAACAAGTCTTAATTAGCACAAAGTACTTTTCTCTATTCCCCTCAGATCTTCCCTGGAAACTTGCACTGACGGGATTATAGGATGTCTTTGGCTAGGGACAGAAATTATATATCAACTGGCATAAGTGATCAGAAACCAGTTCAGATCTGTAACACAACAGAAGTTCAGTGCACATAAACCACTTTCAAAATGGCCACAACTGGTTTAAGATAAACCTGGATGATACAGAATCAGACTTACCTGATTTAGGTTCAATTGCTTCATTTAACTTCTGTCCCAGATCCCCTCCAGATTCAAGTTAACTCACAGTCTGCCAGCATCCCAGGATGCTTTGCACCTCCCCTGCAAGCACCCCTTTGCGGGTGGGTGGGCTAGTGCCCATGTTCCCTCTAAGCTGTGTGTCGTGCGCAGCCATGCAGGTGCACCTGGCAGCATGGCATGAGTGCACCTGCGCAGCTGGGCAGCTTAAAGGGAATGCTGGGTAGTGCTCCCTGCCCCCACACTTCTGGTCTGGGCTACTGCAGGCAGGTGACTGCATTTCTGGAATCAAAAGTGAATGCCTGTTCATTTGCTTAGTGGTTCAATTTATGCAGCTTAGATGAACCTGGAAAGGCAGAACCGATTCAGCGTCACACTTTTTATCTGCGTTTAACCTGTAAGGTCAAAATTCAACTTCTTTAGGGCAAGGAGACTTGTACAAGATTTGGCATTAAGTGGGGGAAGATGGAGAAATTATTATTCCAAACAATAGACGCACCCTTGCTCTAGCATAATAATGAAAAAAGTCAAATTCTTGCTTTTGGGACCATTAAAAGAATAATAGGGCAGGGTTGTATAGTATTTTACTCCATGAACATGTATTATATTTTATGAGTGATTTCGTTCTAAGAGAGTCTTTACAATTGTCCTCCCTCTGTAGGGTATTTTTTTTTTGAGGATATGTTGGGCATGGCATCAGGAAGAAGTGTCCTGTCACACACAGTAGACCTCGCTGGGAGGAGGTACGAGGCCTCAAATTTATCAGACAGCACTACTGCTGGGGGGAGGGTGGGGCTGACTGCTTTATCATCACGGTTACAAATAAGCAACTTTGGAAAGCAGAAGTTAACCAGCTTGGAGCATTGTTTCACTCAGAAACCGAAATGCTAAACTCAGCCTCTTTTGTCAAGCAATTTTAACGGAATAGGGGCTGTAAGGTTTCATGCAGGAGGAGGTTTTGCCTCTGGGTCACCAGTGTCTGCCTCTCCATCTTCCAAGCTGTGCAGGCTGTAAGCAGTGTCACAGAGGAAAAACCTCTCCCGTACATTTGGATTTTATTTCAGAAGTCATCTCCTTTTAAAAGAAGACCTATCTGCAGGGACATGCTATGCTTTGAAATATGTAGGCATATCAAAAGGCTTAAGGATGTGACACTATAAGGCAGTAATACTAACCAGTCAGAATGCAGTGGCCCACTGTAGCTCCTGGAGCTACATCCGTTGAGCAAAATGACAGCATATTCCTCTAATATTTTGGTACAATGAAAGCAGAGAGAATGGAACAGGATGTTATTGCAAGATAAATGCCTCCTCCTTTGAAAGGACTGTAATGTCTTGGCTTTGCTTCTGTTTATTTTGGTTAAAAGAGCTCAGCTTTGCCCAGGCTTTAATCTAGCAGCAGGAGACCATTATCCTGCAACCGCATCCTATTCTGTTGACATCTCCCCGGCCCATTTTGAACGTCAATGCGCCCTGGTGCTTGTGCGCCCTGTGTGATGTTCTACCCTTCTGATTTAGAAAATGCACGGACACACGCAGGCAGGCGGCTTAGCTCAGCTTGCGGTTTCCTCTGCTGGGTTTACGAATGACTGTGGGAACTGGATGTGCCTATTTTTCAGCTTTACGAAAAAGATGTAAACACAATTGCTTTATCTCAGACGTTTCCCCAGAACACACAACAGCAACACTAGCAGCTAAGCGGGAAAAGGGAGAGTCCTTGATTCAATTTCCTTGTCTCCCATCTTCAAGATGCTACTGAGAATACAGTAATAAATCTTTCCTCTGCAGCTGGGCTTGATGATTTAATCCATTACAAAACATCTATTAATTACATATTTTATTACGTATAATAAATGTAAATGATGTGTCTTAGCATTAGCAATTGTAATTCAAGTACTTATTTATCCTTAAGATGCCGAGACCCATTTCAAACCCATTATCTCACTTAGTTAAAGAAAGAAAGATAGCTTCATTTAGGGAAACAGGGAAACTTTTGTGGGGTTAGCTTATCCACTGGCAGAAATGGCAACCCAGCATCTTAATGAGCAAACCGGAGGCGGATTAAAATAGGGAAGGTCTATAATAGAAACGTGCACAGTAAGAATAAGGCAGCTGCGGGTGAAGTCCCCACTCCTGCAAATACTTAAACATGTGAGTAACTTCCTCGCATGATTAGCTATTCTCGTACAAAGTTACCTACCTGCATGATGGGGTAGGTGGAGGGAAGAGGGGAAATGTAGGAATTGCTACATTCTAAATACAGAAGATAGTTAAGTAGCTGAACTAACCGGGACCAGAATAGGATCGTAAATTCAGCATTCAGTTAATATAATAATAGAATACAGTATAATATAATCAATTTAGATGCATAATGTACACAAGCACAAACGCACACAGTTTGTGTCCTTCTAGTCACCAAGCTACCACCACATATCACACAGGCTGGTGACACGTCCTGCTTTTGGGTAATGATGTCTGGATCACTGACTCTCTTCTGCGTTAAGCTAAAATGGTACCAGTTACAGCATAGGGCTTCGCAATACAGAGCTCTGCCAGTCCTTTCACACATTTTCATCTTTCTCAAGAAAAACATGGAAACATTTTATTTCCCTTGAGTTTTCCTTTTGTCTTACTCAGACCGCCACCATGTTCTTCATCTAGAAGCAGCTACCTTTTAAGGGTGCTGCCTATATCAAAATGAGTGGAGTGCACAGATAGACTGGTTAGACAGGACTTCAGATGGAGGAAAAATACAGCCTACAAGCCTTACTACCGCGTCTCAAGCACCTACTCTGGACATGTTCAAGAAGCGTTTGGATGATCATCCTGCTGGGGTCACTGGACTCCAGCTGACTTCCTGCCTCTGAGGCAGGGGGCTGGGCCCGATGGTCTCGCAAAGTCCCTTCCAGCCCTAGTGTCCACGACGTCAAATCCTCATGGAGATATATCAAACTTCCCCAAACTGGAGAGCCTGCATCATTATTTTACTGCTACTGTTGCGATTCTCCTTTGGTACCGCGTACTGGTTGTACACGATTCACTGCGTTCCCTTTTAACTTTGTGTATCAAGCTACAGTCGTCTCGAATGATCCCCAAGGCCCGGAGAACTGTTCTTTTACTGCAGATGGGATTGGCTCTGTCATTTCTTGCTAAATGTGTACAGATATCAACAAAGCACACAAGGGGGAAAATGGTAAAACTTATTCATGGGAAGTTCATCAATTAATTTATTCAACTCAGAAGTGGGAAATTATTACAGAGAGTATTTTGGCTCAAGTGTTCCTGTGAGAATCCGCTACCCGACTTGTGTGATGATTCCATTTTTATTGTCAGCAAACTTAAAGCCATGTGTTTTGCATAAGCACTCGTATTTTGAGGGGGAAAACAATCAAATGGCTGCATACAATTTATTCTTAGCTATTATATACTTCGCTACGTTAGACTAACTTCTTGCTTCTAGGCCTCTTTCTCCTGCCTCCTACCAGAAGAAACCTTCTGATATTTTCTTTCAAGCAAACAAAGTGTCCCTGTTTCTCAGCTTTGGGCTCTTGAAGGCCGGATTCTGATCTCTCCGACACCCTTGTAACATCACTGTAGAGGTACTCTGATCTCTTTTTACACTGTTGTATCTCTGATTAGCTCGTTTGACTGCTGGCATTAATCTTGATTTATTTGAAGTAAAGGGGATCTGAACCAGACTCCTGAAGTCAGAAAGGATATGGGTATATTGCCACCTTGCTGATCCCTTTGAAACTTTACATTATTTGCCTTGTGAGTGGAAATGTGGGCTCTGAATGAGAGGAGATGAATACCAAGATGCTTTGGGTGAAAGCAGACAGAGCGGATGCAGTAAACAGAGCAAACGACCATGAAGTCACTCCTTTAAAATACTGGTGCTGGCTTTGAACGTGATGGTACATTTTATAGGTGCCTATTTACATGTCATTATAAAAAGCTGAGTGCTGAATCCTGCTAGATGAGATGGTTTAAAACTTTGCAGGTTGGCAGAGTTCAAGCTAAGCCCACCCCGAGAGTTCGTGTAACACCCTTCACCTTCTTTCTTTCCCGCAGAGAATTATTTCAACGTTCCCTTTGTTTATGGAAAAATCTTTTGTTCACTCCCAATGTGTCTCTTCTAAACTCCAGATATAAATAACAAAAGCTCATTATTTTCTGCCTTATCTTTTGCTTACTACCTGCCACAGGCAGAAACTAAAACTTTTGAAAATTACAGTGTGCATATATATTTTAATCCAAGGTTTCTTTATATCAGTATTTTTTTTCCTTCCGTATCTGTCTGAGCAGATAATTACAATCTGCTGGAATTCAGACACCCCTTCAAGAAAGGGTTGTTTGTTTCCATGCATTTAAGCAATGTCTACTGTTGCTGCTATAGCTATTTCCATTAGAAACCCCTATCTCCTAATGTCTCTCTTACTGAAGGAAAAAAAGAGTCATTATATGTTATGTTGAGAAAACAGTGACTCGGCCCAAAGGCCACGTACTTTCTTTTCTTCTTAAACCAGCACGGTAGAAAATGGTTATTATTATTTTTTTTTTAATTTGAGAGAAAAATATTATTGGTGGAGATGAGGTCCCCTCTTCTGTCTCCATCTGACACAGATATAGGAACAATATGCTTTAGCGGAGAGTCTGCAAGCTTTCAGGATTCATGCCCCGGTTCTGCAAAAAACCAACTGACTGCACTCGCATAATACGTGTTTGCAGACTTCAGTGGAGTTAAAGCTGATTTCTGTACATCAGCTCAAGAAAGAGCATGATACGGTGCAGATGCCTTCTGCTGACCACTGATGTAGCTCTGTCCTCCCCGTCTGCCTGTCTGTCTCCACTTACCATCTCTTTTCTCAGACTTAAATAGCAGGAGTTTTGGGGCAAAGTCTACTTTTTTTCTCTTGCATTTGTACTTCACTCAGCTCCCTGGGATTCTAGGGTGTTAATGCAATAGGAAAAGGAACAGGGAGGTTGGTCAAAAAGCCATTTCTTTTTTGTATAAAGATGGCTGCCCCAGACACACATGATAATTTACCTGCCAAAAGGATCATATAAAAGATTTGTCACAATCAGGTCACCGATTAAGAGCTCCATTCTCCTAAGCAGTGTACACAGGCCCCATTAATATTAATAAGAGTTAAACATGTGTATCAATGGTAGAATAGCCCCCTAATTACCACATGCAATCTATTGGGTAAATATGTATTTAGCCATTTTTGAAATGTGTCTTATTTGTGGTTTTGAAGGAGATGTTACAGCTAGCTGGGTCAGGAATCCTGTTTGTTTTAGGGGCTGCGTATAGATTGACAGGCAGGACCATTATTACGTGCCAAGTCAACAAATACCCATTCCAAAAAGTCCCTCTTGCTGCATATTTCCGCAAGAGACTGGGGATTCATAACCCACTAGAAAGAGAGACCAGGTTTCTAAGAGGCCCTTATTAAAACAGCCTGAACACATAATTTATGCAGCTGAGTATGATGACTCCCAGGCAGTTCAGTTACCAGTAGCAGTGAATCCAGGGCAGAGGGGATGTCAGTGCAGGCTATACATGTCTGCCAGAGCTTTGGGCTGCTGGCAGGTGCTGAATTCCCGACCGCTGTATCCTCACTGATATTCTTACCCAGCAGCAATCACACCTTCAGCTGCGGCACATGCATATGGTAAGAGGCAAAGGCAGATCTGTTTCCATATGTCAGGTCTGTTTCCATATATTTCCCGCAGAAGGACTGTGTATTTATCTTACAAGCTGGTAAGTGGATTGACATAAAGCAATAGGTTTATAGTTAAATGCTATCCTGCTGGTAAGAAATAAGTGAAGGAGAAGAAACTGTAGACTTAAGAAGGCTGAATTTCCCAAGTGGAGTAATTTTTGAAGAAGCGGTAAAGCTACCGCTGGCAGTCATCTTGAACTGTTTCAATGTTCCAGTGCCAGCGCTGGAAACCAAGGAGATAATCATGTACTACTGGAAAACTGCTCAGCTGAACAGAGCAAAATCAGCTCATTTTGGCTCCTCTGGACAGATCATCCAAGTAAAAAATTCTGATTTAATACAAAATAAATTGCCCTGAGAAACAGGCAAATATCAGGTCACTCAATGTGAAAGAGGAGTGTTAAAACATGGAGTTAATTGTATCAGTCTGAAGACAATGCATGTAAAGGAACAGCCAGGATGCATCAGTCTAAAGGAGATTAGAAGACCCGTCTGTGGCACCACACAGGGCACTTCTAGATGGGCGTGCACATGTGGTACGTGGTGCTGTTGACCCGCCTGTGGCACCACACACAGCACATGTAGGCATTCCCTATGCTACTAATTTGCAGCATGGAGGGGGGACTGACACTAGGAGATCCTGGTACCAAAAACCCCTTCCTAGAAAAAAGCCGGGCAGTGCAGGTGGCAGCAGCATGCGCCACCCGAAATTGGAGCCTGGCCGGCTGCCGGTCAGGCTTCCTGCTCCCGGAGGCCCCCAGGAGCCTAGGTAAGGCTGCTGTGGCCAGTCCATGTGCTGGCCCCAGCCTACCCTACCCAACCCCACCTGGGGCTGCATGCCAGAGCATGTGTGCAAGCATGTTCCCTGGGGATGAGTAGCAGTGGCACATATTGTGCTGCTCCTACTTGTCCCTGGGGAAACACACAAGTGCTCATCTGGGTGTGCCCCCAGAGCCCACTGTAAGCCTTATGAATGAAGTGTGAAAATACACACTCATGCACTACTCCCAAAACAGACAAGTGCTTTAAGTCACAGCACTGCAGCCTGATACTTTGTCCATCTACCATGTGTTTTATTAACAATGGGAGGATCTGTTCTTGACAACATGCAAGCCTTGTCTTCACAGTGACCCAGTCAGAATACACATTCTTCCTGGTGAAGATGCAGCCTTCCGGTTAAGTTCAGCCCCCCTCAAAATGAATGGGAGTCCTGACAGGTCTAGAACGGTGCACCTAAATGGCAAATACAGTTATTGCTACCATGAGTAGTCCTATTGTTTTCAGTCATAGTATGTACTTCTCTGCTTGGTAATGCTTTCAAGAAATATTCCATCAGCAGAGCTATTTTAAAACTAACTTATTCTCCCAATTGCATAATGCTTCTTACATGCACAATGAACCTGCAAGATTAACGCTTCCTGGTTGCAAATGTCTAAAGGATTTCTTTCTGCGGGATCCACATAATAACCCCTTCAGCAAGCTGCATATGTGAGTTCTCACCTATTAATACATTTAACTTCCACTTTTCCAAAAGAGAAATTACTTTAACTCACCTCACTATTGCACTTAGTTTCCTTCCTTTGAATATTTTCTTTCAATTGCTTTTGCTCCTATCAAACCTCTCTCTATTTTTAACTATTCATAATTAGGAGCTGACAGTTCCCAGCTAATCGTGTTATTCAAAGTTGAAGCAGGCTGCTTACAATTCGTGTCTAAAGTAACACTGTCTTAGCATTAATAAAAGGAAAATCACAGCAACATGCCAGAGTAGAAAACAATTGATGCTGCTTGATAGCCACTGCCATGTAATTGAGATACATTCCCATGCGATTGCCACTTACCAATCAAAATGAGAACAACGATTTGTCACTTTTACTTGTTTCAAATGACTAAAGGCAATCTAATTTCTCTCATGGAGACAAGGCATCGGATAATGTGAAGATAATCAAGGAGTAACGATCTGTGGCTCGGCACACAATCCAAAGCTCCAGCCATCAGCTAAATGACTGTGCCCGATGACACAGGGAAGGCATGGCATGACCTTCAGCTTCTACCCCATCAGCTCCAAGTAACAAGGAGTTATACATACCTGAGAAGGAGCTGTATTGATCTAGCATGAAATCTCTGCTTGCACATTCTCTGCCCATTACATAGGTACTGGCAAGCTTGCATCTAATGATCTGTTATTGGAAGGGCACACTGGTACTAAGCCTGTGCAAATAGGGAAGTATTTGATTTGGATTCGTCCGATTCAGAGAACAGTGATTTGATTCAGAGATTCAGATCGCTGTCTCAAATTGGTTCGGCTGAATCAGCTTTGGAAGATTTGGTGCCGATTCAGAGAGATTCACTGATTTGGATCAGCTGGGAAGAGGCAGGAACTGCCAGGCGGCTGCAGGTTCTCCCACGGCTCCTCTGGCTGTACCTGCTTCTCCCTGTGTAGGGGGAGCTGTGGGAGAAACCTCCATGGCTGCTCTGCCCAGCCCCATCCCCTGCCCAGCCCCAGCCTAGTCCCGGCACTTAAAAAAAAAAGCCCCACACTCACCGGCTGCAGCAGCAGTGATTGGGAATGCTGGGCACTCATGGCAGAGCCTCCCCCACACAGCACAGGGCAGCGAGGGGTAGCAGAGATCGCCTCCCCGCTTGGCAGCTGCCCCATGACAGGGTAAAGTGTGGCCCAGCAGGGCAGAGACCCTGCTCCCAGTGCTGCTGCACCCGCATCCTGCAGCACCCCTCTCCCTCCCCGAGTAACAAGCCCCTCCTGCCCCAGCTGGGTGGCTTGTCCCAGCCCCAGCCCCAGCTCTAAATCCTCCCTCCCCCCTCACCCAACCCCAATAGACTGACCAGTTGGAAGCATCTGTCAGGTGGCTGAATCTACAAAGCAGCTGAATCTTTTCCAAAGCTTTTCCAAATCGATTCAGAACTGTTAACTGGTCTCCTGATTTGATTTGGACTTGGAGGTTCACCCCAAATTGGGCTGAATATCCTCCAAATTGAATCAGCTACTGAAGCTTCACACAGCCCTAGCTCGTACCTCTTCAGGATTTTATCAGACCCATCACCATGACATCTGAGTACCTACAATACTTCACGTACAAATCTCCCCTCCCCATAGTAGCTCAGGAGACCTGTGTAATCCCTGAAGGATTCTTCAGTTAGGAATACTGCTTCTAAAGAGACCTGGAGAAGTTTCATAGGTCTGGATACATGTACGTTGCTGGGATGGATTTGGAGTTGTTTTCACGTGCACAGTACACTTGTCTGATAAACACTGAGGGTGCACATCCTGCACACCTGGGGTGCTGGGGTGATGTCACGAGTCAATGGTAGATGGTGCACTGATTCTGGGCACAAAAATAAGTTTTTGTGATGTAAACAAGAGTGGGGGCTTACAGCACGTCAGCTGTAAGCTGACCATTGCTTGCCCTTGTTCCACTGAAGGGGAGCTGGCATTTGCCATGGGGCAGGAAGGTACACAAAGACAGTTACCTTGGAGTGCCAGCCTCATTTACCTTGCAAATACTAATGAACCAAACAAAAAGGAGTTTTAGGATTTTAGGATTACTGTTGGTAGGCACTGAGAACCTGGCAGAAGAGCCGGAGTGACCACAAATGGATTCACTTTAAATTAAAGGGAAGGATAGAGAAAAACAGGTCTACATCTAAGGTCTGCTATTTCCAAAGGCCATCCTTTGAAAAATTAAAGGAACTAATGAATGCAATCAACTGGACTGAAGAGCACAGGGACTCAAGCATTGGAGAAGGCTTGCATTTTCTTTCAATTAAAGATGCAAAGACTGTCTGCAACCAAAGCAAGAGGAAAAAACATGTAAGGAATCACTCACTGCACCCATCTAACAACTTCAGAAGTGGGGATCAGTAGCCAGCAGAAAGTGCATCAGGCATGGAATCAGTAAATTGGTCAAGGAAGGAAGCTGCCTTGGAGGTCAGAAGCATAGGGATGAAGTGAAAATTGCTAAAAGTCAAGTTGAGTTATCCTTGCAATGAGCCTTACAATAAATAGTAAAAGGTGCTTTAACCATACAAATAAAAGGAGAAGAGGAAAAAAGTAAGGCTGCTGTGCAGTGAGAATGGGGTTGAGATTAAAGATGGCCTACATAAGGCCCCAAACCTAGATGAATAGCCTCAGTTTTCAATAAAGACAAGGATACTGAATACAGCAACAAAAGCATAATGGAGGGTATCGACATGGAAATGATCACATCCAAGGTGAAAACAGAAATGTGCTCAAGCCATGGGGACTGGATAACCACCATCTCTGGATTTGGAAAGAAGTGGTAGATGAAACTGCAAGGACTTGTAATGAATCTGTCAAATCAGGGGTAGTATCCTATGTCTAGAGAACAGCAAATATAGTGCATATATTTAAGAAAAGTGGGATAAAGTGAAAAGAATCTACATGCAATAGTATTCCAGATTTGGAAATGAATTTTGAAGAAAAGAATAATCTAGAACAGTGGTTTTCAACCTTGTTTCATTTGTGGACCCCTTTGGAAATTCAAGATGGAGGTACGGGCCCCTTTGAATTGTAAGTGTGGGTGTTCACATACTTTTGATTGATCCTAGTCATCTTTCATGGATCTCTTAGACGCAGCCTGTGAACCCCCAGTGGTCTGCAGACCACACATTGAAAACCACTGCTCTAGAAGATGGAAGTTAGTGGACAGTGGGACAAAAGTGAGCAATATGAGTTCACCAACGATAGACTGTACAGGACTAAGCTCATATCTTTCTCTGCTCACTGAATTTTTAGGCAGGAAAAATGTGATAGCTATAATCTACCTGGACTTCAATAAAGCATTTAATGAGGTGCCACAAAAGAAATTATTTAGTAAGTGGAAGAAAGCATGAATACTAGAACTGTACAGCGAGTAAAGAACTGGCAAAAGGGAAATGACAACTGGGTTGACAGCAGGGGAATACTGCCCACGATGGAGGTGGTGTGTGGATGTCCTCAAGAATCAGCCTTGTGCTTTATTTAATATTTTCAACAGTGACACTGGCACAAAAATTAGTCGAGACTATTTTGTGGGGGAAGAAACCCAAGGGTTAGACAGACCCATTTGCTGTCACAAGTACAAAGACTCCCACCTTTTCCGCGAACAAGCTGATGGGAGAAGGTCCAGATTGTGGTGTTAAAAATACATGCCGTCAGGATATACTCATAGCTGCACAGAAAAGTGCAGTTAATTTTCCACTTCCTGTGGAAAGTGCCCACAAAGGGCAGTCCTGTGGGCAGCCAGACCGTCACCCAACGTTTATGCATCTTCACTGCCGTGTCCAGCTCGTTCCTCAATAAGCAAAGCAAACAAGTCAGTCAATGACCGACAGGAAAAGGTTGATCTACAAGTCAGAAGGCAGTAGTGCGCCCTTGCGGTACGAGAAGGCATTCAAATTTATGACTCTAGCCCTGGAAGCTGTACCAGCAGATAGGTTTACATTGCTTGAAATGTCCTGATCCCATGTCACTCTTTGTCAGTTTTTAAATGGAGTTATATCTCTGCCATACCTGCCAAGCTAGCACGAGATTTGAAGCCTTTTCTCTTTTCACACTTCATCACCTGTAATAAAATGCAGCAGGTCAACTTGGCCCTCAGTAATACCTTGGTGCAATCTCATTCCCCTCAAATTAGGTCGGTCCAAGCCTCCTAGCTTACAGAGGGTTTGCTCAGATGTCACTGAGGGCATCATTTGGCACTCAGAGTCTTTTATTTTACTTGAAAAATAAAGAATACATTTGACTTTCTGAGCCCAGGGGAGTTTGTGGCGAAAAAGATGCTTTTTTTTTTTTTGCTTGTAATTGGAGCAAATATAATGGGGAACTCGTATAAAAATGGCACTCAGACTTCCATATTTCCTGCTGAGTTGTAGCAAAATATAAAAGCGGAGACTGTACTTTTAATCAACTTCTCAGAATTTGTAAAGAACAAAGCAAAGCAAAAACCAAACCTAAATGCATCAATTGTGGGGAAAGACAAACACCCAGAGAAACAAAACAGTTGGCAGTTAGTGAAGATGCTTGGCGAATTTATTTTGGAACTTAGCAACCAATAAAGACTAAGCTGACTTCAGCTTTGAAGTTAAAGCTTGTAGCATTGTTACTGATTTCTAAAAAAAGGACAATAGCAACAACCAAACAAAAACGAAGGGGAAAAAACCAACCCTGTTCCGGGCCTGCTTTCAAGGCTCACTGAATGGACTTGCTTGACAAATGCTCATATAAATAAGTTGTGTTAGTCTGTTGGCTAAAAATCATGAAACTGCAGCTAATCCTTTTGCAGTATTATTCTGTTTTGGCCTTTTAATAAATCTGCCTTATATGAAAGATGAACCCAGGCAGCAAAACACCTCCTTTGATGTTTCCAATGGTTCAAATATGCCATGTGCCAGGACAAGCTCCAGTGGTAAACTAAATATATAGAAACTTGGAAAATAACAATCATCCTCCATAGGCTGTATTTAGAGGCAGGCAGTTGGTATTGTCAGGAATTGTCTTATGCCGATGACAGTAACATTCAGGCAACCTGAATCCCAGGCAGGAGGGAAGGCATTTCAGACTGCAAGTCTCCTATAAGAGAGCTGCCGAGATGCAGCTGGGTCTTTTCCTTTAATGCAATGAGGGCCTATATCAAATTATCAGGAAGCTGCAGCTGCTTACCTAAATCAGTGCAGTTTCTCAAATGCTGAAACAAGTTATTTAACTCCTTGTTTGGGGGGTCTGGTCTTCAGAATTTGTACCAGGTAGAGAAGACTCATAATATGCATGATAGTCGTGATCCCTGCTTAACTGCATTCTCTGGTGCAATTCAAAAACAAAAACACCGACAAACTGGCTTGAAACCTACCCTTTACATAAGACATCCTCACATTAACGAGGGCAGAACAATTTTAGTCACCGACAAGCCTACGCAAACCTGATGCTATCAAAAGAAACCACAGAATGACACTCATTAAGGAAACCGTTACCACTTCAATAGAGCAGGATGTCTACAGCTCCTGGTGCCTCATCTCTGCCCCTGCATCCCCTTCCATTCAAACTGGCAGTGGCGGCTGTGACTAATCAAGTTAGGACAGGAGCATTGTTACCATCCTCATCAAGACCGTGCAAAGTTTCTAAAGAGAGCCCTGTGGGCATCCAGGCACGTGCTCTGTGATGTGTGCGCATGTGTGTGTGTGGGGGGAGCACTTTAATTAGAGTGCTCTAATTAAAGCACCCGCAGCAACACATGCATTGTGTCCTGCAGTTCAGAATGGCAGTGGGGGCGCTTTAACTAAAGCTCGTTTGACAAGATTTTAACTAAAGCTCGTTTGTCAAAGCCGCCCTGCCGTCATTTTGGAACACGGGGACGCTGAATACACGATACGACGGGCTGCTGATGAGCATGCTCCAGCAGACTCCAATTAGTACGTGTCAGAGCAGATCTCCGTCATGTGTATGGCTGCCCTCTATGCATAGCCATCATCTGCTGTTGTCTCTACCGTTTTTAAGCACAAGACTGTTTTTCTTTTCAGTACAATTTATCATTAGGCAGGGCAGAGCAAGGAGCAGTCGAGCGTTCTCTGTTCAAATATTATTTTCCCTAGGCTGATCACACCTTGGGAGGGTGCTCTTAAGGGAGGAAAACTGATCTCCTCTTCTGTGGGTTATTCTGTCATCACTACTTAAGCTGCTACCAGTGCAGCTTAACAAGCGGCGGGGTGGGAGCAAGTGGGGCGATCACCCCGGGTGCTGAAGCGAAGGCGCTGCCCAGTGAGGGCAGGGTGCAGGATGGAGCCAGGAGTAGCTTGTTTGGGAGCTGTGGGGATGGGGAGGGCAGGTCCCACTGGTCCATGCACTCGCGGGAAAGCCCCCCGGATCTGTGCACAGGGCAAGGGCAGGTTGCCGTTGCGGGCTTTGCCCTGGGCACCAAACTTCCTTGCCATGATACTGCCTGCTACTGGACCATCTCATACCATTGGAGCTACGCTGCTGGAAAATTCTGACATGGTTTTGTGGGCCCTTCCAGTGCTCGTCTTCAAATGGGAATCCAAGGCAGACCAAGGAAACCAGGCGAAAATTAATTTAGCCTCAAGAGTCCCTACGTTTGCACTCATCCTCCTCCCTTGGACTCCTGCCACAGGTCCCTGATGCTGCACAGTGGGGGCCACATCTGGGATGTCGTCATGCAGATGTACGATGTCTCCTGTCTTCTCCACAGCCCAGGAAGAAAAGGGTTCCCAGCATGCTAATCATCTGTGCAATCTTCACATTGTGTGTGTGTGACGGGAAAGAAATCAGTATGGGACATGCCCTGTGGCTTTCAGCTCAGCTCTTGGTGGTATACGGGTCAGATACTGCCAGCGATATGAATGTAAAAGTGTAAAAGGTGCTGCTAGAAGAAGCACGGGGGCAGAATTTGGTCCTAGTTCTGGAAGGTTCAAATCCTGATAGGCTTGTGGTGCAAAAGGTATCTAATGGGTACATTTACAAGTCACACACTGTTTCAGAGAGAGTAGTGGTTCTGCTGGTCTTCCGTACAAGTACAGCAAATCTCAGATTATTAGGAGATTTCAAAGGGGAACGGACATTTTAAATTCAACTGCTACCGGCCCCCCTTGCCCCTGCAAGAATGGCATAAATCACAAAGGAGAAAACAGGTTTTCCAGAGACATGCCAAATTTCATAATCCAAGCAAGCATCTCCACACAGTTCTTCCTATACACCGCTTCTGAGCCACAAATCCCCTGTCCCCAGCTTCTCTTGAAGACAGCACTAATTGAGCCCGCTACATGAAAGTGATTTGAAGCGATATAAGATATGAATGAAGACAAATTCATTTTTGTCTGTCATTGAAGTCAGGATTAAAACCTGAGGCTCTGGAGATGAAAGGTTAGCATGTTTATGTTTCATGTGCAAGGTGATTTACTACTTAATTGCTTTGATCAGCTGAAAAAAAATCACTGAAGAGGGGAAAAAAATGTACAGCTTATGTTTAATATTAAAACATTTTAGATTTTTGTAAGCTTGACTACGCAGTGCATATTCTTTTGGAGAGCTATGTAGCCGAAAGGTAAGGAAATCATATTCTTCTGATGAGAGGGTTTGGAAGAAATCTTTCTTTCACCATTGCATCTTCGTCTTCTGTCTGCCATAGAAAGTAAACGCCTCTAGCACTGGTGTGAGCAAAACTATTGGGCAATCTTTTTTGTGGCTTTGTGGCAGAAACAACATAAAAAATAAGGGTCATGTATTAGCTGGGTTCCTTTTAGATCTTTACTTTCTTAGTGACAGGCTAGTGCATTTCTGTGTATATGTGAATACACGCGTGCACTTTAGATTTTTTATCCTTTTCGAAATTACTACTGCCCATCTCCATCACTGGAAAACCTGGTGTAACCAGTCCGCATTCAACAGTGTTCCTCCCATAGCTGTCCATGCTCCTTCACGATGGTCACTATAACTCTGCATATCTGTCACACTCACAGTTGTCTTTGGTCTGAAAAGCCCTACTGCACTACAAATAATGAACAGAAATAACTAGTAATGAAACTGGAAATCTGCGAGAAGAGTTGAAAATGTTATGAGAGTTCCTACAGTAGAACGCGAAGGACGGTGCTCACAAAGTGATGACACTTTTAAGAAAAATTGAATTATGGCTTATTATTGCTCCTCGCCGTGTCCACCTGCAGCGTTGCACGTTACATTCCCACCTTGCATTCTGAATTTTCGGGCACCTTTCTGTCAGGGCTGCATGAAACACTTTGGTAGTTCACGGTGCTCCTTGAGGAAGCTGACATGGAAAAGATAAAAGCTCATTTTACAATCTCTTGTTTAATGAGCTGAATAGCTGGGAAGAAAAAAAATCCCCATTTATAACGCAGTTTTGTTTTTAACTTGATTACTTCAGTGAATTTGCCAGATTCTCTGAACTGTGCAAGACTCTGTCTGTGAGTCATCGGAGGAAAAGGTCAGGGATCCTTGGGGAACATGTAGGCCCCCAAAAGTCTGAACAGTTGTAGCGGTCTAATACTGTATTCTGCAGCAGGCATGTTTCCTAAAGAAAAGGCTTTTCCAATTCATTTTCAGTGCCCTCCCTCTCACTCAGGGTCCAGGCACTAAATTTCTCAGGAGAGAGTATACCCTAAGGGCATTTCTAATGAGAACTTGTTACAATCTTGGTGCAACACAAGGTAAGGCTATAAATGAATACGTGTGTTCAAGTAGATTTTGTAAGGCAATTATTGTATGTTCAATAAACAGTAGCCAGCTATCAGAATATTTCCTAATCCTCAATAAAAAATAATTTTAATTAACTGGTATTAATGTAATATAACTATCCTATTAAATACATCTTTTATATATTCAGGAGGACAACTGTGCAATGATATTTGCATTTATATGGTTCCTTTCATCCACAAAGGAGTCAAAGTCTTTTTACAACTACAGCACCAGTACTGAAACGCAGCCAACTTTGCAGCAGAAAATATCAGACATAACACACCAGTACATGACATACTGGTTATGGCAAGGAAGGGCAGACCGTTTGCAGTCTAGGGCTAGCTAGATTAGACTATTTAGCATGCACATTACTATAACCACGCTATAAAGATTAATGTCTCTGTCCTTTGACACAACATTTGATGAAGTGAGCTCAGTTCAAGAAAGCTTGTGCTACACACACACACACACACACACACACACACACTGGTTTGTTAGTCTACAAGGTGCAAATCTACCCTGCCTTTTGCAGAATGATCAACCAAAATATAAGAGTGAGACAACTACTTCATTTTAAGATTATATACTGAGGCCAGGTATAAGCATTACATTTTTACTGCTATAAGTGATTGGAAACTGGTCTATCCCTGTAACAGAACAGAAGTTCGGCACACAGACTGGTTTCAAAATGGCAGAACCCGGTCTTAGATTCCTCCCTGCCTAAAGGGCGAATGTGTGTTTGGTTCACTACTGATCTAAACTACACCATTTACAGAAAACTGTGCAACTTAGATCGATTCTGCCTTGAGGTTTTTGGGTTACCTCCCAGCCTGAGATATAGGCTGCTTTTACTGACTCCAGGTGATGTTGAAGCAAATGAGTCAGAGACAGCCTGATCCAGATATTTAAAACTCTCTCTCTCATGCAGAATGAATTAGGACACTAGGACAGAGCATTTCTATCAGGGAAAACTCTATGAACAATGTGTAAACTGCTTAGACAGAAGTCCATGATTTTGTTTTTGCCGTGGTATATTTTCCATTGTCTGAAATTGATTTCCGGTTGTTTTTTCAGAAGTGATAATTTCTTTTTCATGAACTTCTGATCATAGCTACATAATTAAAGATACATAAATTGGTAAAATCAATTCAGTCTCAGTCTACTTGGCATACTTCCAAAAACAAGTTGGAATCATGAAAATTGTACAAATGCATATTCAGGACCCGTAGGGTAGTCTGGACACTAACATAGCAGCAGAATTAATAATTCTTGAAATTAATCTATTCCTGGTCACCAAAAGGTCACTCTGTATGTGAGGTTTGTGACATATATCGCATTACTCTGCACTATAAAACCATCAGGTATTAGTGAAAGTTATTAGTAAAACTTAGATGCTATCTCTTGAAAAACTCCAAGGTTCAGAAGGTTAAAAGTGTTTCATTGCAATAAGATGTACTATGACCTTATAAATATTAATAGATCCTTTGAACTGGAAAATGTCTCCTATTCAGGCTTTGATGTAACACTACACTAACAAACTAAATGAAATACAAGAAAATTCTTAAAATATTTTCTACCTAAAACCCCTAATAAATAAGTGCTTGCAAGCCATAACTGCATGCTTCAAAAATCCATAACAAGCACTTGGAGAGTTTATCTACACTTGCAAAGTCTATTCAGCCCATTAGGCTGGGATTATTTTTTTCCTAAATAAAATAGTCTAGTTTTGTAGTTGAAAGCTACACCTGGCTAATAAGTTACTATAGTTCAAAGAACAGTCATTAAATAGCCACTACTGTATGGGGAGTATCCAGTTCAGCACCTGCAGTGAGAGATTTATTTAGTGACAGTTCCACCATTTTCTTTCAAAAAGGTATTTTCATGATATACAAAACATTAAGGCTCATATGTTGCTGTTATGCATTCAGTTGTCCCGTTAGAAATCCATCCATTTATTTGCATGTGCAGTTACCATGATTTAATAGGTGTGCTCTACATTACACTTTTTTCCGAATGGCTGACCGCAGAGCATGCAGTAGCAGTTCGCTTTGCTTCTCCTAAGCTATGACTGCCAGTCAGAAAGCCTTTATGGCACTGATCATAGCTCTTAAACATATATGTTCGTGTTTGAAAATAAGCAGTGCCTTTTTAGAAGAGTCCCATTTTATTAAAACGGCGTAGATAACCTCCCAAATGACAGCTTATTATCCTGCTGCCTGAGACAGCTGTTTAAAGTAATGTTGTAGATTAATACTTAAAGACTTCCAAAGTTACTCCTAAAATTCAATGGAGGTTGTTTTTAGGAAGGGTTTTTTGGGGGGTGGTGGAAGTGGGGGGGTAAGACTATTTTATTAAACTGCAAATGATTTCAGCCTTTCAGCTGCAACAGGGTTGGATGCAGCTTCTACAACGGTCTGGAAACGCAGTACCTGAGTGTCCTAAAGGGGGTTGTTTGTTAGATGCATGGAGCTCAATTCCAGGCCTACGCTTTTCTTAGGATATACAGAGTTTGCACCGGTCAGTACTTTGAGAAGAGACTTCTGAAGAAAATCTGTGTCCTCCAGGAAGTGGCATTACTGATCGAATCATGTGGCAGTCTTCCCTCAGACTATGAAACCATGCTTTGTGCCGTATTATGGCAAAATCAAGTTATTCACCACTCTGGGACATGAAAAGCCTCAGAAAACTTTTCAGGAGTGTTAACTTGAGAACCCTGACTCCATTCCACCTTGGATAACTACCTTAACATTTCCTGTGTAACTCCATTGCATCGGGGGAGGATTATTTACTTCCTGTCCCAAATAGTGATATATTTTTGTTGTGTCCAGTTAAATAATTGCTGACTTTCCCAGGCCTGGTTGAAGGGATTCCTCTATATTCAGTTAGTGCAGGTTGTAACCTGCTTGGAGGTCAGTCTAGAGGAAAGACGATTTAGACTCATAACAGTCCAAACCCACCCGTGGGGTAAGGTTGTCGATCCCAAGCATAAATCCTGGCCAACAGTATCACTATTTACATTCCCTCTATAGAGGAACATGCTGTCTGTGCAGCACTGAGACCAAGTGACCAAGGGAGAAGACAGATTAGTGCTCTTAGATGTAGCATGATCGACTCCATTACCTATACTTACTATTGTACTTAGGTTTCCAGTCTGGCTGTACTGTAATAATCTCTGCCACTGTATTATTTTGGTAACATGATCTTGATATAGCTGAGGACATTGAGAGATTTTCCCTGAGAAATACCAGGAGTTAGAAAATGCTGAAACTCATCAAAATGAAGTGCAAGAAAAAGATAAAATGGTTGGAAAAATGCCATGCAGCGTGCGTGTGCGTGCGCACGGGGGGCGCGGGAGGGGTACATTGAAATACAGGAAAATTCCTTGGGCAGTGGGCTACTGTGGCCTAAATGAATACAGCTGCCTACATTACCTATGCTTCAAATGGCTCTGCTCCTTAAGCATGACTAGACCATAACACATCTTTAAATCCTGAGGAAGGGAATGACACATGCAAAAGAACATTTTAGACCAACGGCCAGAATCATAAAGGTTTGTAGGGGCCTAATTCCCTTTGAAATCTGGGGGCAATACCATTACAAATCTGGTAGTGTGCTTATCCACAGCACATTTACTGCATGGTGCTGGCACTGGATTTACAAACCAGTCCTCTTACCTTGTTCTACACCAGCACAACCTTTCTGAATGAGATCGACCATGACCACTTTTGTTCAATAACAGGCTAATTTTATTGATACACAGTGACAAGCAGATAAGACTAATGAAAGCAAGCAAAATGACTACATAATCTTATTCATCTGCCAGTCCTAGGGTTTCACAAGGAGACGGTATATCCACCCAGTATGCAAGCACCACCTCATGGTTCTTACTTGAATCAGGACGTCAGCAGCCTTGAAGGGTGGGGGTCGATACCCACCCCGCTTGACAGGGAGGGCAAGGTGGGCCAGTGGTACACCTTCCGCCCTGGTGATCTCGAGATCCAACCTTTTACATTTTTTCCTCTGGATGACTCTTTATTTCCAGGGACTGTTGATTGGTTTCCCTGTGGTTGTCATGCTGTTCATGTTCTGCCCCATCAGCATAAACCTTGTTTCTCAAACACATTACATGTACACATCTTAATTTGGTCATTTGCTGGTGTCTTAATTTTGGGTATTTCTGGTCTCCTAATGCAGTCTTTCCAGCAAAACTGGGATCCTAGGAGCTGTTTGCCAAGTTACAGCTGGTCACGGTGCATGTTCCTGTCTTGTTATGGGTTTCAAGGGAACAAAGTGCTTGTTTTGTTGCTGCATGTTTTCAATTGCCCAGGATGTATGTGCCTGTCTGTCTGCTAGCTTCAGACTCTTGGATGCTAAAATGCTGAGAACATGAATCTTCACTACAAACAGACTCTAGAAACCAATTAACTGTTGCCATTCCCCTGAACCATTGTTCTAATGCAAGCTAATTTCTAAAAGCAAATCTCTAAATCTTGTTCTCTAGCCATCACATGGTAAAATGACTTTCCTTTGTAGCATCCCAGTGAGGGGGACACATGATGTAGAGCCTGCTGCTGAGGTAGGTCATTTCACTCCATGGTAAAGCTGCCCCTCAAAAAGTGAGTAACTGCACACAATGCAGTCACAGTGTACAATGGCTGCTTCCACAGTCTTGGGGTATCTCTTTGCTCAAAACAAAGTGCCTCTTCATTCATCTAGCTGCCAAACACTGTAATTGTAACTGGGGGTACCTCATTTAGGAAAGTTGGTCATCTGCCTGCTACTAACTGGGTGCATCTGCATATGCAATTAGTGTAAAGGGATAAATTCTGGAGCAGTTACAGCCAGAGTATACTGCTCCAGGTTGCAGTGTCTACACGTCTGCCCAGGACAGCGGCAATTTGAGCTGGGGTGAAGCAGGCCTGGGTTGGCAGCAGGCATGGGACGGGAGGGTCAGCCCTGGACTCCAGGTGGTGGCATCAGTTGGCAGATGGGCTGGTTGGGACACAAGGGTGCTGAAAGTGTGGAGCCACGTGGCTAGGCATCAGGCAGGATGCTGACCCCCAGGTGGCTGGGCTGACCAGGTGCAATTTATGCCTGTGGCCACTGTCCATGTGTCTGGTTCATGGCAGTTAATTACTCCACTGTAAGACACTAATATCTTATGGCAGAATTCATTTACTGCATCTTAATACCAGTACATGTGTAGATGGTGATGTTTTACTGAGGAACTAATTAGTCTACTATGAAGTAAAGCGCATGTGTAAATGCATCTACTATGGCATACATTTACCACGGAGCATAATATGAGCCAATTTACCACCTACTAATCATGCTGTACATCTGTACCCTTAGTAGACCATGTCTTTAATACCCACTATGCTGCTAAGGCTGAATAATATTAACTTTTAGGACTGAAAGCTGAGTGGGATATGATCTGGATTGCCTGACTTGCAGACACTTAATGGTTTATAACAGATAAGGATGGCATAGATCTGGCTCTTTGTCAGCATCTACATTGATCCTGTACTTTATAGAGTATATGATATATTCTTGCAGCTCTGTAAGCTTCCTTTGATGAGAGCTGATGGAGTTCCCGTGGCACTGAAAAGGTTAAATATCTCATTTCACAAGAATGGCTTCTGCTGAGTGAGATTACTAGCTATGAAACAAACATTGGTGCTTTTATTGATGAACACTTCGAATTCTTAGAGAATAGAAGAGGAAAGTGCTATTCATTTCAGCTGACATCCCACTCGCTGCTCACACAGATAGTTTATGGTGTATACATGCCTTTACAAAAAAAAAAAAAGTGATTTTATTGAAATTGTGAAAATAAATATACAATTCAAGTTTAAGTAGGAGCCAGCATTTTCTTTCATCATGTGTCCTGCCTGGTAGATGAATTACTGAACATTGTGCCGAATCCTAGGCATTTGGGTTGAAGAGTTGTCATGGCTCAGACCAATGTATTTAGGAGACTGAGGAAGATCTGGTGAATTTTCCTTCAGGAGAACTGCCTGATCCTTCAAATCCCCCACTACTGTGGAATAAACATTGTTTCAGTCCCAGCAACATCAGGTCTCTCTGAGATCTGTGCAGATCATGAAGGATATATAAACAGAAAAGGATGACCTTCCTCCTCTCTAGCTCTGAGGCTGCTTTTGTTCAGACCATTTAGGCTAAGTACAGTTAGTCAAAAAGCCCATGGCTGAATCGATTTAATTGTTGTGGCTTAGCCTAAGCTGTATATATTGAACCAATACGCGGGTAAACAGACATTCACTTTCGATTCTAAAAAAGGAGCCAAATGCCTGCACTGGCCCAGGACAGAAGTCGGGAGGCACTGGAACATGCCTCCCTGCTCAGCTGGAGCAGACAGCTTGGGCTACAGCTAGCCCACCCACCTTATGAGACGGGGTTTGCAGGGCAAGTGCAAAGTATCCTGGGATATTGGAGGACTGTGAGTTAACTTGAATTTGGAGGGGTTCTGGGACACAAGTTCAGTAAACCAGTTTAACCTGAATCAGTTAAGTCTGATACTACTTTATCTAGGTTTATCTTAAACTGGTTTCAGCCATTTTGAAAGTCCATTTTGAAAGGCTGATTCAGCACAAGTTATGTGCACTTAACTTGTGTTGTGTTACAGATCTGAACTGGTCTCCAAATCACTTATACCAGTTTGTGTGTAATTTCTGTCCCTACCCAGGGAGGCCACAAACTAGACAGAAAACAAGATGAATCTTCTCCGTTCATGAATTAGATCACAACCTAAAACTTGATATTCAGCAAACTATAACTACAGTAATGTGAAAGCCGTCTCTAAAAAACACAAAGTTACTAGTAGATATTAGGATATAATTTAACATTAGTGTCTATCAAATCTTCTAGGTCTTTAATTTATTTATTTATTTTAGAGACAGAGAAACTATGAGCTTTCCTTTGAAGTACTCACAATTTAAGGCAAACTTCTCCTTTTCTCTTGCACACCTTTGAAAAGCCAATGACAGACACTTCTGAGATAAAACTGAAAAACTATATTATTTAGAAACTGCTTTGCTCCTACATTTCAAACCAATGACTTTTTTTTCCCCCAAGGTCCATTAACTGTCTTGTGACTTAACCAGGGATAATTGTTTTCATTCCTACATTTTTTGTTGTAGCAGACCCTTATGGAGACATAAGCTCTACGCTTCTGGCAAGTTCAGAAGCCACTCTTAGAATCACAGAAAATTACGGCTGAAGGGACCTCAGGAGGCCATCTAGTCCAAACCCCTGCTCAAAGCAGGACCCATCCCCTACTAGCTCATTACAGCAAGGAGTTTCTCAAGCCAGGCCTTAAACACCTCCAAGGATGGTGATTGCACCACCCCTTTAGGTAGAGAGGTTGCAGTGCTTCACCACTGGTTGCTGCTTTGGTACAATATTTGTCCTGGATTTCCACTACTGTACAGGGATTCAGGTTTTCCATTCACTGCAGAAAAACATGGGAAACAGTAGCTATGTATATGTGCACGTGGCCAGGAATACAACCCCAGGCAGCAGTGAAGAGCAGCTCCCCCAGCTGCCTACAGTCAGTCGCTGGGAAGGGGGAGGGGTAGAGGAGGGTAATGGCACAGATTGGGGCCCCCAGGGTGAGGAAGGAAGTGGGCCAGGGACCAAAGCTGGAGGCACTACCTAGCCAGGGCAGTGCATGGGGCCCAGGGCTAGGGTGGGGAGTAGCAGAGCCACAGGTGTCTCACCCAGGGTGGTGAGGGGGTAGCTCCCTGCTGCTGCATGCACTCCTAGGAAAGGGGGCATGGGAGGACATGTGCCCTTCCAGACTTGTGCGTGGGGGGTGCATGGATGTGGGCTGCCCACTGTGGGTTTGGAGCTCCCTATCCTGCCGCCCTCCCCCCAGGAGCCCCACACCACCATGCAGCAGTGGGGATGGCAGTGCAGAGTTGTGTCCACCAGGGCAGGGCTGCAGGGCAGGCAGGGTACCTTGCACGACAGTGCAGCTAGTGTGGGGATCCCAGGGGAGAGCAGCAGGGTAGGGAGCCCCGAATCTGCAGTGGCAGCGCACATCTGCCCCTGCCCCTCCATGGACTCTGCTCAGCTGTGCTCCGGCTGAGCCGTTGGAGGAGAGAGGCATCATCTTATGTTCTCCCAGCAAAAATAAAAATTGGCACCTATGACCCCTCTGGATCTGCTGGATGATTAAGTGAGTGGATCTGCTCTAACTGGGTGCTCCTAGGCTCCTCAAGGATGGCTGGAAGAGTTAGCCTTCTGTTGGGTGAATGTGTATGGCTTCCCTGCCATTGGTATCACAACGTCTAGATGCTTACGAGGTCACAGATGGTATTGTACAGACATGCCCAATGGTATCGCCCACTGGGGTGAAGCACCCCTGATCTATCTTAAGACATGGAGACACAACATATTTAAAACTAGTGCAGTTTCCATGAGTATACTGGTCTAAAGTTAACTGCATCTTGACAAAGCAGCAGCTATTCCAGGATTGCTGTTCACAACAGGCTGTATTGCCACTAGTTAAAGGAAGCAGGGAACAGATGCTTTGTTCACAGTAAACAGCTTTCCAGGGATAATTCTGGACACTCGACCCATTGAAACATACGCTGGTTTATTTTGCCCCTGATTTTCCCCACCAGATTCAAGTAAATTACACTGGTGTGACACTGTACTTCTCTTATCAGCTCCTTGGTTACAATGGTGTGAAGACTGCACCAGAGTAAACCAGTGATGTGTCCAAGCCTGGATTTAATTGTAGACTCTCACAATATTTCTTGTTTTTGATTATTTTCTATTCTAAGGAAATAGAGAGAAGCCCTCTAGAAGATAGCCTGAAGGTACAGCTGAGAAATTGTGCATGATATCACATGCAATTGGAAGGGCAGGGGGAGCCCAAACAAGACAACCAAACAAAAAAAAAGACCAAAAAATGGAGTAGGAATCTCAGACAAGTATTCAAGCTAAATGCAACAAGATTTAGATCATGCTTCTAAATTTAAGGAAAGGTGTAATCTTTAAATTACTGCTTTGAAATTTACTGACTGGGGATGAAAGACCATTTGGCACCCCATCAAGGAGTTATATAACACAGAAGGGTTTTCTTTGCTCGATGTTGTCGGCGAAAGATATATTTAAGTAATATAACACACTTCCAGTATTAACTCTCCTAAAGAGATGCTATGATGATAGATCTTAGTTTTGAAAGAAATAGAGAGGTCTGGGCACAGACTTCCATTTCTCTTCTGTTTTCATTACGGAGGGAGTTTTGTAAGAAACAGAAATGTTTTGATACCAACTTCTTCAGGGCTTGATGAAGTGCAGCCTACAATTGCCAGGTCTGTTCTGGAGCACAACCCAGCTATTCTCCAGTCCAGGGCAGTGCATCAACTCAAATGGCTTTTCATTTCAGCTTCCCTGTGATCTAAATTGGCTATGTATGACCTGCAAATGTGCCCAATCTTTAGGTTTCAGACTGTATTCTTCAGTACTTAACCTCCTTGGAGGCAAGATACTCTTCAATGTCTCTCTCTCTCAAGGATGGTAAAGATTTAAAAATAGGAATTTATGTCTGTACGGCCAGATATTCTTAAAATAACTTAGGATCTGAAATTAATAGGGTTAAGTCCATTAACAATGTGAAGCCACAATCTACAGGAAGCATTGAGCACTTGATCTAATACAAGTTGTATTTAATGTGACAGAGGATTCCCGCCCCCCCCCCACACACAGTGCAACACTGCAATCATTTGCAGGAACCCCTGTGAATGAAATTAATTATAGTAGTGGTACTGTGCATTCTGCAGTGTGTAGTTGAATATCTCTGGGTATTCTATATGTGAAACTAATAAATAGCACCACTGTTGCTTTTCCCTTGTAATCATGTCATTTCCACAGATAATTAATCTCATCAATTATTTCCCTCTTATTTGCAGCTTTTCAAAGAAGCCATCTGTAAAGCAGTTAAGGAGAGTAATAGCAATAACTTAGGGCATTTTTGAGTTACTAACTTCCACTTACAGCCATGTTATGAATAGGTCAAAAGCAAAAGACTGTCCATGAAAGGCCAATGGGCAGTTGATTAAGATGCAGGTCGAGAAGCCCTCTTTAAAGGAAGTTATTTATAGACCCAGTGATCAGGGGTTAAGTATATGGTGGGCCACGTTTGGCCCCTCTTCTCTATTTTCGCTTGTCAGGTCTACCTGTGAAATAGGTTTACTGGAGCATTAGCCCCCGTGTTAGAGGGGGAAGAAGGGGCTGGGCATCACCTCACTGGGATGTCTGTAGGAAAAATGCCAGAAAAAGGCCAATTCCTCACAGAGTTCCTGCAGAAGACAGCTCTTGTGCTACTACTGCTGCTAATGAGAATGGCATTATGTAGTTTCCTTTTTACCATAATTTCTTATAAAAAAAATACTCCTCAAATCATATTGTATGCATGTGACAGGGAGGCTCCCCGGGGCCACTCTTTATGCTCTACGGCCCACCCGCTTGGCTTGATGGGCCAACCGCCCGCCTATTCTCGCCCGCCACAACTTGATCTTAATTGGTTCATAATAGATCTTCCGTAAGCAGGAGGCTGCCCATTTGAGCCCCGATGCCAAGGGGTGTTCTCTGCAGCTCCTTCCACCCCAATACTGCAGCCCAAGCCTCACTGATGTATTAGACGTTAGTACGTCAAGCACTGCCCGCCTCTCTCGGGCTTCTCCACGCGCCGCCCGTCTCTCTCGGGCTTCTCAACAATCCAGCCCCCTCTCTGGGGCTTGCTGCCCCCCTGCTGGGGCTCTTCCTACGCCCCTCTCCAGGGCTGGGGTCCACACACCCCGCTAGCTGCGCCCTCACTGGCACCTGGATCCCCATGCTACAGGGGGTCTCCTATGAGGCCTCCTCCATCCCCTCACAGCCTCCCCAAACCACCGGTCTAATACAAAACACAAGCCTCTTGGCTATAACTTAACTCCAGGCCACCTGGCTATAACAAAACCAGCAGCCCACCGGCCCCAGCAACATTCATTCCTACCAGGGCTCTTCCCCTCTCTGCTGCAGCCTCTGCATTCAGCTCCCTCTCTCCCCAGGCAGAGAGCTCTTTTCTTTTTGGTAGCTAGCAGGGAACTGCCCATCTGGCCTTGGCTCTAGGCTTTATAGGAGACAGCTGACCGTCATCAGGTGCGGTCATTTGCCTCCTACAGTCACCCAACAACTTGCAGCTGGGTTCTTCATCCAACTGCTGGGGCTTTTCCTAGCATTTTCCCCTCACTAGGAGCAGGGCAGCGAGATGCCCTGAGACAATGCACACTGACGAAAATCATACACCCTAGGTGATGATGATAATGCCATGTGGTATTTTCCATCATAAGTTCTGGGCTAGTGTCCAGAAAATGAGAGCCTAGATGCCACATTATGAAGGATGCTGGGCCTATGCCTGGCACGAGGAAACAACAGAAGTTGAAATTTCTGGTGCTTCATTCCCCCATTCTGCATGTATAATAGGGACTGGGCATAATGAGCACTTGTACATGTGATGAGGCTTTCATCCTTGTTGCTTTCTGTGCCCTCTACATTGAAATGGTGACTTTTTTAATTGAAATGGGTTTTATTTTTTCATTACTGTGTATAAGTTATTGTCTTCGTAGCAGCAGGCGCCTAACGCAGCAGCAGTGAGGAGCCCGATACTCATTCCTGGGCGGCCCCAGGCATTTTGCCAGCTGCAGGAGCCCGCTGAAGGCAGAAGTGGGAAAGGGTGCGAGTCTTTTTTCCCTGTGGAGCCTGCCCGCCCCTCCCGCAGCCAGGGGGTGAGCTGAATAATGGCTGCAACGTTCTGGTTGCAACACTGCAAACTAACCTACATTTGGATGTAGTTTTGTTTGCAACGCTGCAAACTCATTCAAAACCCCCAAAACTGACATACATGTAATGTGTGACGTCATTAATCCACACAGATGGAAATTTCTGTCATGTATACAAGTGCCCCATAGCACCAACAATGTTGTCTCTTGGGTACTCGACAAAATATTTAGTGTCACTGCTCTCTGGTTTCATTTAAGGTTCGTCTTGCTCCCCACAAGCTGTTCCCCATTAGAAAAGGAATGGCTCCCTCTGTTTCAGTAGGGAGCAACACAAACACCACTTCAACCATTTGCATCAGCCTACCAGCAAGGACAGCTAAAGCTAAAGTGTTAAAGTGGATTTCTGATAGCCATTTGACAGGGTCAATAGCATGGGTCAATACAGAAATAAATCCTACAGGTGAGCTAGACCCTTTTTCTCTTGGTAACTCGAGTTTCAACTTGAGGGTCAAGAATAACTACTGCTTGAAGACATTTCAGAGAGATAGAGGATGAAAATGAATGACACTCCAGTGGATAACAATTTAGGTTCAGTAATAGCCCCGTTACCATGTGGAACCATGCTTGAAACTTTTTCTGGCTTCTGCCTCTCCTGCAATTGTTTCCAGTATTTACAGAAAAGAATCTTATTTGCAAGCTTTGTTCTTTTAAGGCCATTCTCTTAATTATTTTTGCATTATGATCTCCTAGAGCAAATGGAAACCGAAGATGACATTGCACCAATAAAATGGCTGATGTTACAATGCTGTTTTGAATCAACTGACTTAGAAATATATGTATTTTTTTTTTTTTAAAAACAACCCATACAGAAAAATGGAGTAAGTTTCCTTTGATGTCTAGCGAGGCAAGCAAGCTTGTGAGAGTCCTGGATTTTTTTTAGTGGAAGAAAGACCCTTTTGGGACACATTTATTTGCCAAAACAAATGAAGGTTTGCTGAAAATAGGTGTTTAAACAAAACTGCTTTTTTTCAAGGGACCTGGGAGGAAAGGAAATTAGGCCCTCATTAGAAGTCTGTCAAGGTATTGAAATAAGTTTTAAACAAGACAGGTCAATTTGGTGAATTACACTAGCTAGAAAATGAGAATACATGCGACACGTCAGGGCTGGTGATGGTGACAGTTATGGACTCTGACTCATGGTCAGGGTGCCATGCAAGTGGGCAGGAGCATAAGGCAGAGCCAGGGCAACAGGCCAACATCAAGGGACGAAGGTCAATAGTATGGACACCCAGTCCAAGGATGACAGCCACCGATGGGGGCCGGGAATTAGGAAACAGTGGAAACAAGGACTGGAGACTAAGTCAGAATGAGCAACACTGAGCAGCCCATTGCTGCTTCCCCAAATCTTTGGATCGGGCTACAAAGCAGTATGGAGGAGGACAGGGTTGAACTAAAACCTGAGTCTGTGGAGATTTCAGATCAGACGCTGAGGCTGCACAAAGGGGCAAGAACTTGGGAGTCCTAATTCTGTTCCTGAATTTGGCCAGCCACACTACCTCTACTCCAGCTAGGATTTTCTCTATGCTAAGAGCATCCCCAGTTGGCTGTTGGAGCCAGCAATAGCAGGAGGCCCAAGATTAAGTCCTGCATCTCTTGAAAGTCTGTAATGCTGTTAGTACATGCTGGGAGCATTTTTGCTATAAAGCACAAACATAATCATCAGAGGTGGTTGGAAAACAGAAATTCTGACATTCTGAAATTGGCTTCACTGAAACGATGTAATTTCTTGCAAAACAATGATTAGAAAAATCAATTCCTAGACATTGAAATGTTTCACTCTGATAATGTTGAGACATTTTAATATAACACACAAGATTGTATGTATAACAGACTATTAAAATCACTATTGAAATCAAAGTAGTGCACACATACCCATCAGGAGGTGGGGGGGGGGAGGGGGATGTGTTCCCCCCCAGATTTTTGTGCTGAAAAATCTGCGCGGGGCTGCAGCCTGGCCAGAGCCAGAGCCCGGCAGCTGTGCGGGTAGTGGCGGTGGTGCAATTTCTCTGCCAATGGGGGAGCACGTGGCTGCAGTTTGGCCGGACCTAATGCCCGGCAGCGGCGAGGGTGGTGCCTGTGGTGGCAGCGCAGAGTTGTTCCCCCCACCCACACCCACTGTCAGCACTTACACTTACTCACTGTCAGCCTATGAATACAAGAACACGGAAAGAATTCACTTAACTGCTTTTCCACTGAAAATTCTGGAAATCATCACTTTCCCACGAAATGTTTCAATTTCAACAAACCGGTATTTTCCAATGCAAATGACAATATGTTTTGTCTTTTCTGGGGGTAGGGGTAGCTACCTCAGGTGAACAGCAGCAGTGGGGAGGTGCTATGCAAGCTTCTTCAGAGAGCTCTACTAATGCACTGCAGGCCTGCCCTTTTAACATCCTGCTCATTTAGCGCTGAACCTCTGTGCAGAAATGACCCACTGTGCCAAATTAAGCCATATTACAAAGCTAATGGAACAGCAAGAATGACATCCTGCTTTCCCATCCTCTTAAATATCCATGGCAGCAAGGAGACCGCAGTATCGCCAACAATAGGAGAGTCCAACTTTTAACTCAATTTTCAAGATAAAATGTAAGTAACTTATTTTCTCTGTTGCCTGATTTATAGTAGCAGCAATGATCAGTGGATCAGGGAGCTCCTGGAAATTAATGACGGGCTGGTATAGGAACTGTTGGCTTTAAGTCAAGACCCCAACTACTTGGACTATCAGTCACTGTCAGGAAATATTCTCTGTTGATCATCATTCCTTAAGTTAGTGATGTGGATAGATAATATACTGGGAACTAGACTGAGACCATCACACTCATTTCATTACAGAGAGAAGATTTGAGCTTAGGTGAGAGCCAAGAATATAATCAGTCCCTTTTGTTGTGTATTAACACTGTGGGTGCTGGTGCCCTTTAAAAAAAAAGAAAATGTACATTTCAGCAGATAAAGAATCCTTAGTAAAGAAGGACCTGGGTATGGCGAGAGGCTGAGTGCTCTGACCTCATTCAGCAAAGCACGTCAGCGTACCCTCCCATTTACACGCACAGATATTCCCATTAACATTAATTAGATCCCATGTTTGGGAGTCCAGGTGTTCGCACCATAAGCCCTGAAAAATACTACTTTTGTTTTGGGCTGTAATTAGTGCCCGAAGTTAGAGCGCGAGGTCTCTGAATCTATTATTCTAATTTAGGGACTGCAGGAGAACTAAAGCTGCATTAGCATTTGTAGGTGATGAAAATACTTGTCTTTGATACGAGCATCATCTGAGGAAGGTAGAGAGTGAGCGAGCTCTGGAAGAAATGACCACTGTCCTGGGTAATGGAGGCAGCGTGGCCCACAGAAACCCCTATTTCAGTTCTTCACTTAACCAGGGCCAACCCGTCCTTCCGGCTAGCCCCTATAATGCTCCTGGGAAAGAGAAGAATGATCCTTCTGACCCTAGATACTATGATGATACTATGATCCTAATGTAAAACAGAAGATTTGAAAGGAAAGGATTCAGTTACAGGGAAGGCATGTGCTGTGAAGGATATATTCATAGCCATCAATGAACAAAGACTAGGAAATGATTTCGCTCCAGGTCTAGAATGGTACATCCCAAAATGAAACCTCAGAACTACAACCCAATTTCAGGATGTATCTGATTTCATGACCAGTCAAACTTATAAGGAGAGAGCGAAACATTCACATGTTGTATTATCACATGTATTATCACATGTAAATATTATTTACAAAAAACATAAGAATGGTCACGTTCTGGGTCAGACGAGAGGTCCAGCTAACCCAGCGGCCTGTCTCGCACACTGGCAGAGTGGATGCTGATGGGGACGGTGAACAGGGCACGTACAGATTTTCCCACCCTGCTGCAGCTCCCAGCATTTGCATTAAACTGTGAATCTCTAATGTGAAATGTTCCCTGGAACAGTCTGCAAACATGTTGCTTTTGCTGGGAGCAGATGCAATCTAACAGAAGACCAGGCAGTCAGATTATGGCACGTCTGCATTACAAGCTGCAGAGTCTGGCCCTTTGGCATCACCCCAGCACGAAGTCCATTTGCAGAGGTGTTACTTCCCTGTGTGAAAGATGTCGTTGTTGGGGACACCAGATCAGTGTGGGGTGCAGCCTCTGAGCACCGCTTCGTCTCTCTGCCTTTCCACATTTATGCAGAAATTGAATCAGCCGTCCGAGCTTGGCGCTGGCTAAGTGCAATGCCTCTTTTGAAAGCTCTGGCCTTTCCAAGAATATTTCCCTGCATGTTGGGACTTCAAATGATGAAATGCAAATGCAAACAATGCTACATCTAGGCCACAGCTTGAGACAAGATGTCCAGTTCCCTCAAGTACTAAAGTTGCACTTATCTCTTCTGCACTTTACACTCTCCATGGTACCTCAGAAAACTTTTTTTGAAAGGACATTTTAGCACTTTTTCCCCTGCTCACTTATTTTCTGAAAATTTCTTTGACCCGATAACACGGGTCACTAAAATTCTTTTGAGATGTCTGCACAATCAATCCGCAGAAATTCACACCAAGATCTTACAAACTGCAGCATTGAAACTTCAACTTGGAAACTTCCTTCTTCCTTTATTTTCCTGCCTTTTCATCAGCACATCTTATGAGAATAAAAGAATTCAAGCAGCTAGCCCCCAAATGACCCTTTCTCGATCCTTGTCTCAGTCTACACATATAACAACAATGAAAGACAGGCAGTTGCACTGAGAAGATAATATCCTCCAGTCTTAAAATTGCAAATTATATATATATGTAAAGAGAGAGAGAGAGAGAGAGAGAGAGTCTTTGCTGAAGGAATGTTTCTTATAGTTTCTCCCAGAAGAAAACCAAGTAATATATATATATGCACGTGAATCGAATCAGGGGACCCTTTAATCTCTCCAAATCGAATTGGAATCCTCTGAATCAATTCGGAGAGATTTGGAAAGATTCAGACACAGACACAGCTTTAAATGGTTTTTCTGCATAGCTCTAGGTAACCAGGTGGCTCATGAATACTGCGATGCTGGGGCAGATGGAGCTTTGCACAGGAGCACGGGGGGCTCCCCAGCATGTTCGGTGGCAGACCCAGAAGTGGACCAGAAGCACTTCCGGCATGTGGAGGGCCCTCCCTTGCGCTCCTATGAGACTTTCCATGTGCACCAGTACCAGTGTTCATGAGTTGTGCCTGGTACCTGGAGGTACATAGAAAAGACATTTAAAGCTGTGTCTGTGGCTGAATCGCTGACTCTCTGAATCAGCATTGAATCTTCAGGTTTGGATTTGTCTGAATCAAACCAGAGACAGTGATCCAAATCAAGAAATCGAATCACTGTCCTTGATTCTGGTTGAATGCGAATTGAATAGGGTCCACCTTGCACATTCCTAATGTGTGTGTGTGTGTGTGTGTGCGCGCGCGCACACACATATATAAACTTGGTTTTCTTCTGGGAGAAAGTATAGGAAGTATTCCTTCAGCAAAGACCTTTATTTTACCGAGATTAGATTTTTTAACAAACTGGAATAGACTTCTGCATGTGAAATCTGGTATTTGCTTGTGACCAATTATGTTCTTTACTCCAATTTATTTTTTCATATAGCACATAAACTAAAATGTGTCAGATAAAGTGCACATGTCATTTAAGAACCTTTTGGGTTACATCCCTTGGGTTATATCCAACAGAAAGCAAAGGGATAGTAACTGTGAAAACTGTTGCGTATTGTACAATGATCAAGTGACCACTGATGAAAACGTCAGGGGAAGGGTAGTTGAAGTGTTACTTTCAGAAAGGAAGCCCTCCATGGTACAGGGATTTATTGATATAGATCTTCACACAGCCACTGTAATTGGTTGATCACCAAAAAAAAAAAAAAGGAGTAACAATGCTTTTCTCCAGACTGTAGAGAAATAGTTTTACTCATGTATTGTCTGTGAGAGTGTGTGCATGTGTATGCGAGAGAAATTACTGAGGAGCAGTTAAAGGGAAGAAGTGTCATTTGCATTTAGTTCTGGGTAGACGATACAGGTCTCCCCTCGCTTTGTGTGGATACTGCATGTGCAAATTTGCTCTTATGCGATGACGCTTTTTATACCAAAAATTAGTTATACGCAAGGTAAATTCACTCTTATGCGATGGGTGGGGTGAAAACTCGCAGTCGACTGCTTTGTGTGGTGCATTGTGGGAGTGACACACCAAAATATAGTGTCCTGTGTGGATCTGTGCTCCTTGCTTGTCGTCTGCAACACGTGGTTCTGTAGTTGGCATCCCCATTATGGCTTCTAAACAGCTTGCTAGCTTATCAGTGAGTACCAAAATTGTGTTGTAAAAGTGGTAGAAATGGGTCTGGGGTCAGTATACTTGAGGTCTTGGAACATATCCCCTAGTTGTTACATTGTAAAATGGGTTCCCTTTATGCGAATTTGAGTTATGAGCCATTTTCCAGGAACACACGTACGGCATAAAGTGTGGGAAACCTGTATTAACGGTCATTCTCATCTCCGGTGGTGCTAAGGTCCATTATTTAGGTTCAGCTGCTGGGAAAGTTTAATTTTACTGTGCACACAAATGCCCTCCTATTGTTCAACAGTCTTACAGCTTCTAAAACATAGCTGTTGTGGAAAATTAGGATTATGGATGAGGAAGTAACTACAGACAATCTTATCAGAGATTTTGAATATCAGCTAAGAGAGCAAAGCTGGGCTCTTCACTGAAGGGGTAACTTTGCAGAACCATGACACCGTATTTGTGGCAACCTGTGTGAATGTACAGACAGGAAACTGCGTTGTAGGCCGGTCAAAGCTCTTTGTGGGGTTGTACTTTTATTTTCACATATGCCTTCATCAGAACGATCAGGTCTGTCTCTGTTAGGAGGAAGGTGCTTTTTCTCTCTTTACCAACAAGGGAAATGAGGTCGAGAGAAGGTAAGTGACTCAGTCAAGGCCACAAAATAATCAATGGCAAAGTCCATCAAGGTCACAAGATAAATCAATGGCAAAGTCCAAAACGGGTCCTGGTCACCAGTCCACTGACCAGCAGAACTAGAGATAAGTCACAGACAAACCTAGCTCTGGAGACTTGGGGTTTTGCCTTCACTTGAGTCAGTGCCAAAATGATTAATGGCTTCGCTCTGAAAAATGGCAAGGCATCCATTAAATCCCAGGAACCGACAATCATAACTTTGCCAACGTTCTCCAGCAACTTTCAGTAGTCACTCCTCACCTGCTAACACTTCTGCTGGCATCCTAGGGTAAATTTGCCCCAATCTTCTAGAAATACTTGAGGAAGAATCAAAGCTCTTCTTATTTCCTGATGGGGCCCATAGTTAGGAAGAAGAGGCCTGACATCAATCGCTACAGTCCTGAAACTGCTTCGGCTTTTGTTGAGGAAAACCGATCCACCCCAAGACACTACACTGTCTGTGGCAACAGGGGCTACATTCTGCAGCAAGGTGCCCAGGTTCCAAGGCAATGGTAATATTCTCAAGGTATTCTATTGGCATTTATGGAGAAGAATCAAATAGCTACTGAAATAGAGGTTTATGGCATTTGGAAAAGACTGAGAGGTGGTTTGGGGGTTGAAGGCTAAGCTTTGGGGCATGTCCACCAGGATCTGGGGGAATGTCTGTTCACCAGAGCTCCCCAAGGGATGATGAGGTCGAACGGTTATAAACTCCCGCAAGACCATTTCAAGCTGGACACAAGGAAGAATGTCTTTGCTGTCTGAGCCCCCAAGGTCTGGAATAGCTTGCCATCGGAGGTGGTTCAAGCACCTACTCTGAACACTTTCAAGAGAAATTTGGATGTTTATCTTGCTGGGATCCTTTGACTGTAGCTGACTTCCTGCCCGTAGGGCAGGGGGCTGGACTCGATGATCTTCCGAGGTCCCTTCCAGCCCAAATGTCTGTGAAATCATGAGCTGGGTGCTTCTGTTAACATGACTAATAAGAAATAGTTGCCACTGTGTTGACAACTGAATTGCCATTCTCTCATAGTCGACATGTTAAGATGACAAGAATAGTTGACAACTCTCAGAACTGCTGTTTTAGTGTCTCTGTCGAGCCAGGAAGATGATAAAAATTTAACTCTGCGCGTAGTTCATGTTTTAAAGATTCTCTCTGCAACCACAAGGGCTAGAAGCATTTTTTAAAATAAAAGACGAGGATTTTTTTTTAGCACAAATGTGTGGTAAAGGGGACTTAGTGGGTGATTCCCAGGCTTCAGAATAACAGAACAAATGAGACCTTGAATGTTCATCAGAATAAACTTTATACAGGTCTGTCATTCAAATCACAGTGGTGTATTTCTGATATATTTAAGTAACTGAGAGTAGGTTGGCTTTGTCTTTGAGACCAACATTTACAAGGTAAACCTTCACTTGGCTTAAGTGGACCTATGATAATCAATACCTGTCTGCAGGCTGCCCCACAAACATCCAAAGTAAGGCTCAAATTCTGCTACCGTTCAGTCACCACTAGAGCTCAGCATCGTAAACATTTGGAAGGTTTTTTTCACCCCCTTTCTTACACTTCCAAACCTAACCAAAATAGGTTGTGAGCTCGGTCTTGATTCTCCATCCAAAGCTTATTTTCTTTGACGAGGCCATTAGTCCCACTTGTTTGCCCTAGAAGATTTCATTCATATATGCTTATTGGTCCACTTCATTAACTACTGATACTCATTTATCAGATTTTCCAATGAGCACAAAAATTGCACTCTCGTTAGGCTATCTAGTTAATTGTTTCTGAAAAGTACCTCATCTCAGATATCAGACCTTGAGCCGAAATGACCCTGGATGCAGTGAGTAACTTTCATCATTCATTTTTCTATTTATAGTGTTCCTGACATAGCAATCTAGGTTAATCACACAATGCGCATTAAAAACACTCAATTCAGATTGACATATCAGGAAAAAGGGCAATGAGAAAGATTGCTATTACCCACAAGGGGATGAGGAGGATGTTGTGAGAGCAAGGCAGCCCTCACTCAAAGAAAACCAAGGTTAATACACAGCCCTGGACAGGAATAGATCGTTGGTAACTTTGGGAAGAGCCATTTTCCTTGAGTGAAAATCCTAGTACTGGGGACATCAGCAGGGAAATAAAAGACGTATGGCTGGTTCCTGAAGAGGGACTTGGATTCAATACAAGTTCATCAAACACAAAATGGAAACATTTGGGTCTCAATGAACTGGCATTCTTGAAATAAAACTTTAAATCACCAATTTCTGATCAATTCTATTCTCAACCACCACCACTCTCACCTCTGTCCAGATTACCCCAAATTATATCAATCCATATTATTTTACTTTTTTTCTTGTTCATTAAATCTATTAATTTGATGTAACCGATTTGTGTGTTACTAACACAAGCCACCTTTGCTGATTTGTACATATATATCACACAGTATTTAACATAGGAGACATGTAAGTGTCCCCTGCCTCCACTGTGGCTTCTTGTCACAGTTTGACAACTCACAGAGAAATATCGATCTCCAGATACATTTTATTGTCCAATTATACTATGGGGGCACATTTGAGCACGATGCATAATGTATCAAAAACACACACTGTTCCTGTTATTGGTTAATGGAAACTGTATGAGTGCTACCCCTCCCACACAGTGTTTCACAACTGTGCCCCACAGTATCATTTTGAATAACTCATGTATTCTACATGGTATAACCCAGTTATTTAAAATCATTCCTTTACCTCTGGTGTTACAAAGGAACAGAAGATAGTTTACAAAGAACAAATCTTATGGCTTCAGTCCCTTTGCATTTCAGTCTTTTCTTTGGCATACTAAAAATGAAAAGCAGTATGTATCATTCAAATAATCTAATTTTCCAATCTACCTTTGTTAACATTGCTGGCTGCAGCCAATTACAAATGCCTTAAGGCCCACAGCCTCATAATCATAGTGCAACAGGCCAAATTTTATTGTTTGCTCCATCCATCATTGCTGACACACTAATTCAAAGTACACAAGGCACACGGTATACTCACTACTTCTTCCTGCTCCTGCATACCTGTTGTAATTTTAATGCAGAAGGTTATTAAAAAGCGCATTGTCTGCTGTCATTCAGATTGCTCTTCTTCCACGCATTTCAAAACACTGCCCATAACTATGCTTTTCCTCTTACTGTAGCTAACATTTTTTACTGCCTTTAGGCAAACGCATCCAAAGAAGTCATCGCTGCTAAAGTTTTCAAGCAATGGACATTTTCCTTTTAATCTGTTGTAATATAGTAATAGGGATTCAAAAGCTCAACACAAATGGTTATGGTGCACTATGGTGTTCACTTTCTCTCCAAAATGATGAGGGTAGGCCATTATTTTTTACTTATATGTCTGAAGCCAGGCACTTAAATCCATACACAGGCATGCTTTTAGTTCATATTTATGTTGTTTGCTAAATTGTGTTTAGATCCCAGGTCGGGACAACTGCTAAAGACTTGGATCCAGTGGTGTTGGAGGATGGTACTTAAGCATGGCTGAAGTCTCATTGAATTACATAGGGTTTCAGCAAATGCTTAAGAGCACTTAGTTGCTGAGTCGTAACTGAATTTACGTAAGTACTAAGCATCCAAGACCTCCAATGGGGAAGACGGTATAGCAGACATACTGCCTGGAATAGTAAATTTACCAAGCAGACATGGTCTAAGTGACTTGATTTGACAATAAAAAGTTTGCCCCTTGAAACTCAATCTTCTCCTCTAGCCATTCAATGACAAACCTCCTTGATTGGAAATATGGAGGATATTCTATTCTGTTCTGTTGTGCTCCTTTGTAGGTTCCTATTCTGTCCTCATCACTATTGTATTTGTAAATCATCTTTGCATTTACATATTGCAAAGATATTCAGGGGAAAATTCAAGTTACACTTTGTATGTACCATATTTTCTTGTATACAACATGCACCTTTCCCTCCCCGAAACTATGCATTCCTCCCCAAAAATAACAGATGCGAGAAACTGCAGTGTGAACTATATGCAAGAAATATGGTAAAAGCAATTTCTGTCACTTACCAGGCAAAAGCAAAATTAAAATCTGCATGCGATTCATATGGAGCAGAACATTGAGCAGGCTCAGCTTCCTGTTACTACTCTGTTACTTACTACAAGGAAAGATCTTTTTTTCTTCATTCTGCCTTTCCAAAACAAGGTGCATATCTTATTCTGGGGTGTGTTGCATGTGAGATAATACGGTACTCGTAATACCCAAAACAGCGGGCCAATAACTTACTAATTATAGTGACAAGCATAAAAGAGACACCTTAGTGTAATGTCCCCCAAATACTATTTTCTTGAGTTGACAAATAAAAACCGTCTAACTCTGAATAACCAGAGCAATATTAGAATAACAGGGTCAGGAATAAAAATATAGAAACTGACAAAACACGTTAATCACAAAGGAGCCTAGCTGTGACGGACCATGCTCCTAACAGCATAGAAACAGTTTGTAAATTGTTTTGGATGGAACAATACAAAGGGGAATGGAAACAGACTAAAAATACACCTTCCCTGCTAGACAACATTATAGAGAGGGGATAAATATTCCTGTGTCACTGCTTGCTTTTAGCACGTGGCACAGCAAAACTTAAAGCAGGCTTCCAGCAAATACTTCAAAGGTAAATTGTCAAATCTGATCCCTCCATCTCTCCTTATATCTGGTTTTAACTCCTTATGTCTCTTGTCTTTCCACTAAAATGGCTTGACTTAACAATCATTTGATATCTGAGAGCAGCTGCATATGGTAAAGAAGGGTACAGAAGTGATGGGGAGAGCAAACTTCAACAGTTTCATTTTTTTTAAACCCATAAAAGGAAATCGAAAGAGAACCAATGCCTTAAAAATTGTTAAAATTGATGTCTTAAAAACTGATACACAAAAACTGATGTCTTAAAGAAATTATGAAGGATACCTAGACAATTTCTTACCCTTTGAAACATATCTGCACAAGCTACCTGAGGCAAATCTATTTGGTCCAGTCCTAATCGACCAATGCTTTGTCAAACTGATTAATTTGACCACTTTCCCCCCATTCGAATGTGTTCTCAGGCTCAGGATGAGTAATAATTCTGCTTCTTCACAGAAGAGGTGGATTGTACAGGAAAGACACAGCAGTGAACATTATTGAGTAAGTTTAAGCTGAATTTAGAAACTTTAAGCCTCACTTTCACTTGTGCTTGACCTGACCTCTTCCCTGTGATTTCTGTTATTTTTAGGTGCCATATTTTCCATCAATAGTAAGAATGAAATTTAGAAAGCAGGATCCAAATGGTTACACGCTGTCCACAGCAGAAATGACACTCAGGTGTGAACAAAAGAAAGCATTTTAAAGCTAGCACCTCACATCCCAAAGACCTTAGTTCAATATTATTTCTATTGTGGCACAACCCACAGGAGGCAGTATTGTGCTATGCCCTAGTACAAAGACATAACATGACATAATCTCTTGTCCAAGGATCTAATAATTTAATTTAAATCCAGAGGTCTGATTTGCTGGGTGAGTTAAGATAGATGCTAGGGTCAGAAGGGACCTTAAAGGATCATCGAGTCCGAACCCCTGCCAGCACAAGGAAAAAGTGCTGGGGTCATGTCCAGTCTCCTCTTGAAGACACTCAAGGTAGGGGAGAGAACCACCTCCCTTGGAAGCCTGTTTCAGATTCTGGCAAACCTACTTGTGAAGAAGATCTTTCTAATGTTGAAATTAAACCTACTCTCCATCAGCTTGTGGCCATTGTTTCTGGTTATTCCAAGGGTGCTCTGGTAAACAGAGCTTATCCTATTCCCTGCTGCCCTCCCCCCACTCTCCTTTGGACCCTCTCGAGGTTGCCCACATCCTTCTTCATTTGTGGGATCCAGAATTGGACACAGTACTCTGGTGCTGCATGGAGGGAGTGCATCACCTCCCTGGACATGTTTGCGATGCACCTACTAATGCATGACAAAGTCTGGTTAGCTCTTTTAATTGCTTCCTCACATTGATGATGCATATTCTTCTTGGAGTCAACAATGACTCCAACATCTCTTTCTGCCACTTGGCTGCTGAGAAGGTCATCCCCCAGCCTATAGGTGTGCTGGTGATTCCTTCTCCCTAGGTGCAGCACCTTGAACTTGTCCTTGTTGAACTGCATCCTACTGTTCTATGCCCACTTCTCTAACCTGTCCAGGTCCACCTGGATTTGGTTTCTTCCCATCAGTGTGCTTACTTTGCCCCAAAGTTTGGTGTCATCAGTGAACCTGAACAGAGTGCTTTCCACGCCCTCACCCAGGTTGCTGATGATGATATTGAACAGTACTAGCTGAAGGACCAAACCTTGGAGGACCCTGCTGATCACATTTTCCCAGGTCAATACCGACCCGTCCACCACCACTCTCTGGATACGACCCTTAAGCCAATTTGCCACCCACATGATTGTGTAACCGTCTATGGCACAGCCATTTAATTTTATAAGAACAGGATTAGTCAAAGGCATTCTTTAAGTCCAAGTAGGTGATGTCTACCTTGACACCTGCATCTAAGCTTTTAATGACCTGGTCATAGAAAGAAACAAGGTCAGTTAGGCAGGATCTACCTGCTATGAATGAACTCATGCTGGTTGCCCTTCAACATTATATTACCTTCTGGACTCCTACAAATATGATCCTTGATAATTTTTTCAAGGGTTTTCCCAAGGATAGAGGTGAGACAAGCCGGTCTATAGTTACTTGGATCCGAATGTAGATTCATATTCTGTAGCCAGTGTTGTAAGCAGAAGGCAAAGTGGCACAATCTGCTCAAACTCCCACCTGATGTCTCACCAGTGGAGAATTAAGTGAATAAGAGGCCCCATCACGCCCAGTCCACACCTGATCCATACTGGCCTGGACAGTCTTCCTTTCTTTCCAATGCCAGAAGCAGTAGAGCCACCACTCCCTCCCTTCCAACACTGGAGATTAACCTTAGCAAAACAAAAACAAAGCTCCTTCTCCTATAAGCAGGGGGCATGTCTACATATGCATTTACTGAGCAGTAACTTATTGTGCAGTAACCAGTTTTTAGGCCGGCGTCTACATGTCCAGCCATTAAAGCACAGTAACGCTGTGTGTAGACTGACTTAGGACTGAAGTTAGTCCCAAGTTAGTCCATACACATATTGTTACTGTGCAGTAAGGTGTCTATACATGCACTACTGCGCAGTAACTAATTGGGTATAAATTTGATACCTGCATAATGCAGGTATCAAATTTACACCCAAGTTACTGTGCAGTACAGGTGTGCATGTGTAGATGCATGCCTACTGCACAGTAATTTTCTGTTACTGCACAGTAACATAAATCACTGTGCAGCAAATGTGCATATGTAGACACATGAAGAGTGTGCATATGAAATGTGCATATGTAGCCCAGGGTGCTCTAGATGGAAGTAGGGTCCATGGTGGAAGAAGCCAAATGATTTCCTTTGTGCAGACCAAAAGGATTCAATAAAAACCTGCATTTTCAGAACAAATGGTGAATAACATTACTGTTGACCATTGCAAGTTCTTTCCCCCCAAAGAACAAAGTGACATTAACAGGCACATTGCTGGACAGAGCCTTGTGCTTCAATCCACATTAATTTCTGATGAATTAACAGCACTGACAGAGTCTAGCAATATGACAGAATAGGAGTTGCCCAGTGAAAAATAGCCTGTTTTTTCTGTTTGCTGATTGATTGCACATGCCTCCTGGGTAAGGTAAGCCACTGTGTTGACTCTAACAGAAACAGTTTGTTTTTCTTTAAAAAAGATTGCTCTAACACGTCAACCTTTTTTTTTTT